>WEKW01016502.1:161147-194002 GCA_013389905.1 Sula dactylatra | reverse complement strand
CCGGTGACCTGGCTCCCGCCTCGTTTTATGGTCGTGGAGAGGGAGGAAAAATCCCAAACCAGGTGAGTTCTGCGCTCCTCTTCTTTTTGTGTGTGTGTTTTCCCTCCCCGCTGCGCCCCCCCATCTCCCGCTGCGCTTCCCCGCACTGTGCGTTCCCCGGCGGGGGGAAGCGCTGCCCCGCCGGGCTGCGCCGCCTTTCCCTGGCGCTGCTGAAAAAGAGGGGAACCCCCCAAGCCCCCTGAATTAGAGAAATAACCCCCTAAATTAAAGAAATACCGGGGATCCGCGTACTCCCCACCCCCGCCCTGCGGACCGGGAAACTCCCGCAACTCCGGGATGCTGCGGGCGCCCCGAAATAGCGCGGTCCTGAGCGGCGGGCACCGGCGGGGAGCCCCGTCCCGTTCGTCTTCAGCACTGTGTAACAGCGGAAAACAAAATGGATTTTTTAATTGCTGTCGTTAAGTGCTGCTGAGCGCCTGTGAGACCCGGGGTTCCTGGGGCGGGCGAGAGGGGGGGAATAAAGACTATCTTTTACAAAGTCGAATAAGCGAGGTCTGGTTTAGGATGGTTTTTAGGGTGCTGGTGTGCCACGTCAGATGGCTTCTGTGTTTTGACACCCTCATTCCTCCCCTCTTTCAAGGAAATGGGAGAGATTTGAATCACATTGGCTCTCAATTGCAGCTGCGTGCAGTTGCTCCAGGTTTCTTTTCCAAGTTGTGGCATGAGTATGCATCTTAAAAATTGTCAGTTGGACAGCCTGATGGTTTATTTCAACTTCCAAACTATCGCTCTGGTCTTTTTCCCTTCTCTCATAAATGCAAGAAGTGTGTATATTTTAAACTTTTTAAAAACTTTGTGGTTCAGCAGAGCTTTGTTTTACTGTGGGTTTTTATTTGTTTCCCCGTTCCTTGCTGTTTGCGAGATGCAGCTCAGATCTTTAGTTGAACAATGCTATGATACTAGTGCAAGATACGAGATGATTTTCCTGAGTCAATAACATCAGGAGGTTTTTCCCCTTCTATAACTATATTATCACCGCAATTGCTCGCAGGCCCCGGACATCTAATTTTGTGCTGGTGGCAGTGAGATGCCTGCTTGCTTCAAATCTGTCAGCATCTTTCGGTGCCCTTTAAAGTTAATCCGCTCCAAAGCCCGACTTGGAGGCTGTTCTGAGAGCAGGAAAAGAGTGTGCAGCTGAGCTGATTTTTTTTCCTTTCCCTCTGCTGCATATTTGCTTCTGCGCTTCTCTTGTGTAACTGGCACTGTGTGTCCTCTGGCAGACTCCCTGGAATCTCAGCGCTGGGGGACGGGTGACATGAGTGCGGTGGGGACAATGAAACTCCCTGTTTGGTTTGATCAAAGTGTTGTAAACACCAAGGCGGTGGTTGGGGTGTCCGTATGCAATGCACGGTGTTTACAGCCTCCCCTCCTCAGGTGGGACAAACATGCTGCATCCCCATCTCCTCCTTGCATTTATTTTATCTGTGGTTTTTCCTTCCTTCCTCTTTGTTACTGACTCACAGGGGAAGAACAGCACTGTGTGCAGGAGTTGCCTTTGTTTGACTGGTCTTTTTTTAACATTTTTATTTCCTGGAGTGGCATTTTCCTTCTTATTTTACAAGGGAGGTAACGGGTAATCTAATAGAGAGTTTTCCATCTTGGCTGTAAAAGGAGAAGTTTTATAGCAGTGATTTTATTAGCTATGGAGAGAAGTCCCTGGAAATGAAGTGATAATTTGAAAGCGTAGCCTGGGAATCGTTGTGGGAAATATTGATCCAGAAGTTGTGGAGAACAAGCAGGGAATCCATGGCCGTGGTTTTTCTTAGTTTAAAAGTAATGAAATTTTTGTAATGTTCCTCTCTTTAATTCTGCTTTTATCTTCATACGTGTCTATAGCTTTACAAACGTGTTGGTATTTATGCTTGTTTTATTATTTTTCCAAATCATCAATCAAATTTATTGAATTTAGAAAGACTTTTGACAATGTTGCCTTGCATGCTAGTGTTTTCAAGCTATATTATACTACTGCAAGAAGTGGATTAAAAATGAAGCTTGGAAATCTACACTACTAACATGATGAAATTTTGCCTTGCAGCAACAGAAATACAGATGCATAAAAATGGACCAAAAGGTGCAAATCACTCAATAGACGAGTGATTGCTGTGAGTAAGCACAGATGAGCTAAGGGGCCCTTCCTCTTGAGTAATTTGAGTCCTGATCCTGCAAAGACCTTAAACGCAGTGTATGCATTTGCTGTGCTTCAGGAAGTCAAGATGCCAATTGCTGGAAGCAGAGAGGCTCTCCCAGGAAGGCAGCACTAAATATTTCCTCTGGTCTTCTACTTTTTTCCTTATTTCTTACTGTGCAGTGTCTGAAAGGGGATTTAGGGCTAGATGGTCTCATGGTCATACCATGTACAGGTTTTTTTGTATTTTAGTGCTGTTCTGAATCAAACTGAGTTTGATGCCATTGACTGGCTTCTTAGTAAACCAGAAATCACATCTTTGTAAATTGGCTTTATCAGTGTCACCTACGTGCCCTGTGCTGTATTAAATTGCCCATTCCAAAACTGCTGTAGAAGGAGGTTCAAGCTGCCCTGGGACGCTTGGGTGTCTTCCAACCTCATGTATGGGGGGCACCCAAAAACTGGTGAGGTGAGGGGAACTGAGAAGAGCCAGAGCTGCGATGGACTTGCTGCCTCTTAAGCTTAATTTTCTTCTCTGCTCCAGAGCTGAGCTGTGAGAGGACAGTGATTTTTGTTGCCTGGAGTTGGGGTGTAGTGAGGCAATTGGAGTTTCGGAAGGGAGAGGTAGATGGATGAAGGCGGCTGTTCAGGGGAACTGAGCAGTTGCTTCCCAAACAGGCATGGGGAGGCAATGTGAGAATCGAGGAGCATGTGAGCAAATTGAACCTCTGTTTGTCGCTTTCCCATGGAAGAGCTTTCCTATGTTTGCTATCTAGGCTGTGTGCTCCTCTTCTTCCCAGGCCCACCTGTGGGTGGTAGATGTTGCTTGCAGCCGGAGCGGGAGTATTGGGGCTCTCTAACACAAGCTACAGAGCTCCTGGTTTTAGCTCTGGAGCTGTTCTCATTTGGTCCTTGCTGTGATAGCCACGTTGGCATCCATCAACTGGCAAATTGAGGTACTTGCTCTGTTTTGTGGCATGTCCCAGGCAAGTGTATCTACAGCCGAGTTTTTCTTTTTTGTGCATGGGATATGGAGTTGTTGGCATTTTCTTATTTTTACATAAAATATAGCCAAACAAGAGATAATAACAGAATTAGATAAATTCCTTTCCTAATTTTAAGGTGTATTGCCTTTTTTTAGGGCAGGACCAACAGTTTGAGTGCAAGCCTTGCTCTTGGCAAGTACAGGAAGAGGAATGGGGAATGTGCTAGGAGCAAGTTCATGCATATTGCCAAATAACCACCCAGGCAATGCGAAAGTTCGAGAGGTTCATTGCAACAGTGTGGCTAGCATGGCAGGGGAGCAGAAGGCAGCACAGGGTGGGCACACATCACAGTGATGAGGCACTTTAAACCAGGAAGCCTGCATGGATGCTTGCAAGACTTTGGAGCAGGAGATTTAGGAGACAATAAAATCATCTTCTGTATTACAGATGGGTTTCTGACACAAAAACATCAACCCTTGGGGCAGAGATGCTCAGCAACAGCCTTGCTTTGGCTGGAGGACAGATGAGATGACCTAAGGCGATGTTTTGATTGACTCCAGTTTCCGTAACTTCATTTTGCAGCAAGTCATTTAGCTTCCTTCCCCCCCCAGTGATTCTGTCAATGACTAACTAAATCCTCATTTTATTTTTAATGGCTCTCTTATAGCATGAAACAATTAATCTGTCATGTTTGTCATATAACCCTGGTGCCTCTTGCTCAGCCTGTGCTTAAATAATGAATTTAAACTGGGAGGGTTGACTCAAATATTCCTCAGGTGCTAATACATTGAATTAATTAGGGCAGAACAAGGATGAACTTGTCCCTTAAAATCACTGTCAGTAGTTAAACAGAGTCAAGACCACATTAAAGTCTGTTGCTGTTACAGTAGTTTCATAACTAATCTGTGCTATTAAACATTGGCCCTGAATAAGGAATTAGTGAGATTTGTGTTACAATGTCATTTGATTTCACCCTGTGTAGAAAAAAATCATTAGAGAGCTTTGTTGCATTGAGCAGAGGATAGATATTTAGGTTGCAAACAGCTTGAGACTGAATTGCTATTTGTCATCTTGCCTCGCCTGGAGTTACTGCTCTCACTACACTGCATTTCTCTCTGTATGCAGAAATGCACTGCTCCCTAATATACTTAAGGCAAAATTTAAACCACCTGTTTAAACTAACCTAGCTATTAGTTTCATGAGATAACTAGGGAATACTTGTACAAACAGAGGAGAAAACTTTCAATAAGGTCTGGCTTTGCTCGATATAGATAGAGCGTCACGGAAATCTGCTGCTGTCCTTTTAAAGATCACAGGATACCCTGTTTATTTTCTTTCCTTTTAGAAGAAATGCTTTCTTTTAGGTACTGCTGAACTAAAAGTTAACTGTAACCTTTAAGTCTCTCAATAGTGTTTTCTTTTAGACCTTGAAAAGAGTAATGGGAAAGGGAAGAGAGAAGAGGAAGGGGAGTAAAGTCTGTGCTGGCACAAAAAAAGATGAGCTTGCACATGGTTTCTCAAAAGACTGTATCCTGCAGGGTGAATTTAAAAGGGGGGGGAAGTGTTAGAGATGCCAAAGTGTACAGAAGTCAAGCAGTGTTTGGGTAACTCTGTCCTGCTAAAGATGCTCTCCACGGAGAGAGGAACTTAATGCAGGGCTCCAGCAGCCCTACCCACTGCTGCACTGTACTGCTGCTTGTCTGTAATGAAGTCACCGAAAACTGAAGTCTGTTTTTTTGATGAAGTGATAAGTCAAAGGGCAGCATGTGTTTATTTAAAGTGGAGTTATTTCTTGATATAAATCCAGCCTATTGCAAAAGGGAATTGCTGTGGAACTGTAGGCATAGGCTGGTGCTGAGCCTTGATGCCAATTTGTTGGGAATGGTGAAGAAAATGAATCTGACTGCACATGAGACTCTCATGTCCTGCAGTTGCAATCAGTTGCATGTGCTTCCCAGAGTGTTTTGGACTGAGCCCCNAAAAAACAAACAAACAAACAAACAAAAAAAAAAACCCCAAAAAAACCCCACAAACCCCAAAACCAACCAAACACTTTTATTGCTTCAGGAAGTGGTTAGAATAGAATATTTCGGTTGGAAGGGACCTACAAGGATCACCTAGTCCAACTGCCTGATCAGTTCAGGGCTGACCAAAAGTTAAAGCATGTTGTTAAGGGCATTGTCCAAATGCCTCTTAAACACTGACAGGCTTGGGACATTGACCACCTCTCTAGGAAGGCTGTTCCAGTGTTTGACCACCCTCTTGGTAAAGAAATGCTTCCTAATGTCCAGCCTGAACCTCCCCTGGTGTGGCTTTGAACCATTCCCATGTGTCCTATCACTGGACCCCAGGAAGAAGAGCTCAACACCTCCCTCTCCCCTTCCCCTCCTCAGAAAGCTGTAGAGAGCGATGAGGTCTCCCCTCAGCTCCTTTTCTCCAGACTAGACAAACCCAGTGTCCTTAGCTGCTCCTCACAGGACATACCTTCCAGTCCTGTTACCAGCTTTGTTGCTCTCCAAGAAAGCTGTACAGGGTTATACAGGATGTTTCACCTGGGGTGTCACTACTGAGACAGTACCAGCTCGAGGGGAACTGCTGACATGCTTGTTCCCATCTGCTTCCTCTGTGCTTCTTTTCTATCTGCCTAAGCCTCTTGCAGCCACCCCGTCCCTCCTTCCCCCTCTGCTTTTCTTCTATCTAGTGGTGTTCAGCAATAACCTTTGGAAGCTTGGATGCTCCCCGACTACAAATGAATCTGGGTAATGCTGTGAATGGGTGTAAATGGAGACTTATCTGAAGGAGATGTGATGCCAGTAGGGAACAGGTTACTAAAGATACTGGGTGGAAAGAAGAGTGTGTATCTGATTAGCAAACCAGCCCGCCTATGCTCTGCCCTGCAGCAAATGAAACTTAAGGCAGAGGAACTGCCCTCCTGTCTTTCCAGGGGTCACTCCTTTGCTCCAAATACCCATTCATCCATAGATACAAAAGTAGTGGGAGATACAGAAAAACCTGTGGTCCAGAAAAATCCCAGATCTATATTCAGGATGAAGATCAACACCTTGAGTTGAGAGGTGAATGTCAATGTTCAGATTTATTGGCGATCAAAGAATGAGTGAAAGGGATTGCCAGGATTAGTAAAGAAATCGTGTTTCTAAACTCCCCAAATTTTGGGTTTGCTGTGTTGCAAAGAATGCTTTCAGTAATGAAAAGCTGACTTGAAAAATAATCATTAGCACTTCTCTGTGATTTAAATTTCATTGCCTGAACTCAGAGTAATGGAAAATAGATCAGTCAAGGCTTTTTATCTAACAAGTTTTTAAAGGAAGCCAGCTTCATGGCTAATTAGTGAGAAGTTCTCCATGGTGCCATCTCTTATGTTTCCGGGGTCTAATGCATGGTGTTTTCCCGACAGTTGTGGCTGCAGCATGGGAATGTTTACTTAAAGTAACATCCTTTCTTAAAAACATAGTAAGACGAACTTGTATATAAATTTATTTCTTAGACAACCTGAATTCTTGTTAATGACCTCAAGAAATCCCCTAAGGGGTCTTCATGCTGTGTGGTCTTATTTTCCTGTTGATTTCTGCTGGCAGAAGGGAGTTCTTAGATTCCGTCTTCTCCAACACTAGAGATTCAAGCTTTATTATAATGGCTTCTGAACTTGATTAACTGAGAGAGATGACTGCCACTTCAAAAATAATCCTTTATTTTTGTTCTTGCTTTATAGCTATTAACTAAAATACCTGAAAAATAAATGTAGGGTTGAGTCATTTGGTATCCCTGCTAGAACCTCTGGAGAAATCAGATTATTCCATCCTGAGACGAGTAATATTTGGAGGTGAGAATCAGGTGGCCTTTCTCTTTCATCTCAAAATTGCTGTGGGGGTATCAGTTCATTTTTGTGTATCGGGGAAAAAGATTAAGAGAAATGACATTAGCCTTTAGTCTTGCATCTCCCCTGAAGTTCATAGTACAGTGTGTCCTGTGGACAAAAGGTATTAACTCTGATAAATCTGCGGTAATGAGTTCAATTAAAACCTCAGCAAAGACTGGAGTAACCCGTAGCTTTCACGGGAGCCTAAGGACAGGTTTGGATTTCTGTATGTCTCTGGGCTGCTGAGGGCTCTGGGATGGTTGTTTCCAGCACCAATTTCCATGCCCTGGTTGACCAGAGATGTAGGTGCAAGTTCCACCTGTGTGGTGATGGGTTTGGGCTCTGCTCGTCTTATCTCTAATCCCTGTTTCTGTGGCATGACTACAGAAAAGTGCTTTCACTCTAAAGGGGTCGTTCTAACAGTTTGCAGCTAATTCCATGTTTTCTATCTAAAGTGATAGCTCAAGGGAAGCAAATATCTGCACCACTGCAATTACTCCGTCCCTGTGAGCAATACCTGTCTCCTGTCTGTAGCCAACAGAAGATTGTGGCACCCTCTAATTTCTTACGTATCTGGTAATATAAAAATCCCCGCTGTAAATATTTGCTCTTGAGAGCATTAGGTAGTTATGTGGTGATTCTTGAACAATGTTGGGTCTATAAAAAAATCATGCAGAGACTGTATCCGAGCTGTATGTATCAGAAGCTTGAAACATCAGAAGCAAAGTCAGTGCCTGATTTCTCTATTGCATTTGTCCTTGTTCTGAACAATTTGTTCCTTCTAAAAAGGGAACTGTGCCCATTTTCTTCAAGCCAGCAGCATTCACATTTCTAAAATATGGTAGTAGCGTTTTGCTCAGATAGATGGATGGATGTGTGTGTGTGCACACATAGAAAACTCCCAAATAAACCCAGATTTCTGTTAACTCTTTAATTTCAGCAGGCAAAGTGGAACCTCTAAAGTCAAGCTGTTAACTCCAGGATTTCTGTTTGACCTATTTAGGGGAGAGAGGCATGAGTGTGTGGCTTGGCTGGAAATGGCTTTGTGGTATCTGTAGGAATGAGGTTTCCTTATGTTTTGACCAGGTGTTGGGTGTTGCCATGTGCTGACCATCTCTTGTAGGGACATAGTGTAGGTTAGATGCAGAAACAAACTGTGCCTTCTTAGCAGTCATTAACCCCAAATTCTAAAGTCTCTCTCCCCCCAAAACTGGAAAACAAACTTAAATATATCCATATTGGGATCCTGAGATACTTCTCAGTATTTCCGTTATGTTTGTAAACCTTGGAAACTACTTTTGTTAATATAGAGTGTTTCCCTCTACTAGGAAATCTTTCCTTTTTTTAAGTAGCAGTTCTGTTGTCACAGTTCTGCAGAAGAACTGTGTCTTGGTGCTCTTGCACTTAGCTGTGCAGGTAATTGGTGTCTGTACGTCACCAGAAAGCATTGACAGAAGGGTCTTCAAATGCATGGCCTGTGAGAAGTGTCTGCTGGGTCATGTTGGACATGCCAGTGGTGGAGATGCTTGAGATTCCCCCATCCTGTGCTGTAATACGTGGTTATTATGGACCATTCATGAACCTTTTACTGCGGATATGAATGTAGTACAGGGAATTTTTAAAGCCCCTCTTGAAGCTGCTGCATGGCCAGAGCCGTTTGTGCTTCCATCATTAGTAACCTTGCCTTACTCATCATAAACCTTCAGTCTTTTGTCAGTGGCCGTCCCATTTGTATCAGTGTTGTCTCTAACCTGCTGTGCTTCTGGACTGGGAAACTTCTCGGTTAAAGACAATCTTAAAATTATTCTTTTTTGCTAGGTTAATTTTTTTGGGGGACAGCATCACAGGCTGTTTCACTTTGTAGCCATGCAGGTGGTTAGCTGGTATTTAACAATAATTAAAACCAGCACCTCTAAAACAAATCCCCCCTAGTTAGACATTCAGAACTGAAGAAATTAAAAATAAATTGAGTATTGACTTGCACAATGAAATAACCAAGGAAAACATTCACTGTGGGCTGAGGCTAGTTCTGTTACAATAAAGGAGGCTGATTGTGAAATAAATATTAAATAAAGTGTCTCGAGTTCTGCAGTTTTACAAAAGCTGTCGCCACAGGGAGGAAAAACCTGGCATGAATTATTGTTTGTTTACTGCAGCTGTCAGTCATTGTGGCGGTGAGCGTGTTGCATCAATTTGTAGAGTAGCCGTTAGTAACCCAGCCGTCCTGCTTAAATGTCAAACTCCTTGCTGGAAAATGTGTGAAACTACATAAAAATTCTTCCCATCTTGTTAACACATCTTTCACAATATTCCTCATTTTGCTTGATGACATCAGTTCTTGGACATACAGAAGAAGGCTTTAAAAATATCTCCTGGGCAATGTTCGGTGATGCTTATTTAATAAATTTAGTTACGTATGTCTGATACTCTGGAGAACTGGTCCATTCCTGGTTCTGCCTCTGATGCAGTTTTTGATTCATTCATCTCTCTTTGACCGTTCCTGTATTTTGTGTACAGGTTGGATTTTATTATCCATGATAAGGTCTTTGGGACAGGGCATTTATCTGTTTAGTCCCTACTTGGTACAGTGAGAATCTGCAGTTGTCTGCAATCTGTAGGTGTTACTGCAATGTGAGTAACCAGTGCTGTGACTTGGGACAGGGGAGGGGGAGTAGCCATTAGTGATTTTGGGGAATGACAGTCTCCTTAATTTCACTGCAAATCAATCTATATAATTTGCAGTTTTGTTTAGAAAGACATATTTTGGACTTTGAAGGCAAGACAATTCAATTCTGCATCTGTTTTGTGTTTATAGGCAAGCCACTTCTAAACTTTCTGTCTCTTGGTTGCCTCCATCTGTAAAATGGAGATAACCTCAGAGGGATGCCTTGAATATTCATCACTGATTTCTTGTATGCCACTGAAGAAAAGTGTTACGGGCAATGTTAATTAAGTTTATTACTCAGCCTCTCTGCTGCATGTTGATCATTATTTCAAACATCCGCAGTCTCCACAGTGAGCACTAGGAAATTCTTAACTGGACTTAGTCTGCAGATAATAATAATGTCAATTTACATGGGGCTTTTCCTTTAGAAGAGTTCCAAAGAATGTTAAAAACTGTAACGCAAACCATAGTGTAAATATTGCCTTAGCAGCCACCAGCTATCACTGAGGTGCTGCATGATGGATATTGCAGCTGGCAGCCATGTGTGAGAGGATAGCAAAAAAGAGAAGGAATACTGCAAGCAGTGGAGGTGACACAGGTAGGAAAATAGGAAGACAAAACAACACTACCTGAATTGCAATTTTTAGCTTTGTGATCAGCGATTCCTAGAGATCAAGTGACTCTCATGTGAAACATGGCGTTTTTGTTGCAGTTCCACGGTACTGCAATATTGGTTCCATTCCAGCTGAGCAGAAAGAGTCCTGCTAGCTCCTAGGGGTTTTTCTTGCAGAACGTATGTGTTTCTGGATGTCTTCATTCAAATACTGTGGTACAACAATGTGATTTCAGTGGTTTCTCAGGCTGGTATGACTATCTCTGTAATGTCCTCCTCTTTTGGAGGCAAAAAGCACAGTCACTTGGAGTTTGCTCTGTACATCCAAAAGACTTCAAAGTGCAACCCAGATAACCTACTCTCAAAATGAATTGTCATTAACCCTAAATCCTTTCAGAAAGTGTAAATACCTTTGCAAAGATGTTGGCTAAGGATTTATGTTCAGCTGGATTTGTTCACTGAATGAAGGAACTCTCAGTTTTCCTCTGAACTGTAGGCACCTGAGTTGGGTTGTCTAAAGTTGAATGTGTTATTGTAGGTCCCAGATACCATTGCTGGAGAGAGATGGCAGATTCAGAAGTGCTGCGAGATGCTTGTCTCACAGCTTGACAGGGAGTCCAGACCTTGTGTAGGACTAAACTGGACATCGTAGTTACTCCTCAAAAGTAGGTAAGACAGAACAGTGCCACTGTGTAGGGTGTAATCTGCTGGACCATTTTAACACATTACTGCTTTAATAGACTAGGCACAAGGCTCAAGCTGTCACATCACTTATTAATGAGGTTCATCAGCTTTTGTGTCCCATGCAGGAACACGTTTTGGAGAGGTTTTGAGCATTTTCAACTCTGGCGGCTGTGTGCTGAAGCTTCAAGGGCTCAGAACCACTGAAAACCAGGACAGAGGGGGCCAGAAACTGGGTAACACAAATGGGTAGTTACAATTGGAAGCTACGACAGGAACATCTGGAGAAGAAATGCGCGGCTGCTGCATGTGCTTTTTGGTGGACAGGCATTCGTGTCCTGAGCAACCAGCCAGCTATGGCCAAACAAAAATGACAAGGCAAGGGTCAGCCCAACTTACAGGGCAGATGCTGCTTTAGGGCTCATCCCAGCTGCCTGTTGGTCACAGAAATTGTAGAAATTATATTTTCTTTGTAATTGTACCAAAGCAGTCTTTCCTTCAGTAACTTTGGAGCTTGTTGGCCAGGCTGGATGATTGCAAAAGCTTGTTTTCCTTAGAAAATAGGGTTAAAGTGTGTATAACACTTTAAGGAGAGGAGAGCTTGTTTGAAAATGTTCATCTAAAGCTTGCCAGGTATGGAGAAGACCTTGCATTGATCATCTTTAGGCTTGGTCTGGGCAAACCAGTATTGCTCTTTGGAGCACCCTAGGCTAATGGAGACCTCAACAGTCAATAGAGCACAATTTGAGGCTTGGCTTCCTGCCTGGCTATATGCTTACACCAATCTTTACAATAAAAACAAAACAAAGTATAATTATAGCCTCGTGGCTGAATTTGTTTTTGGTGTGTTGTGTTGCTGGGACTATTTTAAAGCCTCTGTGTCGAGGATTCTGGTCTTTATAGATATTTAAAACCCCATCAATTCTACATACCCTCCATTAAAGATATATATATTGATAACAGTCAATGACTGCATTAGTGTTTAATCCAGTACATTTTTCAACTTTAGGATCCCATTCATCCATATTGCTGTATTCGATTCCTTCTGGAAATACTGTGGTAATTAGAGGAGAGACTCATTTGCAAGCATTACTGTGACGTGTAACTAACCTGTCTTGTTTTGATTCTTTCATTACCTTCGCTTTTGACTTTAATTGTGTACCATCTCGAGTAGGACCATGGGAAGGAGGAGTGTGAACTTTTCATTTGCATGTTAATGGCACTTTGTCTGGGAAGGCGTTACAGGGATTCAAGCAGTGCTATGCAGAAAAAAATAACATGTCCAGTATGCAAACAACTTGATGTCTAGTGGTTCAGACGTTGCTAATAATAAGGGTATTCTTCTTACGATATTGCAAATGCACCTTTCGAATGGACAAGGCAATTGGTATGATTTAGGAAGAGAATTGTTATGGAGAACACCTTCCAGTAATCAGCATCTATCTCCTCTTAGGAAGGAAGGGCTTGTAATTTGTGTGCCCTTTTTAAAGGGAGAATGTATTAACTGAATCTTACTATGTGTTGCGACACATGAGGATATGTCGGAAAATGTATGGAACTAGCTGGATTTCTCATGTGCGAGAGGTGCGTGATGCTGGGAGTGTGGGATATCCTCAGGAGCTGAAGGACTGATGTACAGGCTGTTTTGTGAAGCTTGTTTGGCATTTGAGGGTTTTATCCAAAGCTCTGACGTTTTAAAACCAGAAGCTGTAGAGTAAAAAGGAACATCTATCATTTTATCCCAACCCTGAATTGGTTCCCAGTGTGTCTCAGTGTGTGATTGGGGTCGTTTGTCCTCTTGCGAAGGGCAAGCTCATAATGGCTATTTTGGCTGATCCTGGGAAAGTAAAGACCCTCTCCATCACGCTTGTGCTTTTTTGTGGAACGGCCTCACTCTGAACTGTCAGAGAAATCCCTGTAAGTATCGAAAACACCTCATGACACTTCAAATCCTTCTCAGTAATTCCCTGCTCTTGTGCTGTTTGCAAGAAACCTGAGCCATGTGCTTTCAACTCACCGTCAGCATCTCAGCCTGACAGAGCCAGCAGGGATTGCCGTCCTCTGTGGATCAGACCTGGAGGAAGATGAGTGGCATGGGTGTAACAGCCTAGCATTTCCACTTAGGGACAGTTGGATAAAACTCAAGAGGGGGAGACTTGCTGCTTTAATTTCAGGGTGGCCCACCAAGCAGGATCCCTTCTTCTGTCTCTTGCTGCTCTACATTGCTGCAGCATCCCATGGCCCACTGTCGCATCCTGAATAACCGTGCAAACAAAAACCAGTTTTCATCTGGCAGAGCTCAGCTCTTTCCGGTGGGTGACAACAGGTCATGGTCACAAACAGGCAGGGAAAGGCCAGGTAACAGCAGTATTTTTGAGCAGGAGACAGCTTGGTGTGTGTTTGCAGGGAGATGTGACCATGCATATGAGAGAGTGGTTGATGCAGCTACTTTTGTGTTGAGGATAATTAGAGCGACGTAGACTAGGCTGTAAAATAAATGCTAAAAATAATAACAAAGAGTTGGGGAGCCATGGAAGGAAGAACAATGGGAAACCCTGAAGATGCAAATCCGGAAAACTGGGAAAATTGTTCTTTAGCGGGATTTTTAATGGGGATGCCAATGATCCAAGATGAGATCTGTCAAGGCCAGAGAAGGACAGTCACAGTAACTGAGATGCCAGGGGTTGCTGGGTTGGATTAATCTTGAAGGATCTTTCTTTATTTTAGAAGGATTCACTGATGTACTTCTGCAGGAAAGCTCTCTTGCCAACAGAGATTTAAGCCAGTTCTTCACATGAATAACCTGTGCGAATGGTGAAGCTGCTAGCTGGTGAGGCTTTGGTTGGGAAGGGAAGAACTGTTCTCTGGAGGAAAGGCAGGAGAGGGTTTAAGAAGAGGTGGATGATGTCTGTTTTAGGCTGGAAAACTTCTGAGATGAGGATCATCAGCTCCCGGAGCTTCAGAGCTGCTTTTGCTGTCCAGGAGTCTTTCAACCTGCAGTGCAAGCAAAAATAGTATTTCTATTGGAGTCTGGGGTCAGAGGTGGCACTACAGCATTAGCAGCTAGGGGACAGTTTGGGCAGTTGTAGAGCAGTGGGATGTGGCCTGTCTGCATGGAGAAACGGTGAAGGCGCCCATGGGAAGGCTGCACCATCATGGGTGACCTGTCCTCCAGCACCTTGGAGTGGGTAGGGGGAGAAACTAGAAGAAAGAATTAACTTCTTGACACTGGTGGCTGTAACTTTTATTCAAGACTTATTAGTTAAAAGGGGGAATTTCCTGAATACAGCCCAGAAGTAGTTCCCAGAGAAAAATACCAGCCCTACTACACCTTTCTTGGTGGGCAAGAGGTGTGTTGAGGGTGAAGGGAATGTTTGTAACCATGCTTGGACCTCATTTTGCTGGCTTTGGGGCAGACGGGAGAGGACAAACCTGCTCTGAAGAGCATGCACTGTCTTCATTGACTGTTTAAGTGTAATAAATACACAAAGAAACGAAAATGTGGTACTTTCTGTGTGATTCTCATTATCTGCAGCTCTTGTATTGTACCTGGGAAGTCTCACTCAGTGCTTACCCAATTCTGTGGGAGGGGGCAGAGACGTTATTAGTTGCCAAGAAAAGAATGGCAAACCCATTTAAGTGAGAACTTGGAGCTGCCGGCTGTAACCCTAGGCAGTATGTGAGGCTACTGCAGAGCAGCAGAAATAGAGCCATGAACCAAGCAGCGGATTAGTGAGCCCACAGTGAAAACTTGGAGTTCTCTGCTGGAGGTGTTCTCCACTCCGAAGGCTACGAAGACTTTTTTTGATGTGGAGCACTTTTCTTTGCCACAAGCAAACCTACATTTCTATGCCAAAATAATACTCAAACCTGTCCCCTTGTATTGTACCACAAATGGGGTACTTGACACTTAATACCTAATTTTGCCTAATTGTCTTGCATTGTTTTGTGCTTTTGACAGTGAACCAAAACCTTATTTATGACTTACAAATGCGTGTTTTATTACAGAGGGATGTGCTAGGTGGGATTGTAGTGACTGTTGTTCAGGCTGGCACTGAGATTTGCACTTGAACCCAATTTGTGCTCTGTGTTTCAATTCAGATTCCCAGATCTGATGCATGGTCTCAACAGAATACAAGTTTCCTTTGCATTTTTAAAAATGGAGCATTTTCTAACTTTTGGCAGAAGTAACCCTAAAGTTTTTGAGTCTGTCTCTGCAGGTAGCTGGCAGGTGTTGTTCAAGGGTTAGGGATAGGGTTTTTTGCCAGTTTGTTCTTCCCATCGTCCCCTCTGGGCTGCGTTTCTCCTACTCTTGTTTTGCTGTGATAGGCATGGATGCTCCTCTCTGCAGTGCTGCTGGCTGAGCTTATGCCTTGGTGCTCCAGCAGCATTCATGTAGACATCTTTATCTCAGATTCATCTCGTACTTCTGTGCTTCCTGTTTTCCCTGTCTTCTCACCCTGTAACTTTTGTTTTTTCCTTTTATAAATAACCCTAACCCAAATCCACCTCACAGTTTCTTTAAAACACTTTTTTTTTTTAAACCTAGATTTTTACAGCTATAACATGTCTCCTTTCGCCATCATCTGTAGCAATTTCAGGGTACTGCCAGCTAAGCAAATACCCCAGTCCAGATGAAGCCAGTTTTGCAAGCCTTGTTACCCTGCCTGGATTCTTTACCACCACAGCAGCTTCTCTTTTGTTTTTTATCATAGATGTATCCAGTTCAAGGTGGCTTGATTGAAGTTGTTGTGCACGAGTACTGCAGAGACAGAGGTGCTTATGCTAAAAGGGAGCAGCAGCGCACGCTAACAGTGAAGATTTCTCTTCCCTTGGAGATAAACTAGACTGGAGAACAAAGTAATTTGAAAAGAATTAGCTTGTTCTTGCTGGAGTTAGCTCACTGCAATAAAATTGTGCAAGTTGTTGCAAACCCTCTGTCTTCAGAGAGAAAACCAGTGACTTTGTAAATCTGCTTTCAAAGTTAAGTCTTAAGATAATGCTTCTGCAAAAGCTCTTTGCACAGAATTTTGCAGGACTGGGTGGGGGTCTGGTCTTGCAGTGCCACTTCAGGGCAATACATACGATTGTCACATAGGGAAGAATAAAATCCAAAATACAGTATAGGACCTGTCCTGCAAGCTGTTGTCAGCAGAGCCAAAAGGTCTTCTCATATTCTGATGTCTAGTTTTTGTGTCTACCTTTTTTCCCCTGCTGAGAGGATAAATATGCACACAAAAGAAATATCATGTTTGTTCTCTGATTTGTGGTACAGTCCTGGATATCTGATTTCAGTCATATGTAGTTTAGAAATACGTATAGAAAGGACTAAAAATAAATACAGAACTTATCAAAGTCTTTGCTTTAGATGGGCTCTGTTAGACAAGAAATCTTTTAATAACTAATGGCAATTTGCTGTACAATAGGAGCTGGTGCTTGTGCATTCTTATACTTGATAGGAGCGTGCTGGGGGCAGCAAGGCTGCACTTGCATTTGGAATAAATGGCAAACTGAAATGTGAAGAGGCAAATCTGTATTTTACTAAATGGAAATGCCCTATGTTGAGTTTTGAATCACAATTAGTGGTTTTGAGTAGACTGCCCATTCTGTTAAAGACCAAATGGTGGCAGTCCAAATAATTTTATATAAAATTGGGGAACTGCAAGGAACGAACAAATGTGAGATGTTACATGCCCATATAAGCACAGTCTGTCTGGCTCATGTCATCTCTTTTGATAAGCCATATCCTAAAGAAAGAATGTCAAAGTATACGTGTGTGTGTGTGTATATATATATATGTATATATATATATATAGTTAAGAAACTGCTAAGGTGATCTTTTTTGGTGACCAAAACATACTTTTCTTTCAGGATTGTGTGTCAATATCTTGAACGCTTGAGTGTAACTAGCTGGCATTAGCCTCTAGACAAAGTTTCCTAGTTGGGATGAAAAACGTTTGCTCTGTTGCATCCCTTCAGTTTAAAGGATTAAAACGTATGGTGTCCAACAGTGTCAGCCCTCTCCGGTGTAATACCTTAAAGAGAATTATTCTTGCTTGGTTTTGGTTTTCTTTGTTTTGCTTTTTCTTCTCAGCCTGTCTTTTAATTCACCTTTGGCCCATGCTTTCTCCCTTGCCCATCTCTCCCTGCATCCACCCACGTGCATAGCAATCCAAACCCCAAACTGCCGGAGGACCGAGCACGTGAGCCAGCAACCCTTGCAGGGAAGGGATGCTGCGGGACTGGTGTGCCGAGGGGTACTCTAGCTGGAGTCCTGCATGAAAAGAGCCTGTTTTCTGTGCTTTTGGCTTATCACCTGGGCAAAAGAGCCGAGTCCCCTTGTCCTCAGGGTTGTTACTGCATTTCCAGTAACGTCAGCAGCCAAAAGATTTCAGCTCTGGGGTGTAGGTAAGGGTTAACGTATGAGGCTTGTGATACAATTCAGTGTTTGAGCTGAAAAGTGATTGTGGAATTCTATTTATCTCGTGCTTGATACAAAGTGACCTGCTTTTGGTATGTGCAGGCTGTAAATGAGAGGGTGAGTGTTGCACTGGCAGTCCTGCAGGCACAGCCTGGCCAGGGAGGAGAACGATGATGAATTTCCTTCCTTCTGTCTCATATCCAAAGGATAAAGGATCCAGGCTAGTTACCCTGGTTATATCCTCTTGCCTTTAGCTAAATTGCATGGGCATCCCTGGTTGTGGCTCAGTTTTGTGGATGAAGTTTGGGGAGGAGCACAGTCTGCTTTGGTTTGTGGTCGCGATGAAGGCTCTGCAGTGCAAATGTGCACTGACAGCTGTGACTTTGGTCGGATACAGCCCTTGCTGTACATACACAGGCAGTGTTGGAGTGCGATGGTGCAGTTTCATGCACGGCTGCTTTTCGGGGAATATAAGGGGAAGGAGCTTGTGGCTTTCATTAGAGAAGGGGCTGCTTTCCAGCCAGACACACATGTGCGGTTGTGCAACTTCTGGTCTGCCCTGTGCAATCACGGTGGATGGGGGTAGCAGAAAAAACCTAACCCACAAAGGAGCATTGCTTACAACATTTATATAATGAACATTATTCCTTAGGGTCCTGTTGTTCCTTCTAGACAAAAGGCCTTGCACTGGATCCCAGGAGTGAAGAGCAAGATTTGCAGGAGGGGAAGGGCGGGAGGCAAAACCAACCAAATAAGACCTGGTGGTGAAATAAGTGATGTAAATTTGCCGTGTGGATATCCTCAACTTCCCAGACTTCTAGCATGCAGCCAAAACAAAAAAGCAGCATGGCTGGAAGGAATAGCCTCTCTAGGGACCTGCTCCTGAAACTACAGCCAGATTATCTCCCACCTATATTCAGAAAATCTGCTGTAATAAAAGGTATGTGGTGCTGGTTGTGCAGGCAGGGTGCAAGGAGGTCTGGACTGCATGAGTTGGAGCAAATGCTGGGGTGTCTTTGCTGCTGCTGTTACCTGCCTGGCAGATTAAAACTCACACAAATACTTGTGGTTTTGGCTTGCTTTGAGAATGCATGAAGAAACTCCTGTTAGCGGACACGTGGCAAGAAATGCTGTGGTGATGCTGAGTATGGGAGCAGGGGAGGGGACTTGTGCCACTGCCAGGTTCCCCTGGCCATGCCATGCCGGCAGCCTCCCCGGGTAGCCAGTGGTGGAGCTGTCATGGAGCTGAGACCCCCCCCAGCTATTTCAGGCTCCCTTTGGCAGGCAAGAAGTCATCACATTTAAAAGCACGTGATTCTCATTACCCATGCCTGAATGTCTGCTTGGGCTGAATTGCCTAGATCCCTGAGAGTTGCTCAGCAAGAAACAGCAAACGTTCTCCCTGGGAAGGAGCAGCTGTTTATATATAGTGTACAGTGGTTTCACCAGTGATTATTAGGAAAACATTCCTCTCTAGTCATAAAGACATTTTTGTTGTTGTCTTTCCTCTAAAACACACAAATCGGAGAGTTGGGGATTTTCCTTTGCCATGACAACCAATGAAACTGTCGAGCCATGTGATTTCTCTATCCTTCCTATGATTAAATCTTTTTTTTAAAAGGCCATGTTGCTAACAGAGTTGGGAAACATCAGGTGTTATTTGTTTTTCTCATGTAGATTAGGCAGGATTTAATTTGCATGTTTGCTTGGGAGCTGCAGAGTGCTGAGGGATATTGATTTTTCCATGATTCATGGTAAGAACAGTGTCTTAGTTCAGAATTACTGTATTGTACTGAAGTCTTTTTTGTTTGTTCTTTGAGACAGTGCTATTACTGAGGGGTCCTGGCTCCCTCAGGACAAAAACCATCGTGGGACCCATGAGTGCTGCTGAACAGTTCAGAGCCTTGACGATGTTGGTTTACATGTGATACAAACAGCTTAGAAGCTTTATAAGCCAATAAATCTTTTACTATTCTTATGCTGGGGCAAGGTTTGCAAAGGCAGAAAATGTGATGGACGTGACTTTTGATGCCTGGTCCGTGTGAGGACTCCCGTTGGCTCCAGGTCTGAGCACTTCATGGTAACTGAAAGCCTGGGGATGGTGTTACTGTCAGCAAAGCTCGAGTGCCAGCATTTATCCTCTCTTTTAAAAATTGCTATCTTCTGCTCAGGAATTTCCCCAGGGTGCCAAATAGATTCAACACCAGAAAAGAAAAAAAAACCAAACCCAAAACCCATCCCCAAGAGCTGCTCTGTTGCTAAGGAATAAAAATAATTGGTCATAAACATAGAGCTGATGTGCCAAGTCGTGTCCCCATGACCATGATGCTGTGAGTGTGAAGGTCTCTAGCTGGGCAGTGACAGCACTGCCCAGGCTGCACGTGTCACATTGGCATCAGCATCTGCGGACGACTGGCTGCTGTTTGCTTTAAGTCTACAAAAGGAAATAGCTTTTTGCTTCCTAATATTAGTCCCAAAGAGGTCAAAACTTCAGTAGGCTGCTGCCAGGAGATCAATAGTAGTAAAGGACAATCTCTGAATTTTTATATGGTATTATGCCTAACACAGCAGTGTCTATATCGGAAAAGCCCTGAGAGATCATGTTTGTGATGGGAATATATTTTTGAGCAAAGGGCATGCACGTACTGTGTATTGGGAGACCTTGGGTTATGTCATAAGGTTGTTGAACATTGACAACATCAAAAGGGTGAATATTGGTGCTGCAGAAGCTGCAGTTGTGCCTTCACCTTCTCTCCAAATGCAAATCTTTATCTGTAAATCTCTGCAGTAATTTATTAACCCATGTGGCTGAAGATGGGGAGTAGCTGAGCTGGGAGTAGAGGTGTGCAGAGGTGAAGACACAATTTATCTGGGCTAGAGAGCTTCTGTGACCAACGTGGTCTTTTAATGTGGTGTGTGTGTGCACGCACATGTGAGGCTCGGTTTTGTGGGGGCCTGCCTGCTTTAACCCTCAAGGTACCACTTGCTGCATCAGCTCTAAATAATAAATCTCAAAGACCCTGCCCCTAGAACACTTTTTTTAATTATTGTTTTTTCAGATTTCAGGCTTTTAGGTAAGCTGTTTGAGTAATGTCCCTGCAGTGGTAGGAGACTTAGAGCAGAAAGCTTCCAATAGAGCTGCTTTTTTGCTTTTGGGGATTTCTTTTAGTGTCAAATTTAATCCATGCAGTCTCTTGAATTGCAGCTGGCCCAAAGCTGAAATGAGGTTTTAACAGCAGATAGCTGCCCTAGATGAGTAACTATACTTTTGTGGTGGTGTAGGGCAAATGAAAAGTACTGTAACCATCTGAAACTATAAGGGGAACTGAAAACAGGCTACGTGTTAGCATGTGAGCTAAAATTTAACCAGAACATGAATACTGTTCCTTAGTCTTTGAAGAGACCTGTGGTATCCTTATAAAAATCTTACTCAGGAGCTGTTATGATATGAAATGACCATTACAGAGGTACTAGTTGTAGTAAAGATACTTTTTTACAAAAATGAAATTCTGGGATCAGGGCTGTAAAATCTAGTCTGCTGTCGCATCCCCAGATTTCTTTCCGTCTGGTTTGGGTCCTTCCTGCAGCTGGCAGGGTGCTGGGTGCCGGTGGGGCTGTGCAGGCAGGGCTGGGAACCTTCTCTTTGGAGGCAGCAGGGCTTAGATCAGCTTAAACCAGCTCTGAAGCTACACCTAAGGCTCTGTTATTTCCAATTTCTTCCCCCTCTGAAGAGTTTGTTTTCCTGAAACATCTGCTTCTCTGGCAGATACTCACAGTTAAAACTGTACTGAAGTGTTTCTTTGCAGAAATGCAAAGAATATTCCCTGTCAGCTCAGCTACTTGCCAGACAGGCTGGCTGATCCCAGCTGGGGGCTTTCCATCAAATGAGAGCATTTTTAGAGGGGACAACTCTCTTGCTGGTGGTAGAAACAGAAGCATATATGCTTGGGTGCCTGAGCATGTATGATGTTACAGGTAAAATGTGCTTCCCATCTGCAAATAAGAGGAGGTGATGAATTGGGGAGCACTGGGGCAATAATCAGCCTAGGACTAACCTAGACCCATCACCCCAAACTTGATCTCAGTGGCAGAGAGGGCTCCCTGGTTTGGAATTTCAAGCTCATCTTTGGAGGGAATGGGGACCTGGGAGATGAGCTTCCCTGGGCTGCCCTCAGCTCCTCCAGCACCTTCTCCATCTCTCTCGCTGTAAGGATTTAAATATCCAATGCTATTACATTGCCTCTGTCCCCTTAACAGGAGCCTGTAACACTTGATTTTATTGCTCTATCACTTCATGTTCAAAAAAAGCTATCCTTTCTGGAGGAGGAACCTTCCTTTAAAATGCATAACAGAGGCATAAGGCCTTCCTAAATGCAAATGTGCTGTTGCAAATTGCCACCTCCCCTCTGTGGTGGCACTGGGGTGTGATGCTCCCATGTGGCTGGCTGATGTTGCATGTGTGGTTGTGATAAGGGAGCCTCCAGCTGAAACACAGGATCACTTCTTTATTTCCTCATGGAATTTTAAAACAAACAAACAAACAAACAAACCCAACCAAACCCAACTTTTGTCTTAACAATGCTACTCTGTAGCAGCAGGCTGTGCTCTTGAATCAGAGGGCATGCCTGAAAGTGTTGCCTAGGGATGCCAGCCTCCCTCTTGGTCACCAGGAAGATGCTGCCTCACAAAATCTGGATGCAAAAGACTGATTGAAGATGGGTTACCTGTACTGTGCAAGTAACTGCCCAAATAATTTTGTGTTCCTTCAAGCAATTGTCTTGGGATAGCTTCTCCACTGTGCTTCAGGCTGCGACATAAAACGTTTGAGAGGTGCTAGTTAGAGGTCGAGCTCCTCTCAATGGAACATTATCAGTCCAAATGCTTCAGAAGAGGCATTTTTTCCCTTTTTCTTTTTTTACAGCTTCTACAGTGCAGGTACAGTTCTTACAGCTGTAATGTCTTGGCTCTTGCAGTTTTGGCGTTGATTCTTGCTATTTTAATAGAACCACCACAAATGCACATAGCTGTAGTAGGAGAACGTGCATGTCCTCTTTGAAGATCTGGTGATTCCAGACGTGGATTGAATCTGGTATAGAGGAGTGGTAGGTACTGTTTGTGCTCCTCAGGAGGAGAAACATGTCTGAATATTAGTAAGATCAACTCAATGGATGATGAAATACATTGTCAAGACAGTATGCAAGATAGGGGTTTTTTGGGGGGGGGTGGTGGGTGTGTGTTTTATGATGAGGGTGGTGAGACACTGGAACAGGTTGCCCAGAGAAGGTGTGGATGCCCCATCCATGGAAGTGTTCAAGGCTAGGTTGGACCGGGCTTTGAGCAACTTCGAGTGGAAGATGTCCCTGCCCATGGCAGGGGGGTTGGACTAGATGATCTTTAAAGGTCCCTTCCAAACCATTCTATGACTCTATGATTTTTATTTTGCTTATTACCTCTTCTCTTTACTGCTGATATTGCTAATTTATTATTATATTTCAGGAAAGTTACCTTTAGGTCTGATATATCTGTCCTAAGCCACAGAACTGAGAGCCAAAAGTAAATTTTTTTCTGGATCCTGTTGTCCATTCTGAACAATCAGCACACTTTCATATTGATATAGCAGTTCATTTTTAGCTTTTTGATGGCTACTGCAGGTCACTGCTGGGCTGGACCAGCATGGCCTCAGCAGTGGCATGGCACAACAGGAGCATCATGCATGGTGCTGCATGGACCCTGCAGACCAAGCTGCAGGGTACCAAGTGCAGCCCTGCGGACACTGATGTCAGCCATGTGAAAGCGAGATTAGATGAGGCTTAATTACTTGTTACTTCTACTAGGTTTGATGGAGAAGTGATGTAAATCCCCGTAAATCACAAGCTAACTTGAGCAGAAATGAAGAGATGGAAATAACTGCTTTTTTTAATTAAAAAGCATTCTTAGAAAACAAAACCTTATTAGAAAAATTTTTAGTTTGTTCAACCACAGTCTCTGACACAATCAAAACAAGATGGTCAACAGCAGTAAGACATGTCACTGTAGTTAATCCTTAAGAAAATTTTCTTGAGCATGCTTTTATAACCTGAACTAATGTACATATTCATTTTTCACAATACATTTCTGGGACTTATGTCATTGGTTAATGACGAACTTACATGTATGCTACTTCTGTGTTTGCAACCTCATTTCAGTCACGATGTTCTTGTAAATATTTTATTGAAATCCTTTAGTTGTGAGAGTTTGTCTTGTATCTTGTCAGAAACATTGGTGTCAAACTGTCTAATCTTGCAAGTATTTTATCAAAACCCTGTCACCCAGTGTAAAAACATCTCCACGTACAACTGTGACACTACTCAAACCCTACCATGCCAGCCCAACAAACTAATGTATCGTGAGACTTCTTTGCCTTTTACCTGGTTAACATTCACAAGCCTTTTTTCTGCAGCAAGGGCAAATCATTTCTCCTCTGGCTTTGCCTCCCTGCTTGTAGGGCTGCTGTCCCCAAAAACCTTGCCCAGCTCATGTGAGACGCCTGGAGTTCAGCCTGATCCTGCACCTGGTTTCTAAAGGCAGAGAAATTCTCACCTAAAGTCCTGATGGGTTTCCCTGTTTCAGTGGGTCGGGTCTTGGTGCAGGAGCTTTATTTCCTATTGTAGAGAGCTAGACTTAGGAACCTTTCCTGGCTTTTCCATGCAAGACACTTTCCAGTTAATGTTGGCTGTAGTTTTAAAAAATAATTTTGTATTTTTTTTCCTTTGGGAAGAGGCTGTTGTTTTTGAGTGAATAAAACAACGTTTTTGGCTGGATTTCTGGCAATGCAGTTTTCCACACTTGGAAGTCAGCCTGTCTGCTGTGCTGGCTGAGTCTTTAACCGCTTCCATGCAAAAATGTGTTGCTGCAGAGCATACAGCTTGGTGGTTGCATGATTTGTGAAAATGTGATCAAAACCAACAGTGTTGTTCTGAGCATGGAGTATTGGGTCTCTGTGTCCAGGCATGTCTTGAAAGATGTTTATAAAAGCATGTCTTGAAAGATGTTTATAAAAGCATGTGTTAAGATTGCACTGACTTTTTTGCAGTCAGAACCCAGATTCTGCCAGTAAATAGAGCGTGGGGCTGTTCTCATATTTGGAAACAGTTTTCTGAAGATGCTGTGTATCCCGGGTGTTGCTGGTGTGTGGTTTGGTCACCAGCCAACTCTTGTGGCATTGTGGATGTGCATGTCAGCATTTTTTTTCAATCCTCAAGAAATTAATCTTCTATTTGTTACTTTGCAAGTGCTGTGCGTGTATCTCATTTTTCCTAAATAATGGAGAAATCGGATTAGTTCATTTATCTGTGTGATGAGAATCATCGATTAACAGTTCAATCCTCAATATATATTTGTTGGAGTATAACTTGCTGTCTGCATGTGGTGTTTTGTATTTCCATGGCTGTTCCCAACACTGAAGTGCGCTACAAATGTCACTGAGTCTCCCCTCCCTCCGGGAGGTGGGAAAGTTAAATGAGGATACTGGGCTGCAGAAGCTGTGACTTGCCTGGCCTCTTGAAGAGGCTTTGGTAGCACTGAGACCCTCAAGGACGTGTCCAACCCAAACACCACCCATCCTTCCACCATCCAACAAAAAATGATTAATGATGCGTGTTAATGCTGCTCGTGACACCAGTACTAACAAAGCCATCCAGATTTTACCCAGTGGCGGACAGCATGGACACAAGGCCTTTTCACCATCAAGGCATGCCAGGAACACATAAAAATCCAAAGATTGCTCCTAAATGTGAGGTCCGTAACCTTCTTTACAACATCCTTGTACTTGCTTTAAGCAAAGCAGGTAGGCGAAGAGGGCAGCCCACAGTTTGTCAGTGGGAGTGTGAGCACACTGCAAGCCTGGTGCACCACAGAGGTGCGTGTGCTATAGTCTGTAGGGGGTGCGTGTGTGGGATCAAAGCTGCTGTGTTTCTGCTTGGGAAATCACACTTAGAGGCACGGTGTTTCTGCACTTGGGACCCTCTCCCTTCCTGTGAGGGACCATCCTCGATGAAAAGGCATGTTTAGGATTGCCAGTGTGCAAGTAACTGGATATTGCTCACCTGGAATGGCAACTGGGGAGGGTGGAGATGGGAAATGCTGGGCTCTGCAACTCCCATGTGCCTGCGATAAATGTTTCTCCCTTGAATTTGGGAAAGATATCCCTGGAGTTTTAATGTCCCACCTAGCTGAGAGCATGGATCCCTTGTGGCTTTGCCACCACCAGCACAGAGCAGGGCGGTGGCATAGGTGATCCAGGCTCTTGTGGGGATGAAGTCTCTCTTAACTTTTCCTGTGTGGATGGAAGTGAAATTAAACCTTGCAAAGAGGAGGACTGAGGAAGGTGGGCAAGTGAGTAGGAGGAGATTGAGACTGCTGGGTTGCAGAGAGGCATGAGGTGGGCTCCTGCTTGCCGAGTGCAGGAGCCTGCTTGGGTTGCGTTGGCAGGTGCTTTGGAAATGAAAGTATTTTATCCTGAGTTACGTAATGCAGCAGCATGTCCAGACCTGAGTTCCCTGCAATTTTCTGGCACGCAAGGAATAATTTTCTGCTTGAAATATTAGCCTTAGCTTTGAATTTCCTGGCTTATATGGCATCTGCAATCAGTGTAATATCTGTATACATAATTGCTGCTGTTTGAATTTGAGATGTTTAGGTAAATTTATTTTTGTTTATAGCTCTTGGATGATGAAGAGCAGAAAATACTTGTTCATTAAGAATTGTATAAATACATCAAAACCCACCCTGACCTACTTGTTAGATGCAGCAGGTAGAAGAGGCTGCAGATCCTTCTCTGTGCCTGACTGAAGCAGTAGCTTCTAAATGAGGATTTGAGGTGGGATAGAGCTGAGGTGCAAATTGTCAGCGTTCCTGGCTTAATATAGTTTCAGTCTTTACCCCTAAATGTGGAGAAGCCTTTTCAACTGTGGATAGTGTTCGGTTTTTTTGTTTGTTTTTTTGTTTGGTTGTTTTTTGTTTTTTTTTTTAACTCAGCTCTTCACCGGATAAAAAAAAAAAACTGGCTGCATGGCCAGGCCCAAAGAGCTGTGGTGAATGGAGTTAAATCCAGTTGGTGGCTGGTCACAAGTGGTGTTCCCCAGGGCTCAGTGTTGGGGTCAGTCTTGTTTAATATCTTTATGAATGATCTGGATGAGGGGATCGAGTGCACCCTCAGTAAGTTTGCAGATGACACCAAATTGGGCAGGAGTGTTGATCTGCTTGAGGGTAGGAAGGCTCTGCAGAGGGATCTGCACAGGCTGGATCAATGAGCTGAGGTTAACTGTATGAGGTTCAACAAGGCCAAGTGCTGGGTCCTGCACTTGGGTCACAACAACCCCATGCAATGCTACAGGCTTGGGGAAGAGTGGCTGGAAAGCTGCCTGGTGGAGAAGGCCCTGGGGGTGCTGGCTGACAGCTGGCTGGACATGAGCCAGCGTGTGCCCAGGTGGCCAAGAAGGCCAACAGCATCCTGGCTTGTATCAGCAATAGTGTGGCCAGCAGGAGCAGGGCAGGGCTGGTGCCCCTGTGCTCGGCACTGGTGAGGCCGCACCTCGAATGCTGTGCTCAGTTTTGGGCCCTCAGTAGAAGGAGGACATTGAGGTGCTGGAGTGTGTCCAGAGAAGGGCAACGAAGCTGGGGAAGGGTCTGGAGCACAAGTGTGATGGGGAGCAGCTGAGGGAGCTGGTGGTGTTTAGCCTGGAGAAGAGGAGGCTGAGGGGAGACCTTCTCACTCTCTACAACTCCCTGAAAGGAGGCTGTAGTGAGGTGGGGGTTGGTCTCTTCTCCCAAGTTACTAGCGATAGGACGTGAGGAAATGGCCTCAAGTTGCGCCAGGGGAGGTTTAGATTGGATATTAGTCAAAATTTCTTTCTTGAAGGGGTTGTTAGGCACTGGAACAGGCTGCCCAGAGAGGTGGTGGAGTCCCCGTCCCTGGAGGTATTTAAAAGATGTTTGGATGTGGTGCTTAGGGACGTGGCTTACTGGTGGACTTGGCAGTGTTGGGTTTGTGGTTGGACTTGACGATCTTAAAGGTCTTTTCCAACCTAGGTGATTCTATGATTCTATAATTATATAGCCATGCATGGGTCTGCATCACCTGACTGCACTAAGCCTGCTTTTATTTGACCTGTTCTGACCTGAGGACAGTGGTGCCCTGACCATGGCTCGTAAGCAGGACGTGCCCCCAAAGCCTTCTGATGCTTCCTCAGGCTGCAGGAAATGAAAACCCATGAATGAGACTGGTGAGGAGAGAAGGTGTTAAGGCCATGATGTGCTATGCACTCCCTGTTCCAGTTGTTGCCTGGCCCTGTGGAGGTTTGAACTGCTGTTCCATGACTCCTGCGCCTCTAACTTAAGAGGATGACTGAGTTACCACAGAAGTTTACAAACAACAGGTTATTTCTTCTTCTAAAATGAAGGCGCCAAAACATTCTTTTAGACATGAAAGGTTTTTGACTTCAGATGAAGACTGTCTATTGTGTTTCCTGAGCGTGTGTTATCTTGTGAACTTTAGGGAGGGTAAAAGGCAGGCAGAAGTGGGCACTCCTTGTGGTCAACCAAAAAAGGCTTGCTCTTTTTGAAGTCTCCCACTCTACTTTTGGCTCCTTGAGCCAAAATGACTGGGGCAAAATCATCATCGTAGAGCCTGCTCTCATGATGCCTAGAGGTGGAAAGTATTACTCGAGCAAAAGAGTCAAGAGAGCAGTGCCAGAGATTTCTTTAAAAAGCACACTCATACTTGCTGGTTGTTTTGTGCAAAGACTGGTCCTAGTGTAAAAGCTGATGAGGGACAGGCAGAATTGTCGTTTCATCCACCTGAAGGAGAACTTGATCACTCCAAAGTCATTCATATCTCCCAGATAGTATTTGAGCCTTTGCCTTGTATGTTTGCTACTTAGTTGGTACCCAAAGAGGCTGAGCGTTGCGTGGTCAGAGATGACGAGGAACTCTCTGTGCCCATCCAAACTAATGGATGAAAAAACACTGCAAAAAGAATATAAAATTATTGGTTCAGATAATGATGAACATTGTCAAGTAAATCCAAGTGTATCAGGGAGAGCTAAGAGGTGAAAGGAGCAAATGCAGGGAGAGGACATCATGTAGGAGAATAAATTAGGACATGCCTGGATATTTTATTCCCCAAAGCATGTATTTATTGCGGATAAACACCTTGCCTTGTGGCTTGTGGTGAACAGAAGCAGGAGGGAGTGTGTCCCTCCTCCATCACCTGTACTGCTGTTCAGCATCTACAGGCAGTGAAGAGCCCACGGCAGGATGAAACCAAGTCCTGCTGATCACACTATGGGAGAGTTTCTAGTAACCAAGTCACTGGGAGAAGTGGGAAGGACTAGTGCATGTCTGCCTTTGCAGCAGTGCTCGCTGTACGGCGAAGGCAGCTTACGGCTTCTTCTCCTCCTTTTTCGGGTGTCTCCGTGGGAGCTGGAGCTTGCTTGTACGAGCTGGCATGGGGAAGGAGGGGTGAAAGCCCTTGGGCCTTGTGCCTTTGTTTCGGGTGGCAGCTCACCAATTTTTTGGTTGAATTGGAATTAAACATTGAAAAATACCAAGAGCATTTACTGCACTGTCTCGCTGAAGTAAAGAAAACCAGCTATGACTGAAATGCGTCCTGCTATCCTTTGGCTGCATTCCTGCAGATGGACCACCTCTCCAGGTGGTTGCCACACTTTGAATCACCCGTCTTGGCCCTTCATTCCTGCCTGCAGTGACCATGTGTGGGGAGTGGAGCTGAGCAGCTACCCGAATTAAATGAAACCCTGCAAAACTCATCCCCTGCAAGGCTGGTGGGAACAGCCTAAGGGGTCATGAACTGCAAGGGCTGGATGGGGTGTGAGCTCTATAAACTGCCTCTGGGAAAAATGGCTGTGAAACCCAGTTTTCTGCCCTGCTGCCAGCCTCAGGCTCTGCTCCTATTTCATCTCCTGATAGGGTATGTCTCTGTGCTGTAGCCAGCCCTATTCGTGATTTAAACAAATGTGATGAGGGGTGGCTGAGGCACGGACAGGCATCTCATCCCCTGCCCTTGCTGCAGGGCCTGGTCTCTGCCAAAGGGTGGGACAGGCAGCTGCTGCCCTAATGCCTTCAGCCACTGCGGTGATGCAAGGCAGAGCCCTGCGCCTGCAAACACAAGAAAACAGAAAGGAAAAAAACCCAAACAAACACCAAACCCCAAAACCAAAAATAAGAAATGTTGCACTCTGTGTTTTTCTTTTCTTTTTTTTTTAGGCATATAATTCAAAGTGTGATGTATTGCTGAGATGCACATTCCCTGACCATGGCAAGTGGGGCAGAGGTTGAGACACACCTTCCCTGGGGAGTGGGAGGGTTGCGTGAGCCTGAGTCAGCACCAAAGGTCACTTGGCTGAAAGGCTCAGCTTGCAGGAGAAGATTTCGTAATGGTAACTGATGCAATGTTTCTGTGTTCAGTGCTGATGCTGTGGTAGGTTAGTGTCTGTGCGTGTCAGAGGGAGAAACACCAGTGCTGAACAGGGGAATGACAGGGCAGCGATGGTCGACCTTACCTGCCCATTCCACCTCCCAAATTCCTTCTCTCTCCCTTACTGCTCAGTCCGTTGCTTTCTACCCTCCTGTTGCCCCCACTTTCTGTGTCTTTTCGGTTCTGGCATTTAATCTCCTCATTGCATTGTTTGTTTTATGGCCTTGGCTCATATTCCCCTTCGCGTTTGGGGTCAATATCGCATATGATTAGTCTTGGAGCCTAATGAAGGGGATCAGACATAACTCTAGGGTATGTCTGAGCCATTTAACATTTCTGAGCTCAAAGATCTGCAGAGGAAGTTTATTTTTAAGCTTCCTGAGAAGATAAATTTGAATGTTAGATTGTTTAGGGTACAAGTAATAGAACTGAAATCCCTCCAGGGGGGAGCAGTGCCCTCTGGGATTTGAAACATCCCAGGGATAATTATCCAGTGCTGAGTAAGTCTCATTAGTCTTGAAATAGCTTTTAGTGGATGATCATGTTTTTCTTCGTGTTGGCTAGTGTGAAAGCTTGAAACCGTATATTAACATTTAGCCTTCGTTGTAAGAGCACTGTCAACTTGTTCTTAATACTATTGTTGTTATCCAGTCCCACTCTGGGAAAGCCAGGCATGGAGATGTGAAACGATTGCACAAGATAACAACCCTAAAAAATGATAAAAGGCATTTTTTGAGGCTGCTCTTTAAGGTCCCATGCTTTCACTATATAAAGACATACGAGGGAGCTGTAAGGTCTTGCATGTCTGAGTGAGGCAAGAGCATCCTCAGGACAGCTCCAGCTGCTGCTTTTTTGGTACTTGCAGGGGACTGTAGCTCCAGCTCAGCAAAGCAGCAGCAGGGCAAGTGCTGCACTGTGTCACTAGCCCAGGTGAAGTGACATGTTTGTGTAGTGACTCAGCTGTGTGTCCCTGCTAACCATCTGCTGATGTGATGCAGATCATTAGTCACTAATTAGTGTGGTTACCCTTTTTTTAGGCTTCTGGAAAGGCCAAGGATCACATAGACATGAAGCAGCTGAGTCAGTCTTCCACCTCTTTTGCCTTCAGGTCCACCAGGCTCTTGGTGGTGCTTGGAGAGCTGTTTTGGAGTGTCCTGCCACGCAGACCCAGATTGTCTCAGTTCTGTCTTGTACTCTGTGGTGGGACCAGTGTCTGTAGCTGGGGCCTTCTGGCGTGTGGCAATGAACCCTCCCAAGGAAGGACTTTTGGAGACAGTGGGAGAAGGCACTCTCTTTGGGCTGAGCATGACAAGCTTGTTTCACCTGTGCTGCATTTGCTCCCTTTGTCAGCTCTGTAAAAACCCTCAAAGCAATCTGGGGCTTTACTGAGGACAGCAATTGCCTAATACTTTTTTCTTCATCATTTTTCCCCCACCCATCTCCTACGCTTCCTGTCTTTGGCTTTATCTCCTCACTGAGTGCCTAACGTATAGGTACTGATGGGTTAGGTACTGATGCTCAGCTATCGCCTTACCTGGTATCTCGACTGATGGCTTGTAAATCTGTCTCTTTACCAACATCTCTTATGCCATTACTCTAGACCAGTCTTGAGGACAGGTCTTTGACACCATGTGTAATTATCTGGATCCTCCTGGACACAGTTGGGTTTGGACACTGCCCTTCTGCTCCCTTGTCTGTGGGTTTTTCTGTTTGCCTAAAATCTCCAGCTGAATCTCTTCTGCATGTTGTTGCTTTTCTTGATGATTACAGACCCTTTCTCTGGTCACAGTGTCAGCAGCACCCTTGGGTGCACTGGAGATGGAGGTGTGGATACTCATTCCTCATGCCTTGCTAAGCTGCAACAAACTACTTACCTGTTTAGTCCTCCCCATACCTTGGGTGGCCTAAGGAAGCCCTGTAGATGTTCTCCTGTGTAGGCAACCCTGCCCATTTCCTGTTAATTGCTGAAACATCAGTCTCTGCATCCTGACAAGGAGGTTGGACTTGGTGGGGGGGATGTGTGCTGGGTCCCCCCGCAGGCTCCTCCGTGTTCACTTCGCATTTGAGCTTTATGCCAAGCAAGCTATCCTCACAAACCTAAAGCAAATAATCTTAGTAGAAACATTCCTAATAGCATCTATTATTTCTTGTTTTTAAAAATCCTCTCTTAATGTACTTCAGCCAAACTGTTACCTGATGGAGTTTTCAATTCTCAGAAGTAAGGAGCAGGTCAGCAGAACTGCTCCCTTGGACTTCCAGAGGGCAGACTTTGGCCTGTTTAGGAGATCCGTTGACAGAGTCCCTTGGGAGGCAGCCCTGAAGGGGTCCAGGAAGGCTGGATATTCCTCAAGAAGGAAATCTTAAAGGCGCAGGAGCAGGCCATCCCCATGTGCCAAAAGACAAGCTGGCAGGGAAGACAACCAGCCTGGCTGAACAGAGAGCTTTGGCTGGAACTCAGGGGAGAAAAAAGGAGTTTAACCTTTGGAAGAAGGGGCAGGCAATTCAAGGGGACTACAAGGTGTAGTGAGGTTATGCAGGGACTAAAATTAGTTGGGCCAAAGCCCAACTAGAGCTTAATCTGGCTACTGCTATAAAAACCAATAAATATTTCTATTAATACATTAGCAACAAAAAGAGGGCTAAGGAGAATCTACATGCTGTATTGGATGTGGGGGGGGAACATAGTGACAAAGTCTGAAGAAAAGGCTGAGGTACTTAAAGCCTTCTTTGCTTCTGTCTTTAATAGTAAGACCAGTTGTTCTCTGGGTACCCAGCCCCCTGAGGTGGAAGACAGGGTTGTGGAGCAGAATGGAGCCCCCATAATCCAAGGGGAAATGGTTAGTGATCTGCTACACCACTTGGACACACACAAGTCTGTGGGGCTAGATGGGATCCACCCAAGGGTACTGAGGGAGCTGGCAGAAGTGCTCCCCAAGCCACTTTCCATCATTT
>WEKW01016502.1:126141-160264 GCA_013389905.1 Sula dactylatra | reverse complement strand
GCACTGGTGAGGCCACACCTCGAATGCTGTATTCAGTTTTGGGCCCCTCAGGACAAGAAGGACATTGAGGTGCTGGAGCGTGTCCAGAGAAGGGCAACGGAGCTGGTGAAGGGTCTGGAGCACAAGTGTGATGGGGAGCAGCTGAGGGAGCTGGTGGTGTTTAGCCTGGAGAAGAGGAGGCTGAGGGGAGACCTCACGCTCTACAACTCCCTGAAAGGAGGTTGTAGTGAGGTGGGGGTTGGTCTCTTCTCCCAAGTCACTAGCGATAGGACGTGAGGAAATGGCCTCAAGTTGCGCCAGGGGAGGTTTAGATTGGGTATTAGGGAAAATTTCTTTACTGAAAGAGTGGTCAGGCACTGGAACAGGCTTCCCAGAGAGGTGGTGGAGTCCCCATCCCTGGAGGTATTTAAAAGATGTTTGGATGTGGTGCTTAGGGACATGGCTTACTGGTGGACTTGGCAGTGTTGGGTTTGTGGTTGGACTTGATGATCTTAAAGGTCTTTTCCAACCTAAGTGATTATATGATTGTGACTTCCCGCTGTGATTTTAGCAATGAGCTCATTCTGTCTTTAAGGCAAATGCTACTGCTTTTATTTTTGAATTATTTTAATTTTCCTGTCTCTTCTGCCCCCATGTGCCCCCCAGCCCTGCTCTGTGTGTACCTACTACCCACCTGGGGGAGCTTCCAGGTTTCTGGGTATTGCCCTAACAGGTATAAATTAAGTGTTCCCCTCGGACAAGGTGGTAAATTCCACACTGTCCTTTGGAGCTGACACAGTTAGAAGCAAAACAAATATTTGGGTTAATCTTAAGAAATGGTGGTTCGTGCGTCTGGATCCTTGCTCTGAAAGCTTGAAACCAGCATCTCTAATTCATGGGCAGTCAGGTGAGATGGTGTTAAGGCCAAAATGTGGCTGAGATTTCACAGCAGCTGACGTTGGACTACGTGGATGTCCCAGCTTGGAGCAGGAAGGGCTCTTCTCCCTTATCTGGGGAGCCACGTACATGCCAGGAGACCTTTGTTCTGAATGTTTGGAGCAATAAAGTTCAGCAGGAATAAAAGGGCCTTTCCATACTGCCTTGGTTCACATCGTGTTCCATGTTCTCTCTTGCAGCTGCGTAAATGAGTATGGAAGATTATGATTTCCTTTTCAAAATTGTTTTAATCGGCAATGCTGGTGTGGGGAAGACCTGCCTAGTCCGTCGCTTCACTCAGGTAAGGTTGCTGCCTCTTGGATGTGGGATGTCGGGGTGGGAATAGCACTGGGGTGGGAGCATGGAGCCCGTGGCTGTGCACCAAGGGCTTCGCTGGCATTGCAGCTCCGGAGTGATTTGTTGTCTGCACTCTTGGTGCGTGCATCACCTATAGTGACATACTGCCACAAGCAGCATTTCTGTAGCTAGTGCTGTACTTCGCTCTGTTGGGGATCATGCATTGGAGAGAGCTCATCCCTCTCTGAAGACGGAAAGTCCTCTCTGAAAGCCAGTGGGAAAACTCCTCCTGATTTGGGGTGCTCTAGACTGGTTTAAGGACCAGCATATCTCCTGGAGTGCTCCCATGTGCCTTCTCCTCCCCATCCCTCCTGCCATGGCACAAAGCTCTCCCTGTTATTTGTCATTAGTATATAATTAAATAATCTGAGTCCTGGGCTGTCAGTCCGGTGTCTTCTGTTAAACACCAGACCTTCTTTGAGGCAAAATAACAGGGAAAGGACCAGGATTTTGTGATCCAGGGCAAGAGAAGGTTTTGCATGATGCACTATAAACATAAGTTGTGGGATGTTTGTTGCACTCTTCACTAGGAATTGTCAGCAATTTTCCCTCTCACTGTCAGTTTTAGTTTTAAAGCTGAGATGATGTTAAACACTCTCTAACCGCATGTAACAGCCGATGGCAATAAAGCTAGTCAACTCCAAAGGTTTAACCGCAAAAATCTGTGGCCGCTTTGCTGTTTGTGCTTTGGCAGTGCAGCTGCTACAGGGGATGGATGGTCCCCAAAATCAATGTGACTTTGTAGACCTAAACACCAGAAATAAAAAAAGCTCAATGAGGTGGGATTTGGTTTTGGGGTTGGGTGTTTTTTGCTTGCTGTTGCTCCTTTCCAATGGTCCTGCAATCAAATACCACCAGCATCATGCTGGCCCTTGTCATTGCTGTGGCACCGGTAGTGGCTGGCTCCGTGCTTCTCTCCTGAAATGCTGTGCAGAGATGTGACCCTTTGTCTGGGGCCAGTGCTGGGAGCTGCCAGAAATGCCTTTCCATGCTGTGGTGTGTTGTGGAGGGGAGAGGGTAGGTATTAATTTGCAGGGGCAAAGGAATCTCATCTCATGCAGGTGCTGCCACCTCTTTCAAGGCATTGGAAAGTGGGACAGAGGGTCTCTATCTACCCTTCCCCTGCCTCTTCCAGCTGCACACAAGCAGGTGGTCTTCACCCCCCCTCTTTTCCTTGTATGCATCCTCCTTTTCTTCTGTTTTCCCACCTCTCAAGTCAAGAACTTGCTACGTGACTAGGGACGTGTATGCAGCGAAAACACTGTAGGGTTGAATTATGGTAACCTTTATACTGGGGAAATGTCACTGTTTCCTCTCTAAATGTGATGGAAATAAGTGTCCAGGGAAGGGAACAAGGGAGAAATAGTTTTGGGGATAGAAAAGGGTGAGGATTGGCACGCAGAGAGAGCTCCAGAAATTTACTTAACAAAACTGTTTTATTTCAGGGGCTTTTCCCACCGGGTCAAGGAGCCACGATTGGAGTTGACTTTATGATTAAAACTGTGGAGATAAATGGTGAAAAAGTAAAGGTAGGAGGCTGATGGTTTTCAGCATAAACTCGTGTGACAGTACTGTAGCTGATGTTTCTCACTGCTGGAAGGCACGTGGGGAAGTTCAGGGCTGCCTGGCATGGCTCAGGCAATGCTGGGTCTAATGTCTTTGCACCCCTCTCCACAATTACCATCAGGGTAATTACAGCAAACCTACTCTAAGGGAGAAAATGCAAGATTTTGCAAAACTCTGGCCTTGCTTAGGAGACACTGAGATCATGTGTGGCTGGGGTTGAGGAGGTGCAAAGAACCACTTCTCTGCAACCTCTGTTTACAGCATTTCTGGTAAACCAAAATCTGTTGCATTCCCACTGGGATGTGCTTGGTGAAGGTCTTCTCCTATGAGCTCCTGAGGTGGCTGGTGAAGGAGAGCAGGCTTCTGGACTTGTGCGGTTCTGCACTATAAAGGCTCATCTTCTACTTCTGCCAAGTTGTGGATTTGGGAGAAGTTGAGATGGTCACAATACTGATGCTTTGGACAATGGGTTGAAGCGAGAAGGGCAATGTCCGCATTATTAACTCTTTCACCCTCCAAAATAGGGTGGCTGCAACCAAACTGCTGCTGGGAAACTGTCCTTGTCCTGTGCTAACACCCAAATTGAGCCTGAGCATCACTTTGCAGACAGCTACATTGCCTGCGTCAAAACACGCCAGTGACCAATCTCATACTTTAATGGGATCCGTGGTTGGGTTCCAGTGCCCAGAGACATTGGCTAGTGCTGCTTTGTTCATTCGTAAAGATTTCGTTAGAGCTACTGTGGTGCTCAAGAGGTGAGAGAAGAGTATGGTTATCTGAGCCTCGAATGTCAAGGTGTCTAGTGTCCCTGAGCTGCTCCTGGAATTACTCTGCCGGCATTAAATCCAGGTGCTTCAATGTGAAAAATAGGGTTTTTCTCCTTGCTGTCTTCATCAAATCTGGTAATGAGGAAATGGAAGAGCGGCAGCAGTGTGACAGCGGCTGGATGTGACACTGAGACCCATTTTTAAGCTTGTGCTGGGATGGCAACAGTGGACTCGTGCAGATTTTCAACCCTGGTTTTTTCACCTATAATTCAGTGCAGAGGTTTTCTGAGAAGAAAATCAGGTGATGTGTTCATAAGTTTACGACAGATTTTAAAAGCTGTGATCATGTCAGCAGGCTGCCAACCCCGCTGCCTGAGGAGCTGTACAAACCTATGGCAAGGGATGGTCCTTGACCAGAAGATTTTCCAGCCTAAGCAGGTGAAGGACAAGAGGTGTAAATATTTTCCCATGATAAAGACAGAGTGAATGTTCAGCTCATTGCTGTGTAAGTGGGACAGAGCAGCAGGCAGGAAAGCAGTGAGGATCATGTGTAGCCCTTGTGGTGTCAGTGCTTAATTTGGTGGTTGCGGTGCTCATTAACAGGCATCTGGTGTAGTGGGTTCAGCTGGGACATGGATGCTGCTTGTCCAAGCTTCTCGGACAGCAGAGGTGCTTCTTTCTGCCAAAACCAACTCCAGTGGAGCAGCTCAGAGGATCTAAGCTGGTAAATGGCTTAAGCACCTCACCAAAGGTGGAATTAATTTTTTTTCACTTATGTATCTGGCTTAAACCAGCTGTCTCAAGATTGTCCTGGTCAATGGAGAGAGAAAAGCAATCTCAAGAAAGATTAATCCCATCCACTTCAGACACCACTCCTTTCCAAGCATCTGGTTCCCTGTCAAGTACAGATGGAGCCTTAAGAACATCGCTTGTATCTGAGCTCTGGTTTTTGGACAGGTGAACCCACCCTAAGAATTTGTCTGCACTTGACTTGTTGCTCCCGTGACATAGTCCTGTTTTATAAATCATAGAATGGTTTGGGTTCGAAGGGACCTTTAGAGGTCATCTAGTCCAATCCCCCTGTAGTGAGCAGGGACATCCCCAACTAGATCAGGTTGCTCAGAGCCCCGTCCAACTGACCTTGACTTTCAAGACTAGCTTGGTCTGAAGACACAAAGTCCTTAGGAGAAAGTTGGGAGCAGTTGTGCCAACATGGGCTATCTCAGGAGCAAGGGTGGTTCAGGGAAGCTCTACAAGCTAAATGCAAACTTTGTGAGCGTGGTAAGCTCCTGCTGCCTTGCAAATGTCTGAATGCACAAGTGTCTACCCAAGCAACTCTCACCTTGGGGCTGGTTTGTGTTTCACAGAACCTTAGCAAGTGGTAGCTGGTATACCAGCTATATTTCACATAGCAAATAATGAGTTGCTAAATCAAAGTCTCTCTCCCAACCCCACCAGTGGAACAAATTGGAGTTGCCGGAGCTCAGCCACAATGACCAAGCTTTGGGAGGAAGCTTAGCACGATACATTTGCACATTTGAATGAGCCTTCTGGAGTCTGAAAGGCTAATGGATTTCTTTTGGGGAATGATCTTGTAGCTGAAACTTCTTGAGTAAGCAGTGCTAGTGAGAATAAACATTTAATGAGCAGGAAAAGCAGGAATGACTCAGAGCACAGAGCAATAAAAATGGCATCTCGGTCAAATGAGGTGCTTCTGTGACTGCTAGCTCACTTCACAGTGCCCGAGCCGTGACTCCACTTCTGTGCCGGGCAGCACCTCCTGTGTGTCTGCTGGGATCCAGGATGAGAGAGCAGAGCTGTTTACTGAAAAGATTTTCAGACTTCAATGATAGATTTCTGGGGAAAAATACTTCCCAGCTTTCAAAATTGCATTTGAAAGTCAGTGGAGAGACTTGCTAGCATGAAAGCTGTGTGCAAGCCATATCAGATATGAGCAGCTACTAAAGCTCACTGACAGATGAGCTGAGACAGCACTGTGCAGTTGAGGTGGCTTTTCATCTGCTTGGCCTCTTCTAATAAAAGCAAAAATATGTACAACACCTGTACTAAGAGGCTACTCAAATTCAAGCCAAGTAGATAGCAGTTATTATGCTGGTCAAAGCTAAGCTTCCTCAATGCTGCAAGCAGAGGGTTATGTAATATGGACCTGTGATCTTATTGTACTTGGTGGAAATGTTCATATACATAAAGCTAAATGTACATGCAAATGTTGGGAGAGTGGGAAGCATCAGCTGGCTCCCAGAAAATAAACATCTAAGTCTTCTGCAGGCTGAGTCAGGCACTGTCCTTTGGTTCCTCTGAAAAGAATCATACAAGTAAAAAATGGTGCTGTGAAATATTTTATTTGGCAGAAATCATCAGTGGAGTGAATTGAGACGTGTTTTGTGTGCAGGAAGACTTTTCCAGTGGCTGTGAGGTCAGGGGCTCTTCCCTGCCTTCTGCACACATCTCACGGGTAGGCTCATGGCTGCAGCCAGTAAGAAACCCTCTCCCCCAGGGCAATCCCTTTTGCTTTCACCATCTGTTGTATTAAAGCGGTGGAAGAACATTTTCACATCAAGTTTTTATCAGCTTGGAGATCTCAATAAATGTGAAACATATATAAGCTGGAGTTAACCAGTAGACCAATCAGTAAATGTGTTTCCTGGGAAATAGCTGAGCAACAACAAAATTATCTGTATTTTTCCATCTGCCAGAATTTGGAGGCTGGTTTGTTTTAGTGGGGACTTGTTTCTTACCTGAATTTCACGTGCAAGTAATTTCAGTTATGGTTTTGTGTGTCAAACCTAGGGTGCTAGGTTCAGCCATTTAAATACAACTATGCCAAGAGGTTAAGCATAAAGGTGCCTGGGAGCTGTGAGCCAGCCACAAACTACTTTCTCTGCAGAAAAAAAAAAGTATTTTCAAAATCATACCCCTCATCTGAAAGCTGCTACTGGGAGCTCTCACTTCAAACTAACACATTTATAATGAGGAGCTAGTGTAGTTTGACTTTGGAACTGGGCAAGAATAAGGTTTTCTCCATTATGGGCTGCCGAATATATGGAAAAAATCTCAAATACCTTACTTTTTTCTTCCCAAAGTACACAGGACTCTGGCTGGAAATCACCCTTTCGCATATTGAATTCCAGGGAGGAGTGTTTTAAAAAAATAAAAGCTGAAGCAGAGAAGTACTCTTATGTTGAAACATTTTAATTTTGGATGTTTGTTTCTTTGACTGCCTTCTTGAAGAACTGAGGTTTTGATGACCCACCAAAAACTATCAGATGGTCAGATTATAAAAACAGTATGAGTTTAGTTTGTACTGGGAGATGTATGTTGTCCTCCTGGACCCAGAGGGTTTGGCAAACCCTCATGACCTCTTAGATATAGTTAAGGACATATCAACTGGTTCTACATGTTGGGAAGGCAGGCGGCGACAGCTGGGTGAGATGGCTGAAGTTGTAGAGAGGAAATGTGTTAGAGTCCTTGGATCGGCCTTCAGCTGAGCTTCTTATTCAATCCTGTGGTTTCCACCCATCAGTGCATCACCTCAGGATAACTATAGCTTTGGGAGCTAGAGGAGAGGCTTTCTTATTTCTTCTTGGGATGGATGATTCTGTTGGTTGGACTTCAAGGGCAGAAGCGACCCTTTTCCCTCCAGCACCTGCGTTGAAAACTCCAGGCCAGCAGAGGGAGAGGCTAGAAGTCGCATGAAAGCCTGCAGACCTGCAGCTTCCAGGGTCTATGGCCGCAGTGCCAGCTGACTTTCTGCCTTGCATTTCAATCCGCAAGTGCAGGACTGGAAGCAAAAAACGCTGGGGGAGGGGAAGCCAAAGGGGGAGAAGAGCTAAGTGCTTTCCAGCATTGGTTTTACCCCAAAGGGGTTTTTTTTAGGTCAACACAGGGCTGCTATCAAATAAAATTTAAATAATTTTTCCCCCCTTTTACCACCCTTCCTTGTTATGCCAAAAGCTGCAGATCTGGGACACAGCAGGACAAGAGCGATTCCGGTCCATCACGCAGAGTTACTATCGCAGCGCTAATGCATTAATCTTGACCTACGACATCACCTGTGAGGAATCCTTCCGGTGTCTCCCTGAGTGGCTGCGAGAAATCGAGCAGTATGCCAGCAATAAGGTCATAACGGTGCTAGTGGGTAAGCGATGATCATTCTTAGCGGGGTGGTGGTGCGATGAGGGGGCGAGCCATGCGTGTCAGGGGTTTGGTGGCAGATGGAGATGTTAGCAGGAGGAAAATGTGGCATCTGTGTGAACTGGTAGTGCAGGATGCTCAAACCAGTGCAGCAGATCTTGCTGCCAAACAGTTGTGGGCGCAAGGTACAGCCGGTGCCTTAAACCCAGTGCTGGACCATTCCTTCTGCAAATAATCCCAAGATGCTGACAAAGATGTCCAGGACACCACAGCCACTTCTTGAAGTGTGGTCCTGTCTCAGGTCTAAGGCCATTGCATGCAGAGCTGGATACTTCCCACCAGTTGGTCCTGTACGGGACTGAAGTGTTGATGGTGCAGCTACTAACTGAGCAGTTTCCCTTGTGACTCCCAGCTTGGATCTCTGCAAATGTATAACGAACTGCTCAAGCTGGGGTTGCCTGTGGGTTGCTATATCCCATAGCTGTGGGACAACCAGAGTCTTGTCTCATGTGGGTCAAGATCTGGGAGCCACATCAGGATGTGATGGCTGTGTGGATTGTAGCATTCTTAGGTGGGGCAGAGCTGGAAAACTGGATATTTTTGTATGGATTTTAGGGAAACTAAAAATAAATGACTGAACATTATGTTAATCTGTAGAGCTTCAACTCAAGCTAAAGCAGACCTCAGGCCATCTGTCTGCTACAAGCAAGGTGAAAGTTAATTTGCTTACCCATGCTTTTCCATGCTCTGCTTTCAGCATCTGATAGTTAGGACTTGGATTTTAAAGGCCCAGGGATATATGGACAATGGAAACAGTGGAGCAATTGGAAGCAAGCAATCGGACAACAATGGAAAAATAACTTGGGGAAAGCCAAAAAGTTTCATACTGCAGTGTCGTTACCTCCTTTAATAGTTTGTTTAAAAGAAAAATCTTGAGGATTGTAAAATGTGTTTAAGGTGGCTTTAAAAATCTTGAGTTTTACATGCCCCAGTGGTATTGCAAGTGAGCTTTGGGATTTAAGGAGCTTCCATACAAGAAACTCATTACATTCCATGCAAAGGGTATGGCATGCATACAAATGGTGCAGAAATAACTAATAAATGACTAACAAATGTATATGTGAATTTCTAGGGAACATTAAGTTAATTATCAGCATCTACAGCACAAAACAGAGATAAGAGCCCTAACACCTTGAAGATGGTGACACTCATAAGCCTCTTGTGTTGAGTGATAATTTATTTAGGAAAGTAACTTCAGGGTATGCTGCAGGTCCAAGAAACTGCTTTATCAGGAAATAAAGGGCATCTCAGATAACGGGAGGGCAATGAAATGTGGCTTGCCAGTGGAAGTGCGGTCTTCCTCCCTGTAGTTCTCACAAAATTGCTGGTGGAAGCAAGGCCAGGAGATGTTTCCTCCTGAATGTGCTGACTCCATAGGCATAGCTCCCTGTTATCACAGGTCCTGGTCTGGTATCTTCTTTGTAAGATTAATTTGTGGCAAAAATATCATGTTTGAAGTGAAGTAGCTGATAATAGGGTATAATCATATCAGATGCTTGCTTGAGGCATTAATCAACTCTCTGCTAAACGGAGCTCTCCAAAGGAACGGGCTGGTTTCTTGCCCCACCTCGCTCTGCGAGTGCCCCCTCAAGCCTGTCCCTCCTCAGCCTCATCAGCCAAATCATTCATGGGAATATTGAAATAGGAAAACAGCCTTCACTGCCAGGCTTCTTTTAAAGCTTGTAATGACATGAGAAATACGTGTCTCACGCTTTAATTGACATTTTAAGTGCTCCTCAGAGCAAGAACAGGAGAACTTTCAGTAGGTATTAAAACGGGAATCCTTTAATGTTGGTTGATAGCAGCAAACAGATGAACTGGTGCTAAATTAAAGCTAACTGACTTGGAAGTTCAGAGCATATTCCATGAAATGAGCTGATATTAAATGAACTTGGTCATGTGTATCAGGGAATCCATTATGTGGAGGGGAGAGCAAGCACTAAGAGTTTCACAGCAAAACCACTGTCCATATATATATGCAACACCACACTCTTCTTTATCCCTTAGCAGCTCCTTTTTCTCTTGTTTTGGAATTCAAATTAATTCCTTTTCTAAAATCTTTTATCAATGCAGGTAATAAGATTGATTTAGCTGATAAGAGGGAAGTCTCCCAGCAAAGAGCTGCAGAGTTTTCTGAAGCGCAGGACATGTACTATCTGGAAACCTCAGCAAAAGAATCAGATAACGTGGAAAAACTCTTCCTGGACTTGGCCTGCCGGTTGATCAGCGAGGCACGACAGAACACCCTTGTGAACAATGTCTCATCCCCCTTACCAGGAGAGGGGAAAAGTATCAGCTACTTGACTTGCTGTAATTTTAATTAAAGAGCTGGCAGGTGATTTCCCCTTCTGCCATGGGCCAAGAGGACATTTTTTTTTTTTGCTGGGATTTATCTCCTTGAAGGGAATTCCTGCCTTTTTGACCTGTCTGACTTACCCTGAGTCAGGTTGCAGACCTGGAAGCATGGCAGGCTGATGGCTCCAGCTGCATGGCAACGTAGCAGAATATAACATGGTTTAAATTTCATTTTTCTTGCAGTCTCTGGAGCAAGTTAGGAAAAGGAGAGTTGCACAAGCGCTTTGTGTAATGCAGAGCGTGAGCTATTGCGTTTCCTTCTATGGGAGACTAGAGCTGCCTCTCTTGAACATATTGAAGAGATCAAAATCCCTCTTACATAACAAGGTGTTTGGTCCTTTTTAAAATTAAAAAAATAAAAAAACCTGACAATGAACACTGACCCTGGACTACACTGGCAATCTTCTGGGCTGCCAGCGAGTGAGCTCTTAAGACATGTATATAGCGTGTGCCAGCGCGTCTTCATGGAGGACTCTGGTGTTTGAAACAGTGTTATGTCTCATCTACAGGCACTTTCATGAACATGGAATTAAAAAAAAAGTTACATATATCAACATTTTCAAGATTTAAGACGACGTGGATACAGCTCAGTTGTTCCCTTTGGTGCTAGCAGTTCAGCAAATATTCCATAGACCAAATGTAGTCTTACTACATTACTGTCCTCTGAATGTGTAAGTTAGACTGGTTAAGAAAAAAAATCTAATTAGCACTGTTCATAAAAAAAATAAAATCTTGTTACCTCTCTTTTCAGGCCTGAACATAGTGGGAAAGGACTGTGCTGCTTTGATATTCAACGCAGGATGAAAAGATGTTCCAGAAATAAAAAATAAAAAAAACCTAACCATCCCTCCTCTAATTAGTAATGTCCTAATGTGAAAAATTGGCCTTGAGAAGCATTATTGGTGGAGTTGGAAAAAGCACACCAGACATGACCGAAATCTTGCGTGTGCATGGATTGTGTATAAGGGTTCAAAGAGAGCACAGTTTGAAGTGGCAGTCTGCAATATGTCCGGCTTAAAAATAAAGCTTGTAGATACAGTTCATGTTGAAAGGCAGGCATACAATTTTGTAAAGCTTTTTTTTTATGCTAAGTGGAAGTAGCAGTGGGCTGCAAGTGGTATCATTCTGTCTGACCCATCCAGCACTCACCTTGTGGAACTGTTCTCCACGATGCTCTTGAAGGTATCTTCTTGGCATCTAGTCTCTGCCAGAGTAGCTTTCAGGTTCAGGGCTGTAGAGTCATTTAATTTACTTGATGCTTTGTACTCTTAATCTCAGACTCCAGTGTATGTGTAACTGTTCAAGCAATTTCTTTCTAAAAAACCCCTGAAGCGGAAGCACTATGGAGTTTGCGATGTTATTACACCTCTAGTGCCATATGCAAATAATGCATTGCAAATTTACATGTTAAAGCAAAATTGGAAGATAGTGAATGCGCACATGAAAAATTATTTTTAGACATTTGAATTCAGTTTAGCTAATCTGGATAAATCTCTTCTGGCGATTACATGGCTGTGATATGCTGTAATTTAGAGTTAATCAATTTAATATTATTTGGCATTTACTGAGGATTATAACAGCTTTTGTATTGTCATAAAAAGCTGCCAGTAAGTACTTCTTGAAAAGAATAATGATAATAAAAAGCATTTTAAAATGCTTTTTCACATTTTTCTGGAAAGACTTCTTTGGGCTGTGTCATGTTGTGCCTTTGATCTGTAATGGGGAGCTGACTCTGTGTCAGTGGGGGGATCAGTGTCTCATATCGCCGTTTTTAATATTTTCTTGCTATAGTTTAGGTCCCTTCTTTTATGACTAGTGGTAAAAAGGAAGATGTAGAAGTTGTGGTACAAGGCTTGTTTGTCATTTAGCAAACACTTAGCGAAGTGCTGCTCTAAGTGTGAGATGTTGGGGGACATGTCATCTGCTGTGCTGGCCTGTACCGGTCCTTTTCAGTCGCTGCTCGTGGTGTAATCCAGAGAATTTAGAAACATGTAGGACTCAGTGACTTCTGCTATGCTGGACCATGTGGTACAGACTGTGCTGAAGAGCAATGTCTGTCTTGAGCATTCTTGAAATCGCCAAATGCAGCCTTGCTTGAGCTTGTGAAGACCACCCAATTCTGAGACGGCTGATTCTGCACAGCTTTTAGGTAGCTCTATAGAGCAAGGCTCAGGGTGTTACATGTAAGGTAACACTCAAGTTAAAAATCAATGCTACATATATTTAATTTGTAAAAGCTCTTACTCTCCAGATGTTGGACTTGTCAGCATATAATTGATAACAAATAGGGCAGGGCTGTTTCATCGAGTTAATCAAGGAGGAAGGCGACTGCACACTAAACCCACTGTGGGTTCCTCAGTCTGCTTTCCAAAAGCATCAAAGCTAGGCAGGTACTTTTCATTCTTGCTGAGTACCACTATAAATGCATTTTGAAGTGTTCCTCGCATGACTTCTGGAGCTTGAACTCTAATGCATCATCGTGACCAAACAAGCTGAACTGGTCAAATAGCAGAAGCTAACTTTATTTTCATGGGTATTCACTTAGAGGTTTTCAGAAGGCTAAGTCTCTTTTTCTAGTGCTTTCCTAACCTGTAGGTGACTATTTTGGAGACTAGCTGCCTACCAGCTTCCAAGCATTGGGTCTTTTTATTGCTAACAAATCTTCCCTTTGTAAGGAATCTCCAGACAGTGGTGTGCTTTTGCAGTGGGGTGGAGTGCTGCAGTTTGGCTGATGTTACAGTAAAGTATCTGACTCCTCCAGGGACAAATGTGAAAGGATTCCTTTCAAAATATATTCTGTTTACACTTAAGTTGAAAGGAAGCAACAATGGTGTGTGCAACATTTCATGAGGTCATAAGCCAAAGCTGTAGTTTGAAATTCACCTCTTTCTGCAGTTAAAAAACACACTGCCTGTTGAAGTGATATTTTATTGTCGTAACTCCATTGCAGGAGTTATTTTTGTACACCTTTCAATATCTTTCATGGCATACACTGAGGGCTTATCTTCCCTTCCGCAGTCTGTTCCACTGCTGAAGGCTTCCCAACTAGAAGAGGAGCTTTATCAACTGCTAATGACAACTTAGTGCTCTGGCCTAGTGATCAAAGTCTTGAACAATAAGAGGAGATAAACCCACAAATCCCAATTATGACAATCATCTTTCCAACTATGGCCAACGCCTTGCTAAATGAGTGGATTTTTGAAAGAACTGTCAGTAAAAGCTTTGTGATGCTTGCTGGGTCGACCATCCAAAAGCCATGCAGAATTTATATAATTGGGCCAAAATAGACTAGAAATGTTCTCTACTATCCAGAGAACAAGTCATTGCTTTTAGTGTGGTTGCTTGATTTCAATGTATTTTCAGGGTGATATATTCACAGTCATGAAGTAATCTTCTCAATTCTGGGTGAATATTATTTTTTATAGCAGTCCCATAATGAGACCTTTTTATTGAAAATTTTTAGCACATGAGTAGTTCCAAGCAGAAACCAATGTTGGATGGTCAACAGATGTTTGCTTTATCTAGCAGTACTGTTTGGAGAGATTAGTAAAAGCATCTTCTGAAAACTGGATGGTCTAAACTCTCTCCTAGTTTAGCCACTGATTCAGTCAGGCTGATCTTGGGTCAGAACACCGTGTGTGAAGTACTTGCTAGTATTTTGCGTTGGGTATTTACGCTGCAAGTATGCTGGGACAAGCCATGACTCCCTTCTGTTCCTATCTGTGTTCTTCATGAGAGAGCAAGCACAAGGGAGAAAATGCCCTTCAGGATAAAGAGTTACGATGGAAAAAGTGAAATTATGACCTCTATAGAGAAGGGGACACTGGGTGCCTCCTCCTACCTTTGACACCGAAGTTCTGATTTAATCTACAGGTAAGTTGTTTGAGCATGCAGTCAACTATGTGTTTGTGCTGAATGCTAAATGCCTTTGTGATCATTATTTAATGAAAACCACATGTGACAAATTGTCAGACAAGATACTTTGTTCTTTGCTGTAGAACGCATGCAACAGCCCTTAAAATCTGTCAGCCTGCTGGTGCTGTTTGTCTTTTTGGAAACAGCTATGTTCGTAACAGTTGGCTCCTGCTAGTCTAGGTTTCATGGTTAATGGCTATTGAATTCTTTCAGCATCGGTAATAACAGCAGCAGACTGAGGCTGACACAGGAGACAGTGATTTGAAAAGAGGGGAAAGTCGAAATTAGTGATGCAGAAGCATGGTGGGTACGCATACGTGGGACAACAGGCTTTCCTGAGCTTTTGCTGACAAGAGATGTAATTAGTTCTAGTCAAACCCACTGGGTTTTGCCTAGTTCGTTATCCCTAAGGACTGCTGTTTGTTCAGCTGCTTTTCCACTTGTCTTCTCTTTTGAGTATGAAGAACTGTCTATAAATCAGGCTGAGATGTTGAGCTGGCATGATTTCTGTACACAGAGACTGGATTCAGTTGGAAAATAGGTGAAATTCTCCAGCTATTAAAATAGGTTGAGCAAACATGCAGGATATGCAGCCCTTTGGGGACCTGTGGTGCTATCGTGGTCCGATATGGCTGGAGACGCTATCACAGAAACCCTCCCCTGGCTGTGGGGCATGACAGTGCTGTAGCCCTTTGTGCAAGGGGAAAGATGACTGCGCAGAGCAGAAAATGCAAAGGGATGGTTCTACTCAAGATTTCCTCAGTCCCATCCTCTGTTAAAAAAAGGCGTCCAAGACTTAGATTTGGATTTTCTGGATTTTAATAAGGAATGCTTTGAATTTGAGTCTTGCCTGAGATTCTTCTGTTTTCTGTTGCTTTCAATATCCTTATAAGTGTTGTTCCTACCAACAAAGACTTCTTTGAGTTTATTCAGTTAGAAAAGGTGTTTCTAGAGGACACTTTGAATTCCTGGGGAGCAAGTATGGAAACTCACCAAAATGTTGATGTACATAAGGGCTCATCAAAGACCCACTGGAGCTGAAAGAAATACTTTAATCAATTCTAGTATTGAAAACCCAGTGAAAGATGTTATATCAAAATGTTTTCTTCCTTATTTTTTTTATAAACTTTGCTTATCTGAATAAATTTGGCTCTTGTAGCCAACCTTTCTTTCCTTGTGTCTAGTCTGTCCTCTTGTTGCTGTGGGCAGTAATTGCTCTAGTTACTGTTCACAAACAGCAAAGGATCATCATTTTGAAGGACACTCTTGTTTTTTATGATGATGAGTGGCAGGGAGACACTCACTTGATTTCCTACAAGCAACAAGTACATCCTAAGCAAAGCAGCATCGACTGGAACCAGTCATGTCTTTGAAATGTGATCATCCACTTGATCTGTGGTTAAATGTACCATAAAGGTTACAGATCTCACATCTGCCTCAGTTCAGGATTTATCTTGACTAGGAAAATAGGCAACAGGGCAATCATGCTGACCATGATGCAAGGCTCTCAAAGTAGCCCACTGTGTTGCTCTGACTTACCTCGCTAATCACCACCTTGCTAAACTGACCCAAAGTCTCCTTTTACTGTACTGTACTACGTCTAGCCGAGATAGATTGTTGGCTGTCATCGCCTATGGATGCTGTCACACCCTTTCCCCTTATGTGAATGAGCTGTAACTTAACCCAGGAGTAAAAAGTATACCATGTGAGTTGAGAGTGGTGTGGTTCCCTCTGCCCCTCACAACCCCCCTCCATCTGGGGAGCCACAGATCCAGGAAAAAGAGCTTATCTCTAATGTTTGCCCCTCCAAATATAGTCAGCTGGGTAAACAGGGAAAGATAACCAAGATGTAGCAGAAACTGAGATGGCGATGACTGTAATTTAAGCTGTAAATGTCAGTGAAAAATTAGGCTGGTTTTAAGAGTACAGCTGCGGTTAACAGCTCAACTCATCTGTCTGGATGTTCAGGCACTGGCTGTACTGTACTTGGATATTGTCTCTGTTTTTACATTAATAACTAGCTATTAGCAGTTCCTAGATATGATCACATTTGTTGAACCAGTTATCCTTTTCCAGCAAGCTCCAAAGATAATTTTAGCTCTGGTTAGTGCTACAATTAAACTCAAGAAGCAGATGCCTCCTATGCATTTGCACCTTCATGTTTTCTAATACTGCTTGTCCTAGGGTAATGTTCCCAAGCACGTGCACGCTTGTGAGTGTGCTGCGGTGGTGTCCCTGCCGAGCATCTTCTGGAGTCCAGCCCTGGTCCACAGGCTCCTGACATGGCCAAAACCTGTGCCAGTCACGTTTTTAGCTGTGCATGGTTCCCTGGGGGTGAGGGGACTTTAAAAGTACTGTTCTGCTTTCACAGGCAGTGATAAAGGGCTCTGGTGTGTCTCGTGTCACATGAATGGAAACCTCAGAGCTTTTTAAAGCCTGATTCCTCCAGCACCTTTCATCCATGAATCTGCGTGTTCCCAGTGCTGCTCATGCCTTGCAAGGTGTGCTGCTGGTGTTACGGGAGCACTGTGAGAAGGGGAAACCAAAGCACTGTGGAGATAGACTGGAAACAGGCCTGGTTGCATGAACCACTGGATCAGAGCCCTGCTTTAGCTAGAAAGAAGAGCATCCATGGCTCGTCTTCTGTGCCACCACTTTCTTCTGTTCTTAGTTAGGGCATCCTGTAAGGAATGTTTCCTTTCTTATGGGACCAGTATGAGAGATGCAGATGTTAACAATCAGTGGGGCTTTGGTGCAAGTCAATAAGTCTCCAGTGAGCAGGAGGATGCTGCTCTCCATCCAGGGAGACTTGCAGCCGTGTGGAGAAGGAGAGCCGTTCTGAGCTGTCACTTGGGTGGTGGTGGGAGTATCTCTGAGGGTCTGGGTTGCATCATTGGCACGAGCTTTAGTGCGGTGTCCCCAGCAGTCAAGCCTTTACGGAGGGGGAGGCGGAGGAGAGGGGAATGCTGTTTTGGCACTTTAATGGAGCGAGAATAAAATGTTTGGTCTATGGCAGGGAGAGCTGCCGTGATTTCAGGCACTGCTATTTCCTCAGCTCTTGCAGATTGTTTGGAAGAAGCCTTACCACTGGCCTCTACAGCCAGCCAGCACTGAAAGAGGAAAAACCAACTTCTTAAGCCAATGTTTTGGGGGAGAAAAGGCCATCTAATGAGAGTATGGAGGAAGCCCAGTGCTTGTTGCTATGCTGGTTTGGAGTGACAAGTATATCTGTGGAAATTAGAGTAGTTTAAAATGTGCCATGGTTTTTAGCATAATAAGATGCACTGCAGATATGTCACATCCATTTCATTCCCCACAGCTGTTTACAAAAGGAAAAAAATAAAACCTCCTGAGATTGGAGCAGCTGCAGTCACTCAGTTGTCAATATGGGACAAGGCTCTTTCTGCTCCTCTTTTATTTCCACTTCACTCTGTTCTGCTCCACATATTTGGCTGTTCTGTGAATTTGCAGATCATGAGGTTTTTTCGAACTGCCTTTGATCTATACAGAAATATTCACCCAGCTCATTTGAATTCATTAATACTTTGAGTAGGCATTTTAATTTCATGTTTACTGGCTTGTTTCCCTTTGTAATGTTATCTAACTGACAAGTTCGTTGTGCTCTGCATTACCTTTAGATTTTTGAGTCTAAAATGTTTCCTCTCTCCTGAAAGCTATGATTACTTATAGAGATGTTATAAAGGTGTCTTCATTTCCTTAGAAGAAAACCTGAATTACTCTCAGCTTTCATTACTAGCAAATCAATATTGAAGCATGTAATTTTTTTTTACAGCATGAACAAAGTACGTTTTATACCATGAACTGTAGTTTGAGTTGTGGTTTAAAAATGTGCTTAAGCACTAAAAGCAGCATTTTGTTTGCAACTTCCATGCCAGGAAAGTCACAGCATTAAAGGAATTTCCTGGGTTGGAGTTTCTCCCACAAAGGTCTGCTGTCTTTTCCCCAACAATTGTGAATTTAGCACAATGTACAGAATTTTAGCAAGAACCCCAATTCCTAAACACAGGGCCAGAAGGATGAAGAGAGGACGTGTTTCTTGTTGATCAAGCACAACCATTTCAGTGGAGAAAATGCACTACCGCTGGTTGGACCATTGATCTTGAGTTGCTGGGGTAGTGCTGTCTTTGGGAAGGGTAGAGGTGTGAGCAAATTGCCAAACTGTGAATCATTGACTGTCAGAAGCATTTGGCTTGTCTGTGTTTTTTTTTTTTTTTTTTAAGTTCCTGTTGTCAAGTGTGGTACAGTGGGGGTGAGAAAGGAATGTATTTTGGATGACCAGGATGATGAATGTATGATGCTTCATGTTTATTTGTAATGTCCTTTTTATACTTAGAAATTGCTTACATATGTATCTGTATGTAAATAAATGTTTAATCCTTTCCACTTGGTGTTTGAAGTGTTTGATTTGTTTGATTTTTGATTTGAACTGCAAATCAAAGTTGCCTTTATATGTACAAAACAGACTCACTTGACATGATTTAATATCAGACCAACAAATAAATGGCTTCTAAGGATTTTCTGCTTGGGCTGAGCATACCAAGGCTCTCACAGCACTGAGACCTCACAAGAAGAGCAAAAGCAGAGCTGCTGTTCATGACAGCGATGCCCCTTTGCACTGGAGCAGAAGAAAAATTCTATTAAAAACAAAAGATCATAGTGAAGTTTGAAATGCCAAAAAAATGCCGGCATCAGTCACTAGAGGGTGGTCTTTGACAGAGGTACCATCTTCACTCACTGTCATAGCAAACCTGTGCTGGTTAAACTTGTCCTAGCAAGATGCTAGGTTTGTGTTGAAGATGATGGTTGGATGCTTCAGTTGTCTTTTATTCTTTGTCCCAGTGCCTTTTTTTTTTTTTTTTTAATGCTAGCTCTTCTTTTCAGCCTTCAACTTGCTCTTTTCATGCTCATAGAACTCCACTGGAATTCCCTGATGACCTGCCTTCCTGGGAGGCCTAGAATCCTTTAGGACAAGATCTCCCATTTTAAACCTTTAGTCTTTTGGTCAATATGTAAAGTTTGGGCTCTGATTCTTTTTGGGGATTGGGTTCCCTCCCCTCTGCTCTGTTCCACATCAAAGATGACTTTGGCTAACACACTGAGAAATGAGCTGTGAAGCTTGAAGACACCATGTGTCTTTTATTGCCTCTTCCACTGACCTTGAAGCTCCTTACTTGGTAAGTGTCTGACACGAGGGCTGGACCATCTGCTCCGTGATCCCCAGGAAGCTGGCACTTTGAGTCAGTGATAAAGCAGAGCGGTATTTGGAGAGGGAAAAGTCCCTGCATGCTTCCAGGTAGGAACCTGGCAAAGGGAGGGAAAGAAAACGCCCTTAAAGCTCAGACAGCTTGGGAACTGAGTATTTAGTGAAAGAGAGGAGGGCTGGAGGGTGTTGCCTGTGGGGATGAAGGCTGGAGAACCCAGATAAAGCTCTTTCTGTGGAAAGGTAAGGGGCAGGTGAAGAGTGGCAGCCGTTCCTTGCAAGAAGCATGTAACTGGTGGCATGTGCAACCTTCTTGTTCAGCAGGTGTAGCAGCAAGGGCACAGCCTGTGCTAGGCTTTGCTGTAGGCAAAAGGACTGTAGGAGCATGAAGGCTCCCTGCAAAATGGGAATAAACTGCCCAGGGGAAGAAATGCTGACAGACTACAGGAGCAAAACCAAAACAGCTTATTGCCTCTCCTCCATCTTCTCATCTACAAAGTCTTCCTATTGAGCACTTGAGGAGCTCTGCCCAGAAGATGTCGTCTTGCTGACAGGGGCCTGTGACACATCAGTGCTTTTTGGTCTTGCTATGTGTGCAGTCCTCTCACAGAAAGCACAGGAGATCTGACTGCCCTGCACTGATTTCAATGGTATCGTACAGACAATCCTACCTAATTTAAAATCTAGTCTTGATTTATGGATTTCTATGCATAGGGAATCAACTATTAACCCGATGTGCATTTTCAGGAGTTTTATTACTTTCAGAATTAAACATGCTGAGCTTTATTCTTTTTGTACAAGCTTATAATTACATCAGCTTGCACTAACGTTATCACTTAGCATAGTATGTGGATGAATTCTCTGCTGAATAAAATCACTCATGCTGGACAAAACATTTCACGTCAAGATGCTGTCAGGTATATGATGTAGAAGTTCTGGCAGCGTTTTGTTGCTAGCTGCATCAAGTCTCTGGTGTATCACTTGGATCCGGTCTAACCCCCATGATAAAGTGGGTGTTTGTCCAGTTCATCACAAGAGTGTTTAAAGAGCCAGCGAAACCACAGTCTCGTGTTATGTGGGATGCTGTAGTAGAAAAAACTAGTTTCAAGCTTGCTTTGTTCAAGCACTGATGTCTTAAAGCCCTTTAAGTATCACCTTCCCTGTGTTCAGTGATTTGTGTATGAATAATGCAGTCTTGCCCTTTATTTCTTCACGTAAGCTATCAATGTAGATTTACCATTTCCAGGCAGGCTATGTTTCCTTCTCCTTTTCCACACTCTAACATAGATTCATCAAGTAGGATTTTCTTTCCCATAAATAAAATCTTTTGAAGAGGCATAGCATTGGTAAATGTAGGCACAAGCACAGGCTGGTTCACTTGGGCTCACCCTAAAGCCCTACACTATCCTGACTGAAGCAACCCTGGTGCAGTTCCGGTGCTGCTCTTCATAGAATCATTAAGGTTGGAAAAGACCTCTAAGATCATCAAGTCCAACCATCAACAAAACACCCCCATGCGTCCTAAACCATGTCCCAAAGTGCCACGTTTACACATTTTTTTTTAACTCCTCCAGGGATGGGGACTCCACCACCTCTCTGGGCAGCCTGTTCCAGTGCCTGACCACTTTTTCAGTAGAGAAATTTTGCCTAATATCCAACCCAAACCTCCCCTGGCGCAACTTGAGGCCATTTCCTCACATCCTATCACTAGTGACTTGGGAGAAGAGACCAACACCCACCTCACTACAACTTCCTTTCAGGGAGTTGTAGAGAGTGATAAGGTCTCCCCTCAGCCTCCTCTTCTTCAGGCCGAACAATCCCACTTCCCTCAGCCACTCCTCATCAGACTTGTTCTCCAGACCCTTCACCAGCTCCATTGCCCTTCTCTGGACATGCTCCAGCACCTCAATGTCCTTCTTGTACTGAGGGGCCCAAAACTGAGCACAGGATTCGAGGTGCGGCCTCACCAGTGCCAAGCACAGGGGCACCAGCCCTGCCCTGCTCCTGCTGGCCACACTATTGCTGATACAAGCCAGGATGCTGTTGGCCTTCTTGGCCACCTGGGCACACGCTGGCTCATGTTCAGCCGGCTGTCAGCCAGCACCCCCAGGTCCTTCTCCGCCAGGCAGCTTTCCAGCCACTCTTCCCCAAGCCTATAGCATTGCCTGGGGTTGTTGTGACCCAAGTGCAGGACCCGGCACTTGGCCTTGTTGAACCTCATATAATTGACCTCGGCCCATCGATCCAGCCTGTGCAGATCCCTCTGCAGAGCCTTCCTACCCTCGAGCAGATCGACACTCCTGCCTAACTTGGTGTCACCTGGAAACTTACTGAGGGTGCACTCAGTCCCCTCATCCAGGTCATTGATAAAGATATTGAACAGAACTGGCTCCAATGCTGAGCCCTGGGGAACACCGCTTGACCAGCTGCCAACTGGATTTAGCTCTGTTCATTGTTGTCAAGTGCAGGACTAAAGCTCAGCTGGGCAAGTCATCAACAGTTTATAAAAGCCATATGTCTTCTATTACTGTCATGCCCCTTTGGCTGTGCCGAGAAGCCCTGCACAGGGACCAGCGTATCACCTACAGCACAACATGGCCACATTCTGTGATAGGGGTTTAGGTGGGTGTCACTGGCGCAACAGTTAACGAGTGACTCTGCTCACAGGTATGATGCTTGAATGTACTTTGGTCAACAAATTATGTTTAATTCTGCTCCACCCTCCCCCTCCTTTTTTTGCCATAAATGGGTGTTCCTTTTTCTTCTGTTTATGTCTAGGATCCAGTGACTGCAGGAATCTTGGCTCGGACCTCTAAGAAGAAACCTCAAGCCTCTTGCCACTGCCACCTACTGTTGCAGCAGCCTTAAGCACTAGGAAGAACTTTTGGTTCATGCTTGAGTACCTTGCTGAGTAGGACAGCAAGGAGAAAAGATGGTTTGCTGGTTAAGGTCTTTCAGTGATATCCAGAGCTAGGCTGCACGCTCTCTTAATGTTGGGCAAGTCTTTGAACCTGTGCCTCAATTTCCTCAACTGTAAGTAGTGAAGAAAAAAAAAAAACAACCAAACCACTGACTGCTACAGAAAAACTTTTTTGTAAAGTAAATTTGCCTGTGCAGTCTTGCTGTGTAGCCATGAGGAACTGCTTGCTTCGGTCAGCCTGCAGGAGTGCCTGCAGCCTCAGGATGCCGTGCCCTCAGTAGGAGAGGCTATAGCTCATTAATACCCCACTCAGCTGCAGAAGCAGCTTGTTTGATCCCAAATACTCTTCTCCCTCCCATCCCTCAATGAGAAATGCATTTGATTAGAAGGTGCAGAACTTAGGGTAGAGACCGAGAAACTGAAAAAATTTACCTATGTATTCTGTAAGGCTGATCCACGCTAAAAATAGCGGATAAAGGACAAAGTGGCACGAGAGTAACTACCCTCATACTTCCCTGAGTGTCCTGAAAAATAAAGACCAGGTACGTATGCATTTTACAGAAGAGATATGAAGGCACACAAAGATCACAGCTCTAATTCCAAAGGCCTGGTTTTTTCATCCCTCCCAATCACAGTTTCCATTGGCTCTTAGGTAGGTCCTGCCTGACCACGCTGTGTGCGTGCATGCCCGGGAGGTACCTAGCGTGAGACCAAGGGAACTCAAAGTTAGAGAAGTCTTTCAGAGTCATGCAGGAAGCCCTTCTAGCCCCGACCCCAACAGTCAGAGCAGGTAGTAAGCAAAATGCTCAGGAACAAGATGAACACAAAATGATACATTCCCACAGTACTCTTCTAACTTTCAGCAACTTCTGCCCCTCATATTTCCTAAGGCAGAGGTGGTGTCTTTATAACCTGAAAGTAAAGTGCTTCAGTTATCACTATGGATACAATTTGTTCTTTGCATGCAGAGACACAAAACTCTTCTGAACAAACACTGGGTGTGGGGCTTAAGCTGGTACATCAGAAATAAAGTGAGGCCTCACAGAAACTCAGTACTGTCAATCTTGTAGCAGAGAATGAACCATGTAAAGCCTCCTTGTTGCCAGTGACAATGTACATAGTGCACATTTATTCTGTGCATCAAAAAAACCCACAGCAGGTAATTTTAGGCTCATGTCTGCTTCTACAAGTCAGCACTTTCAAACTGATGGGAGCCTGTGCCATCAGGGTCCTACATCCTTCTGCAGGATCCAACCTACAACGTTGCAGCAGCACCACCGAGACTTCTCTGTTCAATGATCCCAAATGCAGCTGTTCTGGCTGGGGGATGTGGAAGACCCCAAAGCAAGGAAGGGGAGAGATACTGCCAGGAATCTGCCTCTTGCAGTCTTTAACTTGAAAAAGCCTACAGGGAAACTGAGAGCTGCTACCAACCTCTCAGGATGGCCCCGTCCACTCAGCTCAACCATGCCATGGGATCCCAAGTGGGCTCAAACACAAGGCTCCCATGTGGTATTCAAAATTCTTTGATGAAACTTGGCCCTTTCCCACAGAGTCATCAGGTGAGAGTCTGGAGTGTACATAGACTCCAGGGCTCTTCTTGTGATGAAAAGACAACTCTGAACACTACCTGTACTTGATAAAGTGAGATTTATTAAATACTCACACATTTACAAAAGTTTTTATTGCATGTTCTAGAGTTAACTTAGGATAAAATAAAGTAATTGCAAATTCTGTTTTCCCCCATCTCTGTAGTACAAAGATCTGCAAATAAACATAACTCATCTTAGGAATACATAGGCCAATAGGTGCAGAAACAATTTAATTGTTTTTAAACAGCTCTTTTTTTCTACTGGCTCCTTCCCAAAAGTCTTAAAAATAATTAAAAAGAACACAGCATAGAAATATCTTTTTTCAGTGTTTAGGCTTATTGGAAAAAGGGCTCTGTGCTGGGAAGAACAACTCAGGAGACCAGGCAGTTGCCCCTTCCAATACACCCACTGAGTAATTTGCACTTGAGAGGAGTTTCTTGTCTTCTGGAGGGGAATGAGTTTCCAGGATTGTATCATTTAAAACCAAGGCCTTGCTGACACCTGCAGATACAGGTGTTGTTAGAATCCCGGCTGTATTCCCAGGGTTTAATCTCTCATTTCTGGAGCATTCATCATTTTCACTCTTCTCTTTCCTTTCAGGAACAGGGTTCCTGCCCACATGCTCACAGTTCAACTGCAAGACAGTAGCCCGGGTACCTGTTTTTAAGCGTAAAGATGCAGTTGGTTTCAGCTTTTTCTTCGCAGATGGAGCGACCCACTCCTCCAAGCTGGCAGGCAGTTGGCTGCTGAGGAACTGCTGTGAAACAGTGCTATTACTTTCTTTGTCTTCCCTGTTACCTGGCCTTTCCCGTTTCCCTAACCTGCCAGTGAGCTGCTGCAACAGAACATTTTGAAAGGAAGACCTGGATCGCTTGCATTTGGAATGGATTTTAGCAGGATTTTTAGGGGTGAAGATAGTGACAAAAGAGCTTCTTTCCTCAACAGGCCACAGTTTCTGGCGAGGTTTTGTCATAGGAGTTGACTGTGAATAAGGAACAAAATCTTGAGCACTGACTGAATTGCCTTCTGACTCACAAAAGAAGTGAGTTACTGGTGTACTGTGCTGACTAAGAGCAGGAGGGAACTGGTGTAGGGATGAGCTCAGTTTTGAACTGTTACAGGGAACATCTCCAGCATAAAGCACCAATTCAGGAGCTGTGAACTTTTCTGTCAAAGTATCTTCCTGTATTAAAGAATTACATGATTTATTTAAGAATTCTACAGGTTTTGCTACCTCTCTTGCGCTTTCATCGAAGAGATCAGCAGAAGCATCGTAGCTGCCTTCAGGGAGGATATTGTTCCTCAGCATCTCTGTCCTATTAACACTTTTGAAGGTATTTTCTGACAGTTCTGTCAATGGTTTTAATTCTCTTTTATATATCCTTCTTGTACTGTTGGGAGTTGCTGGATCAGAGTCCCATGCCCCTGTGAACGTAAGATCTGTCCTTTGGCTTGGTGTAGAAGAATTTTCTTTATTTTCACAACCGGCTAAACAGCTATAATATGCAGAAATCCGACAGGTATTGCTCATTTTTAAACAGGAGGTTTCTCTATGTTCAGCAGTACACCGCAGGCTAATAAAAGACCAAACTGACTTTGAAATGTCAATATTTGCTTCTTTAGGCTGCACATCTCCGCTCTCAGAAACAGGAGGCTCTGATGTAACTGGCAAGGACTGTGACAGAATAGGTAGATGAGGGTTAGGTGTAAAGCAAGATGCCCCACATTCCTTGTCAGTTGAAGATAAAGCACTAGAGGAAGGCTCACATTGGGACACCTCATCACTCGGAGGATTTGCATTCGACTGAAGACAAGCAAATGATATGTCCTCGCAACTACGTTTCTCTGCTGGTGGCAAGAACCTCCCCGAAAGGCTCGTTTCAGGCAAATCACCAGCTTCTAGGGTTTGCCTGGGATACGATTTGTTAGGATTTACACCCAGCTTGCTACTTTCAAGAAGGGCATGTTTGCCTGCGTCAAGGCTGGGTGATGTTACAACACTCTTGCCATCTTCTGTTCTGGCTAAGAATTCATTTAGGCTTACCGAGAATGGGAGCTCATCCCAAAGCACAGAGTCTGTCTGAGATGCTCCAGCTACATTTACGTGGTTAGAAGCTGAGGCATCTCTCTTGTAAAAAAGGGAGTTGTGGGATTTTTCTGGGTAAGAATAATTTCTACTATTAGTCTTTGGGTAAATGCTTTTTAACCCAGATTCCAAGGGATGCTGTAACAACCTGGAACTGTTTCCATGTGAAGACTCAGTCTTTGAAGGGGATACTCTCTCTAATTTATCAGTTGCAGAGATAATGTCAGTCCGACTAAGCTGTGAACTCAATTCAATATCCCCCTCTTTATCCCCTTCCTTCAGAGCAGAGCTGCAAAACTGTGAATCCCAAAGAGTTTGATTGTTGAGGCTTACACTGCACGATTCTGCAGAGACAGCCCACCCCTCTTGGTCATGCTGTTCACTCACCAGCTTTCCCGCTTCCAGAGTGGGAAAGTCTTCCACTGTCACCCCAGCAACAGATGAAGTCAGGCTGAAGGACTGCTGCCAGGACCCTAAAAAACTTTCTCTGCCATGAGATTGAATAGAACAGGAGCTTCTGCTGAGGCTAGACAAGCTGCTGAGCTCACTGACAGGCTCATCTATTGGAGCTGAAGATGCATCAGGTAAGTATGAGCTGTTATTACAGCTCCTGAATTTTGCCGACTGCAGGAGCCGATGGAAGTAGCTGATAACAGTAAAGCCAGTAACAGCAGTGTTTGGCAGGAAGATCTGGCAAGCTGTAAGATTTTTTGTACTTCTATTAATTCTGGAACAGTTTTGCAAGATGCTGCTGGCAGCAGAACGCCCTCCATCTTCCCTTGCACAATCCTGGAGGGGGGAAAGAAAAAAAAACCAACTTAGTGCAATGCTTTATTTTGTGATAGAAAAAAAAATTAAAGCATGTCTTTTAAGTTAGGCTTAAATTTAGGTCTCACTATTTGTCAGGATCTGCAGGAAAGAGAATATAAAACAGTCTGTCACACAAAGCAGTACTCCCTGGGAAATAAGCACTGGCAAGGGCTATAAAGGGCATCACAGCAAGCGGTTCCTTGCTTGTTGCAATTACGCAGAATTTTGGAGCTGGAAAAACAACCAAGAATTCTAAGAGAGGACTTCACACACAGTTTCTTCCTCCCTTTAGGGCACTGGGTGCTTCCGGGCTTCCTCCAGTGCAGCTCTGTGCAAATGGCGAGCTGCCTAAGGCCAATGCTTTGCTTTTATCCAGGAGGCGCTGGGCAGTACTTGAAGCAAAGCACTCTGGTGAGTACTGTGTTGAGCAAGTACCTGACTTGGCAGCTCAGCTATCAAAGCTGTTTTCTATGTACTACCTCTGCGAAAGGGAAATAAGCTACAACCTTTATCTTAGATTTATTTGGAGAGTAGCGTTTCAAAGGAGCTTCAGCTGCAATTCTTTATAGAACCTGCTTCTCTCTACACAGAAATTAGAGGTGAAAAATGTCATTAAAAGCAGGGGGCATTATCTAATGCTTTGAGAAGTGGATAAACCCTTTTTCATCTCCCCCTCAAGGTCTGGCAATGCCAGAGAGGCCAAAAAGCAAATAGAGCTGTCTTCAAATTCAACAACTCTCCTACTCCCTGACTCTGTGCAAAGGTTGAGGCTGAAGGCTGTTAGCCAAGGACAATACCCTCCTAGGTAAGTCTTTAAAAAGCATGTTATAGTGATTCTGAGTTTTATCTGGAAGAGTGCAACTGTATGCACAGCTGAACACAACTATACAGAAATGTCTACAGCCAAAGGCTGAACAAATGAAATGGTCTTCAAATGTGTGTTCAGTCCTTGCATGTGCAAGAGCAGCCACAACGCTGTTGATATGTAGAATTACTTATACTTGTAAAGGCATCGGACCTAGAGACCTGGTGAATGGTTCCAGTTAAGTAAAGTTAATCCATTAAGTCCTCCAACTTCCATTACTTAAGATGCTGTGCACTAGGAAAGTCTCAGCTCAGATACAAACCTCACGGTACCTGTGGGAGAGGAAAAACACCTGCCAGGTAGTATTTAGTTCACAGACTTGGTAATATGAATGACTCACACAAGCACCACTTGAAGAGAACCTAGAAGACTGTTTCTGTGGAAATATTACTAAGAACTAATATTTCAAAGTCTGTTAAACACATAGAAGAGCCACAGATGCATATGTTGAACAGCTGTACTTTATCAACATTTTAAAACACGCTCTTAAATCCAGAAATATCAAAATGCTGTAAGAGGATGTGTTTCTCCTTACATTTCAGACACCAGGAGACTCTGCAGCATGGGAAAGGTAGGGCTGTGCTTGAAAAGACAGTCTGTTTCTTCCTTGAACTGTACGTGGTTTTTTTTGCAGACTCTCCAAGCTGTCACTGACATGCACAGGAGCTGGCATGGCTCAGGCTCTCTGAAAAGCAGCCCTGACAACCTGTCAAGCTGACTACTGCCATTCAGAGATGACTTTTGGATACGACTCATTTAAAATAACACAGGAGTCTGGGGGAAGAGGAGCAGAACCGTTCCCATCTCCTAGCCCTAAATTTTCACAAATTCCCAAAAGATGTTGTACATGATGTTTTGGTAACTCAGTCTATGCTCCCAGCTGGCTACAAGCTAATGAAAAAACTCATCGTAAGAGAGTAATGTAGATGAGAAGTTACCTTCACTCCAAATATAAATCTTTTTCCAATGAAACAGGCTTCTACTGCTTGAACTAACGCTCCTGGTGATGCCTCTGTGTCGGTTTCTCCTGACAGCTGATTGAAGTCTTGAATACACCTTGAGTAAAAACACAGAAGTATTGCACCAACAGAGGAAGCCTTACATGGCATTTTAGGTGTAGTATAGGTAGAACATGCTAAAGAGAAGATACTGTGTTAGCTTAAACTAAACATAGAATGAAAACAGGAAACCATGAACCTATAAACTCAATTGTTTAGTTCACTTAATTTGTTAGTGAGATAGAAGTAAACAAAACAACCACTCTGAATAGGTTTAATATACACACAACTTTCAGGTGTTCCCTGTGTGGCTGTGATTTCTCTATCAATGCAATGACTGCATAATGCTGTCAATATGCTGCTATTGCTTACGCGTCCTTTCTGCCTGCACCTTTACAGCAACAGCAGCATCCATATTAAGACATGCAGCTACTCTGTTTTTCACAGCTGACAGCAGGTCAGCAGTCTAATGTAGAATGCCTGCCATGAGTATGTTATTAATGCCGCTAATATGGGATTTTAAAAGTGTTCATCTTTGACCCAGTGACAGAAGTCATTTGAAAATAACAGAATTTAGAAAACAGCAGTGAATGTATCCAACTATCCCATCCTAGCAGTTTCACACATCAGAAAGTCTGAAGCTTATAATGTAGGTGGTCAGGCTCTGAGGACTACCAGGCTTTCTTAGAAATCCCTCCTTGCTAAAGGAAAATCTGGTCTTATTGAATTAAAGTCATAAGGTTCACATTTTCTTTTTAAATTCCAAACTGTAAAAAAAAAAACCCAAACAAATAAACCCAAAGTCTCTATCTCTACTTTAAGATTCTTCTTCTAAAATCTTGAGGAAAAAATATGTCTAAATCTCTGGAGAAGCTAACTTACTGAGTAATCTGTCATTAGACACAGGAAATTCAATCATCTCAAATAAGGGAGAAAGGACACAAGGAAGAAGCCCAACCAACCAAATTGTGAGGCTCACTTAGCAGGTGCTACCTGCCTTCAACAGACAAGTGGAGGATCTCTTACGTAGAAGTAACCCATCTCAAAATTTCAAGATTTCTGGAAGAAACCAAATTTCAGCATTTTCTCAAGGTGATGGGTACCAAGGAAATGCTGGAAGGGAGCCCTTTAGCAGCTTCTTCCCACTCGTCTCCCCACCACCCGAGCTCGTCTCAATTTTTTAGGCTGAAGAAAGAGCAGCAGCTCCAGTTAGAAACAAACCAGTCCTCACCTCTGTAGATTTTCTGCGGTGACCCCAAAGAATGGATCTAAGCAACTTCCAAACACGGTAATATAAAACAAATCATTAGTGTCAGCAATCCTTAGGGACAATCTATATCTGTAGCTTGCATCTTTAGCTTCACCTGTGCAGCCGCATTTTAGACAGTTAAACCTGACAAAAGACAGTGTAAAGATAAAAAAAGATTGAATACATGAACTTCTGTTAATCACTGCTGAAGTAAGAACTTATCTGCAGCCGTAAGTATTACTACTATAATGTATCAAATATTCCATTACAAATAAGATTCTTATTCTTTACTCCTTGAGGCATTAATCTCACCATAGGCTCAGCAAGGTCTCTGTATCATGACAGAATCCCTCTGGCTTCTTTTATTGATTTATTAAAGGCTAGTCTGTTGTGAAGTTGGAGAGAAACAGTGGGCTTTGAATGACCTGTTGAAGAGTAATTTTGAATTCCCTGCACCCCCTTTTTTTGCATTTTGTTCTGGTTTGGGGTTTTTCTTCCTGTAGCTTTAGTATAATACCTAGATTTAAAAGATCATCAGGAAACAGAACTGTTAGCTTTTACTTCAGCATCTGAAAGAACAGATATTCTTGCTTTGCAAAGTCAGCTCCTTCCATTTAGCACTGACATTCATAGATTTACTGTTCTTCTGTGTATCATGGATTCCACCTAACAGTGGGATTAAAAAGGAAAGCTCACATGTTTCTGGACACACAGTTAAATGGAAGAGTCTTACAGGACTGCCTGATGCATTGCACATATAGAATGAGAAGAAAAAAAAAATTTAGGATTTGATTTGGAGAGGCTTCAACCAATGCTTTCCAACTTAGGAACAGCACTGAAGAACTGGGCTGCGCGGGGTTGCAGTTGGAAGCTAATAACTCACATCATTTATTCTCCTAAACTGTCCTTCAGTATTGCATGGCACTGAACACAACAGAACTCTTGATCCATAATGACCTCCAAGCAGCTACTGGAATACAAAGAGATCTAAATAGTGATAAGTAATATAAATATCTGAAATTAGCACTTCTACAATGGCTGGATTTTCAAAAATTTGTTTTAACTTGTGTTCAGCTCCCAGAGATCCCCAAGGCCTCTGACAGTTACAGTTAACAAACCCCAAAGCAGGACGTACCTCCTAGAATCCAGTATCAGCCTAGAAAAGCATTTTTGACAGGCAGGATAGGTGAAGCAGGAGTTCTGGACAGAAATTACAGAGGCAGCCAAGAGTCCTCTCACACTATTCATGTGCTCACAGCATCACCTGAAACAAGTAGGTCAAAATGGTTCAAAGAGATCTCATTTTATGAGATGTTAATATTAACAGCCTTTAGTTGAGTTGTTTGAACATTTTGAAAGGCAGCCCTCAGGAAATTATGACCTCTGTTTGAAAATGGTAGCCCATTGGAGGCAACATCTATCACTACCCTTAATTAACCCTTTAAAAAGAAAAAACAAAGATGAAGATATGTAAAAGGAAGCAAGTGTTCATGATATTTGCACGCCACTGCAGATAAGTCATGCAAATTCCCACTCGTATTTAGGGAATCTTTAATAGAACTATCCTTGAGCACAGCACTGCAGCAAATCTGTTTCTGATTTTTTTTCCTTAATTTAGAATGAAGTCACAACACAGGGTTAAAAACTGAAACAATTCTATGCTTGTAATTCTGCAAACGCCTTCAATACCAATGACTTTGAAAGGAGAAGATGCCCAGAAAAATCTCAGAAGGTCTTGCAATAGCAACTGTACACGTGCCCTTTCAGCCAAAGAGAGAGCTCTACAGTATTTGCCATTGATTTCAACAAAGAGGATGTGTGAAACTGGCAAAGAAATGCTGACATATTTAAATAAATAACTTTTATTCATCATTACTTTCCTGCTGAATTACCTTGCCTTTTTTATCACTGTACTGTCCAAAATATCCATTTTTAGAAAACTTCCCCCCCTATTTCAGAAAGTTAACTTTTTTTCACAGCAGATCCTAGAAATGTAGACAAAAATACCCTCAAGTACCTCAAATCACAGAGTTCCAACTTAAATGACCAAAACGTTCTCCACAGCTGATTTAAAGGACACCTTAAAAATCCTTCTTTGCAAAAGCACTTTTATCACAATAATAGCTAAATATACAACTCTTCTCGATGTAAGCTGCAGAATGAACTCAGAATAGGAAGTGAATTTCACGTCTTCATCCCTTAACTCCCTCAGGGAGACAAAAGGCCAAAGAGATAAAGGACACTCAAGTATGGCATTTACATGTTAAAACCCATTCAATAATCAACAACGCTATTGTATTCATATTTTGCCACCAAAAAAAGAAGTTTAACTTGGAGGCTATCCTTCTGTCATTGAGGGCACCGTTCTCAGCATTCTGGTAAAAACAGATCTATAACATGAGTACTAGAAAAAAGTGAGTGACTAAACTCATCGCTCTGAGTAGTTCAGAGAAGAAAAAAAAAAAAAATCACACATCCCAGTAAGGCAGACGGGCCAGGAAAACAGAGGCAGGAAAAGGTGAAAGCTTTACTTGGGGTCAACCAAAATGAAAAAAAAAAAAAAAAAATCTCTTTTCAGAACATGTATTAACAGAGACTCATTTGACCTAATATATTAAATTGTGCATGCCTTCAATTCTTGTCAAAATGGAACTATCTTATTTTAGTTACAGTACAAGGTATCAGTAAAAAGTACATGGAAAACATACCAATATATAGAAAAGAAGTAATAAAATTAAGTCCGATTTTGTTATTGCCCAAGAAGGTGGACTCAGAGAAACCAGCAGGTGCTTTGCATTCCAACTGGTTTTCAACTTACAGCTATGTAAACAAAGTACACTGTTATCTGCACTTTTAAAATAAATAAAAACACCCCCATGCTCCAGAAAACACAGAGAATGCTTCAAGTATTCCATTGAAATATGGGAGATACAGTGTAGCATGTATGTATTTAGACGCGCTCTGGCAAGAGCTCTCTTTACAGCAAACAGACTCAAGATCTACACCTCTATTTCTCCTTAGCAGAAATACAGTACTCACTATCTGGATCTAAGTTAAAAAAGGACAACACAAATAAAATCATAGAATCATAGAATGTCCTGAGTTGGAAGGGACCCACAAGGATCATCAAGTCCAGCTCCTGTCCCTGCACAGGACAACCCCAAATTCACACCATGTCTCTGAGGCCGTTGTCCAAGTGCTTCTTGAATATCGCCAGCCTTGGCACCGTGACTGCCTCCCTGGGGAGCCTGTTCCAGTGCTCCACCACCCTCGGGGGGAAGAACCTTCTCCTAATATCCAACCTACACCTCCCCTGGCACATCTTCCTGCCACTCCCTCGGGTCCTGTCGTTGGTCACCGGAGAGAAGAGATCAGCGCCTGCCCCTCCTCCTCCTCCCCTTGTGAGGAAGCTGCAGACCGCCATGAGGTCTGCCCGCAGCCTCCTCTTCTCCAGCCTGGACAAACCAAGTGACTTCAGCCGCTCCTCATACGGTTTCCCCTCTAAACCCTTCCCCAGCTTCGTGGCCCTCCTCTGGACACTCTCCAGTAACTTTATGTCCTTGATGTCCTGTGGCGCCCAAAACTGCCCACAGCGCTCGAGGTGAGGCCGCCCCAGCGCAGAGCAGAGCGGGACAATCCCCTCCCTCGACCGGCTGCAATGCAGTGCTTGATGCACCCCAGGGCACGACTGGCCCTCTTGATTGAAATAGATCTGTTTTACTTTGGGGTTTTTTTTAACTAAACAAAACAAAACTAGGCTCGGGGCCCACATACCCAGGCAGGGAATCACACAGCACCCCGGTGCTCCGCTCCGCCAGCCCCGGAGCCTCAACAAGATTTCCACCAGTGCCTGGTGCCCTCCAGCGGGCGTATTGCCTTAAAACTCTCCCCAAGGAAAAAAAAAAATCAAAACACACAAGAGCTGTACGTAACAGGTCTCACACTGCAGTTTCTGCCCCTTAACCACCAGCCTCCTGCCGCCCCAGCCCCGAGGCCGACAGCGAGGAGCGGGCCCAGCACAAGGGCGCTGAAGGCCGGACGGGGCCGCCTGGCTTCACCCCCCACCCCGCCCCAACACCCCCCGGGCGCTTTAGGCTTTGCTCAACGCCCGGGGAACGCTGCAGCCACCCACGTATTACCGCTCTTACCCATCTGCCTGTCACCAAGCCCAGCCTCCACCTCCCGCCCGCGGGGACCGCACTGAGGCGCTGGCATCCGGGCATGGGAGCGGGCAGCGGGCGGCGGCTCCCCACGGAGCCCTCACGCCGAGGCAGGCGCCGAGAGGCGGTTAT
>WEKW01016502.1:65199-125565 GCA_013389905.1 Sula dactylatra | reverse complement strand
ACCTCACGCGCTACCTCAGGCAGCAGGTAGGGGCTTCCCGCCGCCTCCCCCGCCCGGCAGCTCCCCTCAGTAACGAGGCCGCTTTTGGGGCCCCTCCGGGCGCTCCTGAGGGGGATCCGTCCTGGGGGGCCGCGCCGGGGGGCTGCGGGGCTCGCCGGTGCTGCCGGTGGAGCTGCTGTCGCTTCAAGGTTTTCCCGCAGCCCAGCCGAGCGCAGGGAGTTTCCGTGGGGATTCGCGGGGTATTTTCTTCCCGCAGCTGCCTCCTTTAGCCGCAGCGCCGTATTTCTGTACATTTCAAGGTGTTGCAGTGCTCGTTCCCTTTGGCACAGCGTTCCAGGTCTTGAATAGCCCAGTTAAGTTGCAACTCTTTAAAGTGAGAAGTACTCTGCTCTTTTGTATCTACGCACTATATCCTAACACCAAAGTCTGTATTCCAAAACAGAGAGAGGGCAGGGGCCTCAGTTGTACCCTGACTGCTGAGAGCAGTTGTGTGTGTGGGGGGTTGTTTGTTTGTGTTAAATATGGAATATATTTCTCTTCCTAATCTGAGCTTTGTTTTCCTGTCTGGTCTGACAATTCTCCTCGCAATTTGTTGGCAAAATCCATAGCATGTGGACAGAACAGAGGGCTATGATTGCTGGTGTGGTCCCCTTGCAGAAAACTCAAAACCCTGCTTCTTTATAGGTGTCACGAAAACAGTCAACAGTAGTTTTGGATGTGTCAGGGAACATCTGCATCTTCACCTGTGCTGTACCTGATTTTTGCAGGGGAGATAATGGTTCCTTCTACTGGGAGGCATAGTAAGGGGAGAGGACACTTTTCTAGTATTTTCTTGGTTTGATTAGAATCAGGCTGGTAGCCTGTATCTGCATTTTGTGGCCTGGCCCACACAGGGAGTGATAGGAAGGGGAAGGTGTTTAATTCACAGGCATCTCGGATGATATGTGGATTGAACCTCTCCTGTTCCAACTTTGTAGAAGGTAAACTTAACGATGAAATGAGCAAAGTGTGAAGATCATGCTTTCAGAGAGAAAAGACATGAAGGAAACAGATAACCCTTGTGAGATTATCTTGAATAGCTACGGATTAATTTCAGAGTCAAGGTCCCTGTCACTAGGGCTGTGAGAGGTGGGCTGGGAACAGTTTTAGTGACAAATCCATACACTGAGATGATATTCTTCAGCAGACTGTGTTACTGGTTTGGGAGCACTCCTCTTCTAGCTGTCTCCCTGTATAAATCCTGTGTCCTGAAAGCATCTCTGTCTAATGCTTTTCCATCACTTGGATAGTGATTTGAGATTTGGGTTCCTCCATTAACTCCTCTAAGAGCCCTGAAGCATATTTTGGTGACATACTGCAGATACCTTCCGCAACATGTGGTCCGTGTTGGCCAGGATATCATTCCTGTGGTAGTTGTAACTCGAAGCCTGACACCCAATTGTTGTGGCACATCGGTTGTTGCACATCGCTATCATAGTATCAGCGATACTAATTCTGTGCCATGGTCTGAACCGTCCTATGTCACCATGCTGTTACACCTCTGTCCTCGTCCCCTATCCCCTGAGTATTCTCAGCTATCAGCGGAGGCAGCAGTGTGCCCTCCAGTTGCCAGCAAAGCAGCAGAGCTGCTGTGTACCTGAGGTCTGTGGATTTTGGGAGGTACGTAGATGTTGAGAGAAGGGAGGGAGGAGTCTTCATGACATCCGGCTGTAAAGATGATGCCACATCTTACTTCCTTCGGTCTCCTCCACATTCTCTTTCTGTTCTTCAAGCAAAATCATACTGGCTGAGAATGGCTGCTGCAGGACAGAGGGGTCCTATTCACAGGCCTGGAAATCCCTGCTTTCCTTCTCCAAAGACTTACTAGGATTGCTGAATGTGGTGGGAGATGTGTCTATATTCATTTATTTTTTTGTATTCATCAAAGATTTGAATGCTGGTGCCCGGCACTTGAGCAGTGTAGGGTTAGCGTAGGAGGTCTAATCACGTGGAGGGCATAGGACTATTCTTTATCAGTAGCATAGCGTGCAGAACTGATAGGCAAACTCTTCAGCCCTTACGAAACATGCACTGAGTGCTGCTGTCTGGGAATTTGTAATTACATAATGATTCTGTAGTGGGACATAAATACCATGATTAACGTATTAAATGGGGGCGGTGATACTTTGCCACCTCTCAGGATTGTTCAAGTTTTATTATTTATGTTATAGTTGCTTACGGCATGAATCATGTGTTTCTGTTCCATGCTGCTGAGTCTTTCTTCTTACCTAAAGTTCCTGTTTTGATTCTTGTTTATCCCTGTGATGGTTTTCAACATCAGTTAAAATTATTTATATAAAATCATGCAATACAAAAGTGATTTTTATAATATGGCAAAATATTACTCTGACAAAGGAAACAATTCTTATACCTATTTCTATAAAAAAAAATCTTTTTGGGTAGTCTTTAATACTTCCACAAAATAAAAGTGTGAAAAGTCTAACTAGATTTCTTGCATTAATTCTGTTGCTTAAAAATGCCTCCTGAGCACTGTGGACAATTCATTAACGTTGCACACAGAAGTGAATTTCAGAAGCTGAGAATTTAAGTGGAATTACAGTCTCTAAATGGAGCATCTTGGCATGAAGGCCTATAGACCTGTAGCATTGCTTGAGGGTTTAGTGCCAGCCTTTACTGAGAAGCAATGATGCTTAAGTCTGCTTTCATAAAAAAGTAACAGGGTCAGAGGTCAGCTCAACACTCATTATGTTGTACTTCTTCCTGTTTACCATTTTAAGTGTCGGACATCCCTGATGATGGGGCTGAAGTCTCAAATAATGAGGAATAAGTCAAGTAACGCCTCTGTCAGTGCGGCTAGGACCTTAGCTTGTGTTCTGGACTGTGTATGTCTATTATTTTGGCTTGGGGGTGTCAGGTTCCCCCCCCATAAGTAACTGATGCCTTTCAGCCCTTTCTACTGCTCTAATGAAGAAGTGAAATTACCCCAGTATAAAGGTACCTCATGCTGACCTAGATTAGTAGATGGCCCTTGAAGGAGAAACTTGGCCATCACCCGTATCCTTACATCAACAAATTGTATCTATATTGGGGAAGTTGGTCTCGTTTTCAGCTCTTCTGAGGTACTAGTATGACATCTGTAGGCAAGACTATTCTCGCTTTGGCTTTGGTAGCTTGCTTACTAAAAGGTTGCTTGTGATTTGTGTGTTAAATCAATCCATCCAAAACTGAACTTTACAGAGAGAATGATGTGTAGCATGTATAGAGCTGCAGGAAGACCACCACTATCTGAATGGCTTTTTTGTAGGCAGCTGCATCAGTGACCGCAATTCAAAGTCACTGGAAAGACTTGGTGAGGTACCCAAGAGCCATCTACTTCTCTTTGCCCAAGTAGAAATAACCTTATAGCACAGTGGGAGGCTCTGGAGTCAGGCAGCTTGTCTGACCGTGGGGGAGCCTTGCCTTGCACTTCCACAAGTCTGTCTTCAACGCACATACCAGCATAACAAAAACCGTAGCCCGAGAACTTGTGGCGCTTTAAGTGCGGTACTGCTGAGAGGAGGATGCCTTAAATTTCCTGATATTTGAAGGATTCTCGGTGATAAACTGTCTTTTTCAGAAAAGGGAGTGGATGTGGTGTCTCTTCACTCAATTTGATAATTGATGGCTGTGCAAGACTTGTGGTGGTGGGCCCTTCACCCCAATCATGCTTTGTAACCACATCACTTGCTTTGTGAACTGCTATGAATTGGCCTAAGAACCAAAGTAACAAGTACAAATAAATTTATGTTCAGCAAGTTACTGAGCCTGGTCCTTCAGTCAGATTGTCTTTTGAACTAAGACATGTCAGTTGTGTCACTGTTGCCGGAAGATGGGTTCTGACTGCATTTAGTAACTTCCTAGACTTCGTACCAATGTCAGTATTTCATAGCTTTGTAAATTCATATGCAAGTCTTTGTGCTCAGAAACACATCTGCACTTCATATTGTGTGTTCATAACAGGAAGCTATGTTGAAGCTTCAAAGTAATGAAGTTTCAAAATCTGATCTTTTCTGGCTGTATCGGGTGTCTTTAATGCCCTATTTTGTGTTACAGACTGAAGTTCTGAGACATAGAAAATGAAAGCCTTAATTGAAAGTGCAAAACTTAGAATACAAGTTTCAAGCCAGAAATGAGAATTTGAGAAGGACTACAAGGGAGTAGCGAGGATATATTTTTTTCAGACATGGTTCTTTCTGTTTTACAGGAAGGGCCAATTCAGAGGAAGCCAGTGAATCCTAGAATTTTCCTGCTCTAACTGAAAATGTACTACAGCAAAAACGAGTTTAACTTCAGTCTCAGGTCACTGCATGAATGAGCAGTGTAAAGGAAAGTGAGGTGAAGAGATTGAATCACCTTTCTGATGACAGTACTGTCTTAATTTACCACCTTAAGATAAAAACATATATACAACAGTACTGTAAAAGCTGTTTCAATGTTAATGAAGTAATTCTCACCCATGGCCCTGAAATTTGCTTTTAAGATGCTAAGACAGATTGAGATTAGCACTTTAAATTCTGGTTAGCAATTTTTTCAGCATTTTATTGTGACTCAGATTGATGTCTCGGAATAGTAACAAATGGCAGGAATGGTTAAGAAGGGTTTGTTTTTGATGTCTGGCACCATAATACAATAGCACTTTTAACTTCTGGTGAAGGAAAAAACAAAGTGCTTTTTACAGAGCCCCTTGGTACCAATTAAAAGTTATGTCAGTGGTTAGAGAAGAAGTGATGCTGATGTTTGTCTTGGAGGTGAATTACTTGGAGTATGTTTTACTCATCAAGTAGTACAGGAGTACTTGGCAGCTCTTACTCTGTGATTTCATAGTGTGATTTAAAACAGGAGCTGTAAGCTATAAACCAGGTCTATAAACAGAAACAATAGCTCTTATTCAGTGGACAGGAAAATGGGGAAGTACTTGTTAAAGCTTCTCAGTGAATTTTTATTTTTATGCACTATTTATCTGTGGGTCACAATGCAGACATAAGCTTCTCAAATTAAGCAGGAAACACTTAATTTCCTCACAACTTGCAGTGTCTTCCTTCAAGTGAGCAGTTCATACTAGAGGCTACAAGAAGCATCAACGATCACTACTGTCTTTGAAAATAAGCATTTTTTTATCTTGCTAGCTTTAATCATTTAAAGCTGTAATAGGGCACTGAAAGACTTCTGATAGACTCAATTAAAGAAAGCCTAAAGGACTAAACAATGAACAACACTGCATAAGACTGAAGCAGCAAGCTGCTTACAAGCCTGATGTGCATGAGAAATCCTGTTAACCTCACTGAAGTTGTTTTGACTTGTACCAATTGCCTGTGAGCTTCTAGCAGTTGAATCAAAGTCTTAGCTCTGAATTTCTTCCTTTTTTTTTTTTTTTTTTTTTTTTTTTTTTTTTTTTGAGGGGTGGGAGGATGAGGAGGGAAATGAAATTCAAAATGGAATTTGATGCTATTGTGTTCTGTATAGATTTCAAACTCTGACTTTGAAGAGATCAAGACCATCCAACAGTATAAGAAGTCATCGTAGACTGTGCAGTTAATTTGTAACATATGCCAAATTGGTGAGAGGCTAGAGGTCATACCTGATTATTTAATTTCAAAAACTGAAATACCTTAATTTTCTTTCTTTCATACATTCTGGAATTTGTAGATATATATCTAAAGCAGTGAAGCTTGTTAGAAATTCAGTGGGGAAAAAACAGGCTTCACTCAGTGGCCTTCTATATGCTTGCAAAATGGTTAATGTCTTTACTTTCTAGCTATGTGAATTCAGTTAAATATGGACACAAGAATGGAAACTGCATTTCTTTTCAGTACAGTTAGTCGATCCTGTCCTCCTTGCCTGTGGTGTAGGGGGTTATTTTTTTATTTTAAGTTTTTGGTTGCTGTCTCCTATGCTTTAGTTCAGCACTGGTGTGCCTGGAATGTTTTCTAATCCTCAGGACTGTTGTAGTGCTACCACCAAGTGGCATTAGTACCGTCAGTTGTGCTGTGGTGTGGTTGCTGTTCTCTAAAAGCATAAAGTGAGCAAAGAACAAAACTTCTGATCCCTTCGGGTTGTTGCCATCTTCAAACTGTCATAATAGCTTTTTCCATTATTCACTCCCACAGCTAAGATACAAGCTTACCCTTGTGTCGGGCTTAAAGTGAGAGTGATTAGGTGACGATTATATGGAAAAGGTGTTTGTAGAGTAAGATCTGAGTTTCTTCCTTTCCAGGAGAGGAGAGGGTTCACTGAAAGGCCTGCCTGCATGGGATGTGAGTACGCAGGGAGCTATGGTACTGCGCGCTATCTTCTCCCTCTGACTGCTGATACGGACACATTTGGTGGTGCATCTCCTTTCACTCCTCATTAATTTATTCTTCTTCTAAAGGGAGAAACTTTTGCATTGTGAAGCAAAAAAAACCTTTCTAAAATAATACACAAGGTCACTTGGTATGAAAAAGCTAGTCAGAAGTAGGCTTAGATGGTAGTTTCCATGCAGGAACTTCCTTTCAAGACAACAGGAACAGAAAGTGGTGAGCATCAGGCCCTTTGACTTCAGCAGGGCTTGGAATGAGGCCAGGCTCAACAAGAGGAAGTGGGTGAAAGCAAAACTAGCATTAACAAAACATTTGATTTATGCCTTAAAGCAGCAACTTGCTTTTCCTTACTGCCCGACTGCCTGAATATCGAGTCTTCCACAAAAGCTGTTCAGAACCACATGCTGCTCTGGAAGCACTGGCTTTTCTGTAGTGTTTGTGGTACAGTGATAAATGGCTGGCCACCTACAAGTGCAGTTTTCAGTTCTGCAAGTCACTGCTACCAGGGAGGGAGTGTAGAGTTCCCTCGACTCCTAAGCAGGAGTGCCTGTCCTACAGCTGATGGCAAATGGCTTTTAGCAATGTCTGTGGAGTTGTTCAGAGTCTGTTCTGAACAGGGTAGTTCATAACAAAATGTTCTTGCCTGGTTTTAAATGGAAAAAGAAAAATAGAAGTGGAAGTACAAAAATCTTTTTTGCATAAAAATCTGGGAGCCTCTATTTAGATGAGAAAACTGTTGCTTTGCTATGAGAAGAAAAGTGTCTGTGGTCCAGCTCAATTCTGGGTGTTCACTGCACTGGTATAAAGACGCATCATTTATCCATATGTTTGCTAGAGCTTTTTGGCCACTGGAGAACTTCTGTAATGGTTGTGACGAGACCTGGATGTTTCTGATTTAAAGTGAGTAATCTGTAGAAAAACTTTTCACCTGCAGGGATCCATGGATGTTATTAGAAAAATCACTGCAATCCTTATGGATTCAGTGCAAGGTAATCATTTGTACTCATCTTAAGGGTCTCTTCCAACCTAAACGATTCTATGACTCTACAACTTCATGAAAGGAGGTTGTAACTAGGTGGGTGTCAGTCTTTTTTCCCAGGTAACAAGTGATAGGATGAGAGGAAATGGCCTCAAGGTGTGCCAGGGGAGGTTTAGATTGGATATTAGGCAAATTTCTTCACAGAAAGGGTTGCTGAGCATTGGAAGAGACTGCCCAGGGAAGTGGTGGAGTCCCCATCCCTGGAGGTATTTCAAAGGTGTGTAGATGTGGTGCTTAGGGACATGTTTTAGTGGTGGACTTAGCAGTGTTGGGTTTACGGTTGGACTTGATGATCTTAGAGGTCTTTTCCAACCTAAATGAATCTATGATTTTATTTCCCTGAATGCCCCTGGTCTCTCTCTCTCATATCCCATCTACCAAAGTCTTGGAGCCCTGCAAGCAGACAGTTGTTCTTCAGTGTTCAGATATGTTGCAAGCTTGTCAGAGAAGCAGTTGCTATGGTGTATTTTTGCTGTTGCACAAGGGCTGTATAACTAATTGCTGCTTTGATGCTTTGTTTTCTGAAATTGTCTTCCCCCCTCCCTCTTAGATGCTCATTAGAAGTGGTGGCTGTTAAATGAATGATCCACAGTGGCATGTGTAAAATCCCTAGCACTGGATTCAGTGCTTTTTAATACGAATAAATTGCCATCCCTGCACTGAGCTTTGGCCATATTGTCTGTGCTTTGTCTAATTAGAAGACTATCTGGAAGGATGACGGGACAGTTTTCCTGTTTGCTTTCACTACGTCTGTCTCTTATTCTTTGGATCCCCTGTCTTGTGTTGGATTAGCTCTAGAAAATAAAATACAAATAATTGGTTGAATTAAGGCTGGGAGAGTGATAGAATAGAGCAAACTTCCTTGCAGCTCTGAAAACCTGGGAAGTAAAACAATTGCAACTTGAGTTGAACCTTTAAAAATATTTGGCAAAGTACAAAGTTCTAGCCCTTTTTGGGGGAGAGGTAGAGGTGTGTTAAATATTTAAATTTGAGCAAATCAAAATATTGTCTTGAATGTGGAATGCTTTCCTTCCCTGTGTACTTCTTTACAAAAAGACTGAGGAGGTCTTTGAAATGAAAACCATTTTGATCAGGGAATATCAAAGTTATTTTGTGAAGTATTTTGTTTAAACAATTAGTCCTAGTCAAAACTTTAGGACACACTCAGCAAAACTGAAGTATTTTTATACTGCTTAATCTGTGGCATGTTGAAGATTCATGTACAATTTTTTCCTCTCCTCTGAAGTTAATCCTCTGAATGTGATGGATTTGTAATTCAATCTGGAAAGTGGATGGAAAAAATTACAGGCTGTTGCCTGTTAAGGGTCTGAGAGACCTTTCACAAGGGTAACTTGCTTTTGCTGGTGTAGTGCATCTTCTTTGTGCTTACTTCAGCCTTATGAAATAACGCACATTGGGTAATATAGCTTTGACATGTTTTTTCCCTACTCCTTGCCCCATCTTTGGTCCTGTGGAAGAATTTCACTGGGATGATAATGCCTTGAATGGAAGCATTAATGATGTGAACATGTGGTGTGTTTATCACCATAACAGTTTGTTATAAATTTATGTAGTTGGTTGATTCTCAGCAGCACACACCTCTCCGTGGCTTGGAGAAGGACAGAGTGGAGGAGGAATGGAGAGCATGGTTAAGGAGTGTCAGCAGTAAGGCTGATTGAAGTGATTCCTGCCATTGCCTGCCTTGGTCACGCATCATCTCCCTTGTGCTGGAGCTTTGCCACTCTAGTCTGGAGCAGCAAATTTTGTGAGGGCCTGAGACCTCCTAGACGGTCCCTCCAACTGGAGGCGTTACAATGAGGAATTGCACCCTCGCTGTGACTGGTGCAGGATTTTACACTTCAGTAGTTAAAGCCTAAATGTGTCTGTGGACTTCATCCTTACATGGTAAGGAGAATCTGGAGTTACAATTGCAGCAGAAAACTACTAATGGTTTGTGGAAGTTGAAACCAATTTGGTTTTGTTCTTGTTAGCTGCTTAGGTTTCCAACATAAAAATAACCTTTCATCATACACTCTTTGGAAACCCTTTGTTTCTAACAAGGGCTGACCTGAGTAGCCTGGTATTTTCCTACAGCATATCCTGTAGCTGTTTAAATGTTCTTTGGCCTTTTTCTTTTAAGTGTCTTCTCCAAACTGTGTGACTCAGGGCAGGGGTAGAGTTCCTGTCTGAGGCTTTTCTTGTCAGTGCTTTTTAATCACTGAAGTGATAAATGAGTGCTAAAAGCAGACTTCCTTAAACAGTTGTAACCTCCCAAGAGCAGGTGACATTGCTTCTATAGCATAAAAGAAGCTTCAGTAAAATACACAAAGCATGATTCTAGTAGAAGGCTAATGTGTTCACAAGGACATAGTCGTAAATGGAAAAGGACATAGTCGTAAATGGAAGGGATCCCTCTATTACATGGATCTTAAGCCTGCACTTGTTTTGAGGAGCATGTTTGCCTGAAAGCTAATTCCAACCAAAGAAAGATTGGTAACAGTTGTGCTAGACCATTGCTAGTAGAATAGAAGTTGGAGTCAATTAATAGGCAAAAAGCACTGCATATTGTTATGTCTGTATGTTTTGTTAAATGTGACAGATTAATGAAATAAAATTAAATCTGGTGAACAAAACCTCTGAATTATTGGTAGTGTGGAAGATTACAATGACAGAGTCCATCTCTTCCAATTTTCTTATGTTACTTACATGTAGGACTTTGAAGTTAGTGGGTTAATGTAGCCTGGTGCAAGAAGGTGCAGTTTACATCTCCCTGCTCTTCCACTGGGCATCAAGTGATTATGCATTTCAAGATTGGTGCTAACCTTCAGTGTTTGCTGTGTCATGCACAAGTATCAGCCTAGAAGGCAAGAAAACACCTCATTCCTTGCATGTAAAATGGAAAAGATAAACCAAAGCTAACCTTGATTTTTCTTGTCTTTTTTTATTTGTGTTTGGTTTTTTTTCCCTTCTGCATAAATTAGCAGGGACAAACTGAGAGAATCTTACCAGCTGTGGGTGAGATGAAGCCTAAGTCCTGGCAGGCTGTGATACACTAAAATGTGCAATAGGAGGAACAAAGCAACAAGAATAGTGTCAGGGAGGGAGACTTCTTTAAAACTGATTTTTGTTTAGCTTTCATGTCTGGTTCTGTGTCTTCCCTGCTATGAAAACATAAATAAGTGTGTGAGTATCTACATTTTTTTCTCAGTGGTACCCTATGGCTGCAATGGTTTTTATGAGCTTGAGTATTTAATTATATGTAGTAGTACTTATAACAAAATTTGGGGCCTCTTGAATATGATGCTGTACAAAGATAGCAAGGGAGTCCCTGTCCTCATCAACTTGAAACTTAAATGGTGGAAGCAAAGATTTTTAAGAGGAAACAAAGTTAATAGGGCCAGCTAACTGGACTGGAGTTACAGCCTGTCAGGAGTAAAACCAGGAATAGAAAAACATCGGTGAAATCCCAAAGAGGCTAGTGCCCACACTGCTGTTCACGCAGGAGGATATCCTCAGACTATCCTGTATCTTCCTGTCCTCAGGAAATAATTCAGACAGGATGAGCACTCAGAACAACTCCATGAACTCCAGGAGGGTGGAGCATGCCTTTTAAAATCCCCTGGCTTCTCACTAGTAAAATGACTGAATAGATGTCAAATGGAATATCCAAGTTTGCGAAAATAAAGCTATTGCCCGAGGACTGAAATTTGAGGCATGAAGGAAAGGCTTTCAGACACTTGCAATATTGGCAGAAACTCAAAAGCATAAAACTATCAGGTGCTGATTTACCACCTTGAATGACACTGAACGCTTTTCCTTGGAAGCTCCTCTGTGAATTTTCTGTTAAAGGCTTGGGTTTGCCATCCTGTCTCTGTAGTCACCAATGACCTTAAGATGCTGCTGAGAAGGAAGTGGGTTTTAGCCCACATGTCCTGTTTGTCTTTGTACTTCACGCAGTGCCATAGTTCCGGAACACTTCCAGGAGTATATTAAGCGGACTAACATCTGTAGAATAACTAACATCTGCTGTGCTGATTTTTGTTTCCTCCCAAGGGGAGATGTGTGGCAGAGTGGCTTGTTTTATTTTAAATGGACTTCCAAAACAAAAAAAAGCCCATTAAAAAAGTCCCACCCTGAGATAAGTCATCTTTGAGAGCCCAACAAAAGCATGATACATGCGCACATACAAAGTAGAGAAACGCGCCATGTATTTCAAGCAGAAGGCATCACGGTGGGTTTTGGCCCTTCCTTCCACTATGAGCTTGTTCAGCGGACCAGTCTGGAGAAGGCTTCTCGTCCTGAGCCAGTGAGCTGCGCTTTACTCTAGAAAGTTTCTTTGAGCTAAAGGATCAAAGCTGCTGACTTGAGCCTTCAGTCTGGAGGCTCTGATCAGCCTCTTGGGCACAAAGTCTTGTGCTGCCTACTGCTGGTTTTGATCAAACTCAGGGAGTGCAGTTCTTGGCAGCTGTGCTTGGGTAGCAGCTGCAGTCGTCCATCTGGAGCGGGCTACCTCTTAAGCAATCTGTTGAGTGTATGTTTGTATTTCCCGCAAATGCTTTGTAAGTCTTTGGACTCAAAGATGTGCACGAAAATACAAGGTGATTCCTTTTTTTAATCAAACAAGTTTCATGAAGATTTTTGTATGTGGAACTGAAATTTTGTTGCTTGCTTTCTTTGCCTCATAGCTGTAGGTCTCCAAAGTATAACCGTACTGCCTACCTTGCTGGACAAAAGTTTCCCTTAAACTTACTACTTTCAGTACTCCTTTTTCTATTTTCATCCTTCCTTTTATTAGTATCAGAATGACTGTTTCTGTGTCAGTGTTTTATGTACATCGTATGTTAATTTGTAAAACATTGCTGTTGTATTGATGATTACTGTAGTCTTATTTCTAACCAAACTTGCTAGGTAGTCCTGTTTACAGACGCTTCAAACTTTAGGCTGTGTAACTGGTTTGGATTAATCCTAGAGTAGTTTTGTTTTGGAAGAGAACTCTGCCTGTCATCTGGTCCAACCTCCCACTCAAAGCAGGGCCAATTTCAAAGTCGTATTAGGTTGCTCAGGTCCTTGTACTTACTGCTGATATCCTGGCAATAATTGTAGTTATGAAAATTGTAATTAGGAAAACCTTATATATGCTACTATTCCTTTACCATTGTTGCTTTTAATCAACAGTTAAGGTATTGTACATGTGTACTAAACTGCTTTTTTCTTTTGCTGTTGTGGTCTATTCTAATTGTCTGGTTGCAAAAGTGATTGCTTTTATCTTACTTCTTTTCTGTTAGTGTGGAAATTTTCTGGGTCAGCTTTTTAATGAAATCTGACTTAAAAGAAAAAAAAGCAAAAAAAAACTAGGTGATTTGAGATGTAAAATGTACTTCACACGGTTTGTGGGGTTTATTACTTCTTTGCATACGTGTTCTGTAAAGGATGATGAAGGAAAGCACTAGTTGAAGGGGAACCAGCAGCCCTGCATGTTCCTGCAGCGGTTTGGCTACACGACAGCTCCACCTGCTGTTCTTGCACTACAGCTTTCCCTTTGTGTCCAAACCTTTCACTTCACAATTTTATATTGGTCCTTGTGCTTCTTCCTACTGACTTAGTACATTTTCAAACAGTTTTTACTCTTGTGGGGACATACTACCTGGGACACCTCCAAACTGTGTTTTGATGGTCTGGCTTCAGAATTTCTTCAAATATCTTGGCAGTAACCAGCAGTTGTGGCATCTCTGTCTGCTTTACAAATGTGAGGGGTTTTTTAGTCATGTTATGTGTCTTAGCTTTGCAAAGACAAGTTACTACAAGGTATGAAGCCCCATCATCTAGTAATAAAGGAGTTCCTGCTCTTCAGTTGAGTAATAGGTACTTGTGATTTTTTTTATTTTTTTTTTTTTCTGGAGAAGTCTGGACTTGTGTCTGTGCTGCCTGGGATCTTACACATGTCCATGGTTTGATGCATTCTGAATATGATGAACAGAGGCAGTTTAGCGGCTGTGAGGCTATCCGAATTTTACAGATTGAGGGAGGAATGGGAAAGGAGAATATGACTGGCAGTGAGTGAATCTGTACTGTGGTTCAGAGTCAAGATGGAGAACCATGACACTTTGATCAGTGTGGTTACTAAAACCAGCAAAAAAACCCTTTTCTTTTGTACTTTTCTCCCTCTTGGTATTGAGAGGCAGACTCATGAGCATTGGGATTTTGGGGTTTGCTTTGTGGGAGTAGACTGACTGGTCACAGCACAAGGAAACCATAGTAAATCATCTCTAAAGAAAATTAGCTGTCATCTGGGAAAATATATTCATATTGGAATATTACTATCCTAATTTTCCAGCTCCAGTGGAATAGGAACAGTGAGTTGGGCTTTAGAATCTGTTCTGCACAGTACCCCATTGAGTAACAGCCTGGTGCCAAAACGATGTTTAAACTATTCTGATGTTTTTTCTCTTGCCATTTGTATGTTCTTTATCTGTTGCATATTAAGCTGCCTGTGCTGAGAAGATTTTGGTACGTATTTTTGTAGTTCAGGAAAGTTTGTGGTGGTGTAGTCTTGTAGTTGGTGCTGTGGCTTCAGGCAGGAAGGATGCAGAATCAAGTTTTAAAGCTAAATGTTTAATTTTGGATGATTCCATAAAAGTCAGACAGGACACATGAGCCTATTTTTTCCTACCTCTGGCTGGCAGCCTAACCAGAAAAGTTACAGAAAGATTCTTCTCCCCTTTGCAAACAGACCTGGAATAAAAGATGTATTAGTTGTACTTTCTAATAGTGTTGGAGTTCATTAAATTATACTGTGATTTTTATTAGATGTGCCTCATCTGATCCTTCTCTTTAATTGTCCCAAGGTCTTACGACCAAAGGCTTTTTCAGCTGCTTACCTTGTTCTCCCTTTCTGCATCTAATTGCTACATCTAATCAACCTTGATGATGCTTGATGTAGAAAGGGAAACTAAAATTAATAACTGTGCAAATGAAAAAGGAGCAGGCGAGTTGTCAGTGTAACATAAGCCCAGCATATGTTGTCAGCACTTGAATTCAGTGAAAGATCCCTTAAATATGTACTTGATAGCATTGCCACGTACTTATCAGTAAGCAGTAAATGGTCCCACTGAGCATAACTGTAGAACTTACATAAATTAGTTTTATTTGGGTCTGGAAGCAGTTGCTGAAGCGAACTTATTCAGGGCAAAGACCTTGTCTGTTATGTCTGTGAAGACCAGGCACAGACCTTCAACTGCTCCTGCTGTTCTGCTGGCAGTGAGCTGCAACACAACTGTCCTCTCACTTCAGCCCAAGAGTAAGTTTCGAGAGAGTTCAGAGAAGACACTTTGCAGCAGATTGTATACCTTAAATAAGTTCCTGTGCTCTCTTTGACCCGAAGCAACTATAAGTACATGGTATGGAGTAGCTGGATCCTGCAGGTCAAGAGTTAGGCTTTCCTGAGCTGCCTGGAGGAATCTGCCTAGCAGTTGGGTCACTATGTTAGCAGCAAATGCTTGGATTTGTGTGTCATTTGCTGCTTTTTAACATTAACTTGCAGATGTTCTCAAAATAGGCAATGTGAAAGGTTGGTTCCTGGAGCATCTGAGCGATTTGGCAGAGTTGTTGGTATAAAGGCAGATGGGTGAGCAGAGATGTTCACGCCAGCAGATGTCAGGCTGTTACCGCCAGCAAGAAACAATAGGAAAGGAAAAGATGATGCTTTGTGCTGATGGAAGTCAAAATTGGGAAACTACAGGTCATCTTCATCTGATGAATAAAAGTAGTGGTGATTTATGAATACATAGCAATTAGGCAGCACAGCTCTTCTGGAGTAGTTTTGTGGTTGTGTTTTGTTTTTAATTGTTTTATAGTAAAAGTCTGTGTGAGTATTCCAGAATAAGATTACGCCCATGTAGGGAGTTACCTTGTAAAAGCAATTGACAAACTTTCCAGTATGGATGAATGCTTGGGGAAGGGTTGAAGGGGATAGTACATAAAAAGAAGTGTGAATAAAAACTGAAAAACTGACTTTAGGAATAGAAATTAAATTTCTAATGGAGAAATAAAGCTAACACTGGAGTTTGGGTTAAGTGCTATGTATCGGCTTGCAATATTTATAGGCTAGTGGAAAAAATTGGGGAGAGTATATGAATTAGGGAAAATTGCAAGGAGAGAAGAAGCACTCCATAAAACTGGCTGAAAACTCTGTCAATAGCACAAGAAGTACAGAGAATTAGTATTTTCTAGGAATTAAAAAAACCCACTTTCTAACAAGAATCTGTCTAAATTTCAATCTTATGCCAAAAGGGGGAGAGAAGAAAGAGGTGGGTTTTTTGTTTGTTTGTTAATAAATGATAAGACTAGTAAGGAATTTTCCTAAGACTCAAAACACTGCAGGACAATGACACTTTTTCATTGTTGATAGTTTTATTACATCAGGTACTTCGTGACCCCTCAGCAGATTTGTCTGATTTCCTAAATATATTTAGAATATCTCATGTTAAGTATAATACTTTAAAAAGGGTATGGATTTTTTTATAGCTGGAGATAACATTTCACCTTCAGTGTATACACCTGTAATTTTGGCTGGTTTCCTGCGTATAAAGCAGAAGAATTTTGATGTATTAGGAAACTAAGAATATAAATTAATTCAATGTCATTTTTTTATCTTAGTAAAACTTTCTTGCTTTTCGTTATTTTTCAACTGCAAAGTGACTGTCAGCACTGGGAGTGGCCTCCATGATCAATTTTAGCTTTCTGAACATGTTGTCGTTCCTTTTTCTTACAGATTGATCACTTTGGATTTGATGAAAATCTTACATTCCAGCAGCGGTATCTAGTAGCAGATCAGCACTGGAAGAAAGACAATGGACCAATACTATTTTATACAGGCAATGAAGGAGACATCACGTGGTTCTGCAACAATACGGTATGTAGAAAATAGATTGTTGATTCTTGAACTACAATTCTTCTTTCCAGTAGTGGCATACTGGAAAATAAGGAAGGACAAGGACACATTGTCAGAATATCATTTAAAAAGAAGTTTGTAATGGTTGTTATGATCATTATAGGAGGAAAAGGAAGCTGATAAAAAGCACAGAAAAAGTTTTAGGGGGTTCATGGCCTATTTGAAGCCCATAGAAATCACAGGGATGCAATTGTATTAACTTCCTGGAGTAGTGAAGAAAATTTCTAGAGGAAACACTATAAAGTGCCTCAAGCAAGAATGCAAAATTTTGGACCAAATTACACCTATCCCAGTACTTTAGATTCCCCAAGTAAAATGGGACGTTTTGATGGGGTGTTTTCCTCCATAAGAAAAATGTGAAGTGAAATGAAGGGGGCTGGAAATCAAAGATAGATGATTATTGTTTTCTGACAAGACCTGTGGAAATTCTTCCTTCCCTGACTGATACAAATGCAGAAAGGCACGTGTGGGCATTTTTCAGCTGCTTCAATACGAAGCCCGGTAACACAACAGGAGGTGGCATGTGCTGGGCTCAGAGCAACCAAGGACTGCTTACACACTTTGTTCTGTCAGCAGGTGATCTCTGTCTGCCTGTTTCCCTAACTGGTGGTAACAAGCTGCTGTCAAGGACTAATAACAAGTTGTAGTTATTTATTAGTTGAACATAAGTGTATTGCAGTGCTCTAGATTATTGCTTATTGCCAAACAAATTTTGTTTTCTGTAATGTAGTCCTAACTCAAATGCATGCTTTTCTCCTGTAGTGTTTTTTTTCCTATGGATTAAGCTCGTGCTATAGGAGTTCTGGCAGGATTGCTTGTGTGTAGTCACAAAACAATACTGCTTAATAATTTGCAACATTAAAATATACATATTTTCTTTGTATGTGTCCCTGTCTCTGGGTGGATATGTTTTGTGTGTTTTCTTACTTCAGTGATACTTTAAAACCAAATTGTACTCTGCCTTTATAGTTGTATTGTGATAATGATATATTTCTAATCAAAGAATGAGAGTTGAAATACACTAGATTGAAAGTAGAGACTTTGAAAATAATTGATTCAACTTACTTAAATGTTTGTTTTCCTCCAACCAGGGTTTTATGTGGGATGTGGCTGAAGAACTTAATGCCATGTTAGTATTTGCTGAACACAGATATTATGGAGAATCTTTGCCCTTTGGGAATGAGTCTTTCAGTGTAAGTGTCATCTTTTGTCTTCCTTAAATGTATTCTATACAAACAAAACTGCCTATTGGAATTTTTGCCAGTGGAGTGACTGTTAGCCTGAGTAAGATTTAGATGTGCTGAAGCACGCAGCTATCGTATTTTTGTAACTATCAAGTCTAGGATCAAAAAAAAAATCTGGTATTTTCTAGCACTTCAGGGGACACCTGCAAAGAATATTTCATTTGTTTATCAGGCACAGATGTAGAATCTAACAGCTGCTGTGGGGAATAAAAAGGCTACTGCTGGAAGTAGCTCCTGTGCTGTATATAACTTGCTTTCTTTGTCTCAGGATTCAAAGCATCTGAACTACCTGACATCAGAACAAGCTCTGGCAGACTTCGCAGTACTGATTGAGTACTTAAAGACGAACATTACAGGAGCCAATTACAGTCCTGTCATAGCTATAGGAGGATCTTACGGAGGAATGCTTGCAGCCTGGTTTAGGATGAAGTACCCCCATGTGGTAGTTGGGTGAGTGCACTCACCCTGCTCAGACACAGAGCAGGCATTTGTTACTTCTGTGCTATAAATATTACAGCACTGGGAGAAGTACCATAATTCCAGCTGGCTTGAATTTTTCATTATTTGGGAGGAGGAATTAAATTACCTTGAATTTGGGAAGAGGCACTGTTTGCCTAATAAAGACAGCTGTAGGTCACCAGGTACTGGATGGTGTATATTTTCAGAGCTATCTGGTAGTTTTGTACAAACAGTTATTATGAATAGTGACTTTGTAACTAACTTTTTTAGTGCCACCAGACTTCCTGGTGACTTGAGGCAGGTCTTGAATCTCTTCAGTGCCTTAGTTCCCCTCTGGGAAACAAGATAAGTAAATAGAATTACAGAATGGTTTGGGTTGAAAGGGACCTCTAAATGCCATCTAGTCCAACCCCCCTGCAATGAGCAGGGACATCTTTACCTAGACCATGATGCTAAGAGCCCAGTCCAACCTGACCTGGAATGTCTCTAGGGATGGGGCCTCCACAACCTCTCTGGGCAACCTGGTCCAGTGTTTCACCGCCCTCCTTGTAAAAAACTTCTTCCTTACATCTTGTCTGAATCTACCCTCTTTTAGTTTAAAACCATTAGCCCTTGTCCTGTCACAAGAGGGCCTGCTAAAAAGTCTGTCCCCATCTTTCTCATTAGCCCCCTTTAAGTACTGAAAGGCTGCAATAAGGTCTCTCCAGAGCCTTCTCTTCTCCAGGCTGAACAACCCCAACTCTCTCAGCCTTTCTTCACAGGAGAGGTGCTCCAGCCCTTGGATAATTTTTGTGGCCTCCCCTGGACCTGCTCCACCAGGTCCATGTCTTTCCTGTGCTGAGGACCCCAGAGCTGGACGCAGCTCTGCAGGTGGGGTCTTACCAGAGCAGAGCAGAGGGGCAAAATCACCTCTCTTGACTTGCTGGCCACGCTTCTTTTGATGCAGCCTGGGATACAGTTGGCTTTCTGGCTGCAAGTGCATGTTGCCGGCTCATGTCCAGCTTTTCATCCATCAGTACCCCCAAGTCCTTCTCTGTAGGGCTGCTCTCAATCCCTTCATCCCCCAGCCTGTATTGATATCAGGGTTTCACATGGGCCCATGTTTGCACAGTGCCTGGTGAGAAAGACCTGGTTGCTAGATGAGAGTGAGAAATAATAAAGTCTGAATTTCTACTTTATATATTAACTGATATCTTTGTATTAGAGTCCAAGATGTATAACCTTCAACCTTTGCATGCAGACCTATGAAATAGTTTTGCAAAATTATGGTTAGTTTGCCTAGGGCTCAGTGTCCAGACTGAATTCTAAATGCTGCTTAGACAGTGGCTGTGGGGAGGGTGTTGACCAGAGGACAGATGTTCACTTTGCAGGGGTTCAGGATGCATATGTTTTTCCAAACAATCTTTTTATGTCCCTTTGCAGAGCTCTGGCAGCCTCTGCCCCAATCTGGCAGTTTGGTGATTTGGTTCCGTGTGGCACTTACTTCAGCATAGTGACTAATGATTTCAAAAAGAGTGGGACAGGCTGCTCAGAAAGCATCCGGAATTCCTGGAGTGCCATTAACCACCTTTCCTCAACAGGTGAGACCTCAACAATGCTTTTTCAAAGGGTTGTTCAGGATTGTGTTATGACTTTAGAAAATCAACAAGTTTGTTATAGCTTTCATCTGTGTATGTATTGATTTTTTTTTTTTTTTTTTAAACTATACTCTTAGTACTGAAAACTGCCAAATGAGCTTAGCGTTATTTTTAAATGTCTGTTTTGTTGGATCACAAGCTTCGTTCACGCCTGGTACGATTCAGAATCCAGGTCCAAACATCTAAGGTCAGACAAAAGCTGACTCCAGATCAGAACCTCAGGGCTTGTATTCCTTTCTGACAAAGTAGGCCAGATAGCTGTTACTTTAAAAAAAAAAAAAATAGTTTAAATACCAACAGAAGCAATAAGATATAGAAAAATCACTGCAATCCTTATGGATTCAGTGCAAGGGACTCAGTTGTACTCATCTTAAGGGTCTCTTCCAACCTAAATGTTTCTATGACTCTATAACTGCATGAAAGGAGGTTGTAACTAGGTGGGCGTCAGTCTCTTTTCCCAGGTAACAAGTGATAGGATGAGAGGAAATGGCCTCAAGGTGTGCCAGGGGAGGTTTAGATTGGATATTAGGCAAAATTTCTTCACAGAAAGGGTTGCTGAGCATTGGAAGAGACTGCCCAGGGAAGTGGTGGAGTCCCCATCCCTGGAGGTATTTCAAAGGTGTGTAGATGTGGTGCTTAGGGACATGTTTTAGTGGTGGACTTGGCAGTTGGGTTTACGGTTGGACTTGATGATTTTGGAGATCTTTTTCCAACCTAAATGATTCTATGATTCTATATCAGATGAGCTCACTGTACAGCAAAGGAATACAATTAAAAAAAAATCTTGCTACTTCAGTTCAGTGTCCTAAAAAGAAAGCTTGGTATGATGAGTTAGCTAATTAAAATCATGGAAGCTGAACTGGGCAAGTTCTAGACCAGATAAAATAACAAAAGGAAACACCAAGAGAGTCCAAAGAGATCTACTTATTAATAGTCCATGTACTGAGAGCTAGCTGGTTTGAAGTTTTCCTTTCATTAGAAAAGTGCCCTAACCGTCCTATCAAAAAAATGCCAAATGTCTTGTAAATCTGTCTTTGTTTTTTTAGATAATGTTATCTTAGCTGTGACATACCTATATGCTGAAGTAGGCAGATTGTATTGCCCATCACTTAAGGGTGCTGACTGAAATTTGATCTGCTGTGCTTATATGTATTTGTAATAATTTCACCAGATTAGTTAAACTAAATGAAATATTTTTTAGTGGCAGCACAACTGACCTATGTGTTAATGGTACAGTATGTTAAACATAATTTTATTTTTTTTATTAAAGATGTAGGTTTACAGTGGCTTTCCAGCACATTTCGTTTGTGCAACCCATTAAAAAATCTTCAGGATGCTGCTGTATTGAAAAACTGGCTGAGTGAAACATGGGTAAACTTGGCTATGGTGAACTATCCCTATAAAGCTGACTTCTTACAGCCTCTGCCAGCTTGGCCTATACAGGTAACTGAGAACCAATGTCTTGTAGAATTGGCCATTTGGTTTAACTAATTCTCTCCTCTCCCAGTCTGCACAGTTTCCTTTATTTTTGGCTCTGTAGAATGAATGTGGCTGAAAAAAGAGAACCAGGGCAATATCTTCTTGTGCATCAACTGGTTCGTTGACTAACTGCCACTTGTGGGGCTAATTGGTTGCATCAAGAGCCCAGAAGAAGAAAAGTGCCAGGGATGACTGAAAAAACTCAGCTGTCCTGCAGAGCTGTTCTTGGGGAACAGAAATGTTGCACAAAAAGCACATGCAATTAGAGCTTCTGATGCCAAGCTTAGCTGGCAAAGCTTGCAATTAAAGAGAAAGATTTGAGCCTTTTTGATGTGGGAGAACTAGTGAGAGAGGAAAGGTGGATCCCCACAAATGTATTCCTTGCAGGATCACTTTTCACACTGGCAGACCTTTGCAACTTGTGCAGTTCTGTTTATCTGCAGTGCTTTCTCCAAGATTTCAATTTTCTTGGAGTATTTTTGTTCTTCTAAGACCCTAGCTGAATTTCCCTGCATGGCTTTGGGCTACTGTGTATGGCAGGTAAGGTAGATAAAATATTAGTATTTTTGGCTATTAAACAGTAGTTAAATATAAAATAATTTCCCTTGTGTAGACCTACCTGATGGAGGACAGAAGGTAACATTCATTTCTCCTATGTGATTGTCTGCAAAGGGCAGTATGAACACCTTGAAAATTACTGCGGCTTTGTTATCAGTCTGACACAGCTGAAGAAATGTGCTTACCTTCACCGGTGTCCATGTATAAACCTGAAATAGAAAAGGCTGCAGGTTGTCTGGACAATGCTGGTGTATGAAATCTGAGTTAAGCTGTTAAGATACTTTTTCTGAAACAGAAGCTCTAATCTGACTCTGGGGATGAAAGGGTGGAAAAATGTGTTTGAGTCGCTGGGTCTATGTTGTTTAATCTGTTTATTGTGGGCTGCCAGTACTATTTCAAAAATACTATCTCTACCACGCTATCAGAGCTTCAGATACAGGGCTGTCTGCAGCCCTCTGTTCTGCTGTTTGTCTGCAGTGTATATTTACAGGAATTTGAGCTTTCCAAAACTCTCTAATTGTTAAGAACTGATGGCTGAGCTAGCCAAACCATAAAACCTACTCAGAATGGCCAAATGTGGAAGCTGTGCTCTGACATTTTCTGTAGGGAGCAAGGGAGGGATCCATTTCCTAGCTTCCACAATGAAATGAGGGAAAAGATTATACAGGGGAGGGAAGGGTAGTAAGATCACTTCTTGGAAGATGCACAGTTTGCCTTGGCCATGTGAGTTGTCCCCATGTGCCTGTGCCCCTGTACTTGAACAGTGTTGGAGCTGCAGTACAACCTTTGCTCCTTGCAGAGCAAACCTTCGAAGAGGAAGAACTGGATTCTTCTGATGGGCTGGGAGCTCAGATTCACAGCTTTCACCCTTCTCTGTTCTCGTATTAGTCCTGACTCCATAGGAGTGGGGGTAAGGAGAAAGCCTTGCTAAAGAGAATATTGTCACTTTACAAAAAAAATAAAGTTTTAAGATTAAAAAACTTCCTGGGGCAGTACCTTTTGTGTTTTCTGTTTTTGTTTTTTTTCTACTACTTTTGTCCTCAGTTAAGATTTTGAATTAAATTCTACCTGAGATTGCTCTTAAGTTTTCACCAGCAAAACAGCGCCTTGTTCCACCACCTCATATTTTCCAAACACAAAGAAGAAAGAATTTTGCAATGCTGCTGTTTAAAAGGACTTAAATATTTGAGCTTTCCTTACATGAATGTTTCCATTTGTACTACACCAAACTGCAGGGAACCCCAATCCATACCTGGAGCTTCTTTGTTATATATTTGCATGTGTTATCTTTCATTACAGAGGGGCTAAATACTATTTATTATCTATTTGAAAGAATGGGAAATGGATTGAAAAGCTTGGTGAATGAAATACTAGGGTTGGACTATTTTTAAAGTTTTAATCAGGAAATGTAAAGTTTCAGGTTCCTCAAAGTAGCATGCACTATGCAAATTGGAATACTGCTTTTTTATGATAATGATCAGGGTATATCATTGCATAGAAAGACACTTTCTGGAAGTGGTCTGTACTTTGAAAAGAAATTGATATACTATCAGGTATCATGTATTAATCTTTAGTTCTTGCAGATTTAGACACCCCCCTTCTCTCTTTGTTGCAGGAAGTCTGCAAGTTCTTGAAGGATCCCAGTCTCTCCGACAAATTGTTGCTGCAGAATGTTTTTCAGGCAGTAAATTTATACTACAATTACTCAGGAGAAGCCTCATGCTTAGACATGTATGAGACTGCAACAAAGAATCTGGGCCAGTTGGGTTGGTACTATCAGGTATGCCTCTGTCCTTTCTAAATTGCAACTCAGTGAGGTTTTTTGGGCTAGAGCTGATGAATTGTCAAGTCATTTAACTGTCAATATATTGCACCAAATGTAATTGATTTACTGATGACAAATGTTAAGCATGAAGCAAGTGTGATTGTAGTGGGGAAGGCAAGGCACAAAAGAGAAGCAGCTTTCCCAAGAGGTTTAGGTTGTGTCTTCATTATCTAGCTAATTATTTGAGTTTCAGCTCTTCATATAGACTGGAAAATGATGTACAGCAGCAGCATCTTGGTCTTCTAATCCCCCATTTCCAGCTGTCCATCCCAATTTGTGCATGCAAGTGCATGCAGGATATGTTGATACTGATTTCTTTCAACTGAAGCTCATTATCATTATCACTTATCCTGTAGCTCATTGAGACCCAACATTTCCTATCAAGTAGGTAACAAATACAGATCCCTGTGGTAAGGGGTCCGGGGCATTCTGCTCTCCCCATTCCATTTACTAAGCACACGCAACACAGTTAAATACAGTCTCTCTTCTAAGGAGCAGGGCAGCTGCTTCCAGAAGCAATGTGTTAAGAACTAGTGTTCAGATTGTGACCATCTGCTCATGGCTACTGTCTCCTATGTATTTGTTCTGGACAGCCCAAGGGGATGTGCAGGCTTTATAAGTTACCCCCTGAGAAAGGGGGAAAATGCCAAATAGGTTAACAAAGAATATGGCAGCTGGGCTCATCAAAGCAACACATCCACTCTGCAGTCTTGTTCCATGTCTGCTTCTGAAGGCACATGGGAAGGGGGCAAGTAGGAACAGACTGAGAGTTAGATTAATTGCCATGGTGGGGGCTATATTGCTTCCAGGATATAATTTTTCTTTTTTAGCTATTATCACTAAGATTTCAGAGAACAGTTAGTGTGAAAGATTAAATTTTTTGCTTGGTATCTGTTCTGGTCCATCTACAATAAGAGCTGGAAGGAGGATCTGGGGAACTACAGACCTGTCAGCCTGACCTCAGTGCCAGGGAAGGTTATGGAGCAGATCATCTGGAGTGCCATCACGTGGCATGTACAGGACAACCAGGTGATCAGGCCCAGCCAGCATGGGTTCGCGAAAGGAAGGTCCTGCCTGAGCAACCTGATCTCCTTCTAGGACAAGGTGACCCACTTAGTGGATGAGGGAAAGGCTGTGGATGTTGTCTACCTGGACTTTAGTAAAGCATTTGGCACAGTTTCCCACAGCGTTCTCCTGGAGAAACTGGTGGCTCATGGCTTAGACGGGTGTACTCTTCGCTGGCTAAAAAATTGGCTGGCTGGCTGAGCCAAGAGAGTTGCGGTGAATGGAGCTAAATCCAGTTGGTGGCCGGTCACAAGCGGTGTTCCCCAGGGCTCAGTGTTAGGGCCAGGTCTGTTTAATGTCTTTATCAATGACCTGGAGAGGGCATCAAGTGCAACCTCAGTAAGTTTGCAGATGACATCAAGTTGTGTGGGAATGTTGATCTGCTTGAGCGTAGGAAGGCTCTGCAGAGGGATCTCGACAGGCTGGATTGATGGGCCGAGGTTAACTGTATGAGGTTCAACAAGGCCAAGTGCTGGGTCCTGCACTTGGGNAGGTGGCCGAGAAGGCCAACAGCATCCTGGCTTGTATCAGCAATAGCGTGGCCAGCAGGAGCAGGGCAGGGATGGTGCCCCTGTGCTCGGCACTGGTAAGGCCGCACCTCGAATCCTGTGTTCAGTTTTGGGCCCCTCAGGACAAGAAAGACATTGAGGTGCTGGAGTGTGTCCAGAGAAGGGCAACGAAGCTGGGGAAGGGTCTGGAGCACAAGTCTGATGGGGAGCAGCTGAGGGAGCTGGTGGTGTTTAGCCTGGAGAAGAGGAGGCTGAGGGGAGACCTCGCTCTCTACAACTCCCTGAAAGGAGGCTGTAGTGAGGTGGGTGTTGGTCTCTTCTCCCAAGTTACTAGTGACAGGCTGAGAGGAAATGGCTTCAAGTTGTGTCAGGGGAGGTTTAGATTGGCTATTAGGCAAAATTTCTTCCTTGAAAGGGTTGTCAGGCACTGGAACAGGCTTCCCAGATAGGTGATTGAGTCCCCATCCCTGGAGGTATTTCAAAGATGTTTGGATGTGGTGCTTAGGGATATGGCTTAGTGGTGGACATTGGTAGCGTTGGGTTAATGGTTGGACTCAGTCTTAAGGGTCTTTCCCAACCTAAATAATTCTATGGTAGTTTGACATAAATTACTGGTCAAATCCTGTTTGAGCTGTTATTTAAATACTGCACTCTTAGCTACTGGGTGGTCTCCTCGGAATACATCTCATTGCCCTGCTCTTTCTTTCAGGCTTGCACTGAGATGGTGATGCCCATGTGCACAGATGGTGTCAATGACATGTTCGAGCCTCAGAAATGGGACTTTGAAGCACTTTCAGATGAGTGTTACAGGCTGTGGGGAGTGAGGCCTCGCCCCTCCTGGATTCTTTCTATGTATGGAGGGAAAAACATCAGTTCACACAGCAACATTGTCTTCAGGTGAGGCTTGTTTCAGCTTCTAGAGCGGAGTCCTCCACCAGTTTGGGTTGTCAGTGCAGAGAGCTTCCCCGAAGTAGCAAAAAGATCTGTCTCCAATGCTCCAGCTGAGTAAATGATGGGCATGCTTTGTGGTGTTCTTGAGAGTAAAATGGTCAATCTGCAGTGGCCAAAGAAGCCAACTGTTCTGTTGCTGCCTGTGTGACTCTCAAAGAAGAATCTTGGGTTGAGATTCTGCCAAATGTAACTTTCTTCCCATGTGGATTCCTTCTTATCTTGTGGCCAAAGTCCAGGTTTCCCATGCTGGTAAATCCATCTAGCTTTTATGAAGCCAAAGCACTGTCTCTTCCACGTAAAAGGAAAGTCTAAACAAGCTCTAGCTCTAACACAGGATCTCAGTCACTAAAACTGTTGCTCGGGGTGCTAGCCTTGTAGAGGGGCTGGCATGATGTTCCTTTTTCCCCTTGATACAGAAATGAAAGGGAAGTAACTTGGGGAGCTTTCCTATCACTACTGATTACCCTTTTCCTTTAGTGGCAATCATGCAAATTTCAACTTGTGTGAGATCCAAATACAAAGAAATGATTCCATTCTAGCAAGGCATACTGGGAATACAACAGAAGTTTGTCTGAAACACCTTTGTATGTGGACAAAAATTGAATGTTTCAGTCTAGTGCAAAAACTAATGCGTGCTGCTTGCTGTCTACTCAGCCTTCATTTTCCTTATTTTTAAGGTTAAACTCTGCTTTCGTTAAAGGAGGGTTCATGTAGCTTACCTCTGCTGTGAGGTGATAAAAAATTTTGAACAGCTAAGTACTGGCTGTTCATTAGGTTGTTACATGGTAGGGAGGCATTTAATAAACACATTGAGTCTTGTGCTTCAGGAGTTCTGACTTGCTGTGCTGATTGCCCATTGTGGGCAGCTCCTGGGTACATATTCCTCTATGCTCTCGTTAAAATTGCACAAGGCCTTTAAAAAAAAAAACAAAACAAAACAAACAAACAAACAAAAAAAAAACCAAAAAAACACCAAACCCCACAAAAAAACCCCCAAACCCTGCCACTTCTTTAAACAAAACTCAGAACTAGGCTGTTGGACTTGGTAAATGGGTGTGTATTTTAAAAGTAAAAGGTCCTCACGTGAATTGGGGATTATTCTCTGGATTTCAGGTGTTAGCATTGGTCTGTTTGGCTCCAAAGGGCCTATTGCTTTCCTTGTTTGTCTCTTGTTTCTGTCCCAGCAGGATATCTGCTCTAGAGTGAAAAATTTCACCTTTTTTTTTTTTTGGAAAAGTTTTTCATTAAAAAATTTGTTGGTTTAACTTAATTTCTGTGAAGTGTGGCTTATTTCCAAGGCTTCACAGCTCTGTACAGCAGAGATCTGCTTTTTAAGCAACAGACAAGCAAACAAATCTAAATAAGTGTTTAAGAATTTATGCCAGCTGAAGGAGCTTGAAATGAGAAAAGCTTGAAAGCAACCAAATGAATGAAGTAGTGCTGTACACACAAAGCTCTGGATCTCAGGCTGGGTTGTTTCTCTTCAAACAAATACATTGTCAGCACTATACATTTTATATAAGAGCCTTTTATCCTCGAACACTACGGACTGCTTTACAAAAAATACCCCTATGTTTACCAGGGGTGTGGCTCCCTGTGGGGTAAAAAGTGCTGTGTTTCAAGTGTCAGGCAACTTGGCAGAACAGTTTAGTGCAGGAAGGGAAGAATACTCCATCTAGAGAACCATGGTAAGGTGGATTTATCCAGCTGCAGTGTGATTTGGCCAGGATGCTTGAACTGGTGTTGCTGCTTCTCCCCTCGCGAGCAGTGCATCACTCTGCAGATTCACACCGTGTTGTATGTATTGCATGGTATCAATGCAGGAATCTGCAGTGCTACTTCGGTACCTTGGAGATATGTAGTGTGTGAGTGGTTACTTAGGCTGTAGGCAGATTTTACGTGCCTGTCCTGGGCAGCACATCTTTATTAACTAGTTTGAGGAAATTGGGTTTTTTCAGAACCCTGTTTGCTATTTCTCTTCCAGCAATTTCCACTCCTGATACTCGTACTGGAGCATGCCCTGTACTTGGTGTGGAAGTGATGCACAGTGGTGGAAACAGCATTTTAACGCGGTTCATTCATGTGGTGGCAGAGAGCCTGTAGCAGTTGGTAGCGTCTCATCATCAACATACTGTAGTAGTCAAAATCAATCCAGGCTATATCAGACATTGATATACAGAATTTGGTGTGTGCAGTCTAAAAACCTGTATTTTTTTAATCTGGATGGATGACACCTGTGTTGTACACTGCTAAGTTAGGGCACCCACCTATCCAGTTCTGTACTGGCAGAAAGTGAAGGCTCTGTTTTGAGAGATACTGGAGCTCTGTGCAGAAGTGTGGGGATCGTTAGCATAAAAAGATAATGGAGGAAAAGAAGAGAAGGCAGAACAATGACTGGCCGAAGAGGAAAAAAGTTAAGAAAAGGAAACTTGGCAGTTGTGGAGAGTGGGCATGTTAAAAAAAGGGTGCACAGACAGTGCTGCTAAGATTGTGTAAAACTTCTCCTGTTCTGGGCAGGGCTGGACAGCTGAGGAGGCTCTGAAGAGATGATAGGAAAGGGAGCTGTTTGCTGTGGGATGGGCAGGATGCTATTTCTGCTGTCAAGGAAATATGGTGAATTGAAAACAGGACTAGCGTGCTGATATTTTGCATTAGGGTTTTTTTTCTGAAGCCTTACTTGCCTGGCCACTGCTAGGAAGGAACAGCTGGCTTTTTTTTATTCTTTCTTTTCTTTTACTACTTCTGTTTACATTGGGAAACTCCTGTCCTGTAAGATGGGCAACTGAGTACTTACATGCATGCTTAGTTTTAACTACTTCTGTTTACATTGGGAAACTCCTGTCCTGTAAGACGGGCAACTGAGTACTTACATGCATGCTTAGTTTTAACACAAGTAATCCATTCCAGTTGGTACTGAATTATCTTATTCTGTACAACTGTTAAGACTTTAACAATTATTTTGTGGTGAGCCCTCCATCTCCCCTCCTCTCGGCAAGTATCACTTCCCAATCTGCGTCAGTGCCTCTGGTGCCATCACTTGGCAGGAGCCACAGCGGATGCAGCCAGAAGCTACCAGAGAAGTCAGTGTTCTTTTCTTGTGGCATGCTTAGTTTCCACATGACTGGGACCAAAAGGTCCAAGTCCATGTACATATTGGGTCTCTCAGCAACTCCTCCCCCTGTTGCCAAGGTGCTCTGCTGATTCAGGCGACCTTTCAAATCTAATGCTTTTTGCTTATTGGGCAGCTCTGTATGCTTTTTGTTTTGCAGATACAAGATGTTTCTCTTTTCCTAAGTCATATTTAGAATCACTGAAAATAAAGAACTACAGAGATTCAAGATACTTGGGTTTTTTTTTTTTTCAGTGGAGAAACAAATAAAGTATTAGTTCAGACCCCATCAGGTTCTTACTCTTAGTTATTTCTACAAAACTTTTTTACTCATTATTTGTTTCAGTTATTTTCTGGTGCTGCCATTGTGGTTTTTTTCTAGCTGCATATCTCTGAATTTCCAAGGATGTTTTCATTTCTTGGGTCCTCCTACAAGTTTACACTGACATACAATAGCCCATCTCTTAAGTTTCCTTTTGCAGGCAAGGCCAGTGTTTTAAGTGAGGAACAGATCTAGATTTGCTTAGTTGCATAAGTATGTGGATGTTGCTTTCTTTGTGCAGAAAGGTGGACCACATGTGGGAAGAACACTGTGGTAAAGGAAAATAAGATGTGGTAGGGATTACTGGTTTGAGTCCAAAGCTGGGAATGAGAGATGCAAAACTCTCACCCCAGTTCAGCCATTGGTTTGCTCCATGGACCAGGCATTATTTGGAGCCAGATCTACAGTGCAAGGAATCCTTTCATTGATTTGGGGTGAGGGAGGAGGGGGATTACATTGCATTAAATTGTCCTGTCCCAGAGGAAGAGTCATTTTAGACAGTTTCTTGAGGGATAAAAGCTTTATTTTAATATGGTTGTTAGTGAAATAAGGGGGGCTAACAGAAGGTCCAAGTATTTCTTTGAAAAACCAGGCTGGCACACAGCTGAGACAGCAAAAGGTAGAACTTCCTGAAAATTCAGCTCTAATAGGTCCAGTTGGTTATTAGTTTATGGCAGACTGGAGAAGAAAAACAAAGTGCTTTGATTTGGGAATTCAGACATGTCTTGGTACAGGGGAACCCAAACCTTTTATGACAATGGCAGGTGGCAGCAGATATGTCTGCAGAGGATGTGGCATTATTACAGGTTTTTAGCTGGATTAGCAGATAATTAAGGACAGAAGCATAGCCTTAAGCTGCTAATAGCTCCATACCTCTGTCAAGAAGGCTCCTCTCAGCAGGGGGGTGGGCACGAGATGTTGAGACAGGGCTGAGGTCTGTTTCTCTCTGTATATATGCAAAACTAGCTGAAAGTCAACACGGATATGTTGATGTGAGCTGCAACCCCGCTGCTGGGCAGATGTACCCTAATGAGGTGGTGTTTCCTTACAGCAATGGTGGCCTGGACCCGTGGTCTGCAGGTGGGGTGACCCAGAACATCAGCGATTCCCTCGTGGCAATCGTGATCCCAGATGGAGCCCATCACCTGGACCTACGTAGCCGCAACCCTTTGGACCCCAAATCTGTGCAGCAAGCTCGAGACTTGGAAGTCTACTACATGAAGCAGTGGATTGAAAAGGCCAGGCACAGCCACTGAAGTGGTACTTCAATATCTGTGGCTGCTATACCTCCGTTGGCTTTGGTGGGAGCAGGGCCAGGCCTTACGCACGGTTGTCTGAACATTTCACTCCTGCTTCCTCACCTGTGTTGCAGTACTATCACTTGTGCCCATGAGGGAAGCAGGCAGCAGACAGATGGAGAGCATTGTCAGATAATAAACTTTAGTCAAAGTGCATGGATTGAGCTGCCTGCTCTGGCTTGCTTTCCTCTTCTGCTCTTCTCAACTGCTGTACTTTACCATAAAGAGTTCCTGTTCTAGGCTTGATGCCTTCCTCACTGCGCTAGGTGACTGTCCTGACTGCTGGCATCTGCAGTGGGTTAAATGGCAGTGCTGTTGATGAAACTTCTGCTGCCTTCAGAGGGACTGAATTTCAGATGTCCTCAGCTGGTGTAAACTCATGGCAGGGGCATGGAGATAATGGAGGGGAAAGGAAATCACATCTGTGATGTTTGGTGGAGAGGTAGGGAAGGCATGGGGAAACTGGCTATGCTGTTTGTAAAGAAACTGAACAGCCCTTACCCTCTGGAATTAACGCTGGAAAAGTAAATATCTCCTTTTTTTTCTTAGTTTTCTGGCAGCTTATTAATCAAAGCTGCCTTAGGTGGCTTTTCCTTTCTGCACTGTAGTGAATGGTCAGGGCTGGGCCCAGATTCACTCTGTGGACAACTGGCTGAGCACGCACAAACTGCATCAGGGTTTCATTTCTTCCTTTGCTGTTTGTCCTAATCCTGAAATATCTGCCACTGTGATGATGGTTGCCAAAGAAAACTCTGGGTATATTTTGTGTATGTGTGTATCCCCCCCAAACGCTTAACTTTTTCAAATCAGGAAGCTGTTGAAGCTGTTCTCTTGAAGAGCAAATGTGACACTTGTGCTGGCTAGATCTTATGAAGTGACAAATAATTGGGGCTGTGCCTTGTGTGGGTTCTCCCCTTCCCCCCATTCTGTGTATTGTTCAAATTCTGCATGATCTGTTTGCTGATGGCTCTTCAATAAAAGCCTTTTTAAAAAAATTGTTTGCGGGACAAACTATTCAAAACACAGAATGCAGCTATCCTCTTGGATCAGCCTAAAGCCTGATGCTGAGCTCAACAAGCCAGGTGCACTGAGCTTTCTGTAAGGCTTCCAAACCAGAAAAACTGCCCTGATTCATGAGACAGCATATTTGACGTTAATAAATGGCTGGGGCAGTCCCCTCGCTTTCCAGCTTTGGCTTCATTCACACTGAAGCCCTTCTTCAGAAAGGATTCTTTGCAGTTTAAAGGACAACTCCATTTCAGAAAGACTCAAGCAAGGCTTCTTGTCCCCAGACTCTTAAAATTCCATTCTGTTCAAAAGTTTTCTCAGCTTTGATATATCTGATAGTTGAGTATTTTCCTAAGACACGGTGCCCTTTTCTGTTTCCAGTCTCCTCACATCGTCTGGGAACAAAACAAACCCAACGCTGAAATTTTATCTTTTAAAACACTCCTGTGCATCTTCTTTCCAATAGAGTTCCTGGTGTTCCCTTGTCTTGTGTTAAACGTGGCATTTACGTTCAGAGTCTGCAATCTGAACCTCTCATGCTCTTGAACAAGGAACTTACTCAAGAGACTATAGAGAACAAGACCAGGGAAGGACCACGAGGGGAAAGGAGTAGCTACGTAGAACTTGCCTGAAACCTGTTGACTGAAAGCTGTTGGCAATCCCTTTTCCACTCATTCCAATTCTTGGTACTCTCCTGTAAATACAATCCAGTCTCTTGCTCGTGTACTTTATAATGACATGGTGGCCTTGAATTTTTTTGAAACAAATAAAGATTGTTTTCTAATCAAGTGATTTACAGTCAAGTCTTTAGAAATACCGTTGTATCTTCTTACGTGTTAATTGATGTATGGTAATATCCTGGTTTACTGCAAGGCAAGGAATGGAATCTGCAAGAGTAAATATAAACTTGGGGGTGGGTGACGAATAGTTTGTAACTGCAAACAAGAGCCTGGTCCAACTGCTCCTGCTGATTGCTTAGGGTGCTGCTCCGACTGCAAATTCTGGGAAAAACACTTCCATGTTATATGGAGAAGGGCATCAGGATATATATGCAATGGGCTGTGAATGGTCCAAATTTACCAGTCACTGTATATAGTAATACACAGTAATCAGCTTGTGTCTCCTTCTCTCTCCCCTGCTAGCTAACCTACTGTCTCAGGAAACAGCTGCTGCTTTGTTGGAAAACATTTTTGTAGTTTCAAACTTTCCTTCCTGGTTTTTTTTCCACCTCCTCCTTTTATAAGCAGGAAAAAAATTGCCTTTAATGAAACTTAAAAAAAACCCAAAACAAAACAACTGCCATTTTGAATTTTGGGAAATTGTGTTGAAAAACAAATTGTTCGGTGTTTTGTGGTTTGGAGTTTGTTGGCGTTTGGTTGATTGGTTGGGTTTTAATTTTACTATTCCATTCAGTTTCTGTCTGTGAGACTCTGATTCTGTATCTTTGGATCAGAGTCTTACTGCTTTGACTGGCTTATGAAAGAGGTGACTGGCTTTCTGTGATTTCAAATTGTTTTTCCTTTTTACTTTTTCCCCCCTTCAAGCTGAGTAGTTGAAACTTTAGGTCTTATTTACCTAAAGCGTTCAGACTTCATCTTAAAATCTACATACACATCTCTGTATGCTGCTGAGGGACTGTGGTGTTTGGCTACCTCATCAAAGTGTTACCTCTTCTGCTTGTTTCATGCAGGTGAGAACAAAATGGGCCACGGGAAGTGGCTGATTTCTCTCTCCAGGTATATGGTGATGGGCCATACTTCATCTAAGGCTTGTATATGCCCTTGGCACGTGTCATGAATGACTGGAAGTTAAAAATGTATGTTTCCTACTCATTGGGGAAAATGCAGAAAGAAAAAGAATGTATTATTTACCCAAATAATGAATCTTACTGGTGAAACTGCAGTTTGTATCAATAAAAATGCATTAAAATAATGAAATGCGAGTTTCTGGAAGTGGATTTTTTTTTTTGTAAGAACGTGAATTTTTGTCCCTTGGCAAATTCGGAGTTCTGGAAATAATGCTGTCTTGTTTGTGCTTGACTCTGGTGGAGTGGGAGGAAGACTAGTTAAGGTATTCCTCAAGTTACACACAGACAGAGCTGTCAAGATGTTGGACGATGAGTCTGCGCTTCCCTGGTAGTTTCTCATTTTGGAGGTTTAGCTGCTGCCTGGTATGTGAGCTGGTGGTTCTCCATCGGTGACCATGCTGAATGCAATCAAGCTAGCTGTAATGGGAAAAAAAAATCCCTTTTGTTTTCGAAAGCTTATTCTAGTCCGAAGCAAACACGTGCTTCCTACCTGTCAGTGATGATGGAGGTTGTGCAAATGGATCCGTAATGCTCCCTGACCTGGCAAGTGGAGGTTTTAACTGGGCTGCGTAGCCCAAAGAGTTAATCAGGCAGGGCTAGGGCTGCAGTCTTGGGAGGGAGTTAAATAGCTTCTGCAACTTGTTGTGTTTGTAGGTAATTTTAACTTTGAAGATCATCAAATATTGCATCATCAAAGGAGACTATAGACAGGAAAGCCCCTCCAGGAACCTGGAACACAGCTTCTAAATCACAGGAAAAACGTGTGCAAGGCACGCATCGTGTTTTGTTTCCCATGCTGTCTGCCCACCAAGCATGTTGCAGACAAATGTCAGTATGCTTTATTTAAAGGGATTATGATTTTTCTACCTCTGCTCTTAAAAAGGGTGTTTAGCTGTTGTGCATCTATTCGCTAAGGAGTGGGAAAGAATCATGAACGACCTAAAGAGCTTTCTGTATGTTAAAGACTTTGCACATTGACACTCCAATATTTTAGCTCCTTCCAGGACTCATGGTGGAATCATTGCATCTTTCTGACAGTCAGGAGGATGCCATGAAACCATAAACCTGGGTTTGGAAGAACCCAGGAGATCGTATGCTCCAAGCTTACATTTTTTGCTCTCCCCAGTTAACTCAGGAGAACATCATCACTATGCTGTAACTGAGGGTGTGCGTTCCTGAAACCATGTGTTTAGAGGGAAAAAACGAAAGATTTTTATGGTAGTTTGAGTTAAAAATAATCTGTCTGAAACTGCTTAGACTTGTGACCCGATGGTACTTGTGCTCACTGCCTTGACCAGCTTGTAGGAATTACCTGTACTAAAAGACCACTGTGGGGACAGACTTGTGCTTGTGTTGGAACAATGAAATAGGTCTTTGCAGAGCTGGGCGAGTAACACATTCGTCTCACCCTTCTGAAATATGCTGCTGCTCCTTAAAACAGAGATCCTTCCGAAGTTGAAACTGTGTATGTGATTTTTAGTCCCTAGGAACAATTTACAAATGATCACTTGGGGGGGTTGGTTTGAATCCCATTATGCTTCTGTCTCCATTATTTGCCATGATAGTGTCATGGATGCTGGTGTTTAGTGTGTTACTAGGTGTTATTTCTGTAGCCTCTAGATTTTTTATAATCTAGCCTCTTTGTGTGTTTCTAAACCAAAGCCTTGGTCTTAAAAAAATGACTTTACAATCCAGCTTCTTTAAGATTGTTTATGTTAAGAAACTAAAATGGTCTGGTTTGGTGGTGCGGGTTAGCAGAAAATGTATGTTACCGTGTGTTATCCGAGCAGTGAAGCAATGGCAAAAGATCTGAATTGAGGATGATATCTGGGATAAATTTATATTCCCCTTCTGTTGTTAAAAAAACCTTTATTTTATCATTTTGAAGATGCTGGGCCTCTGATTGCAGCTTCTGCTGACATCAATAGAATTGTTCTCCTATATTATTTTGATTCCTTGATTTCACAGTGCTGCCTCCAGGTGCTGAGACATGAGCGTGAAGCCCGAAGTCAGCCTTTCGTTTTTTCCCCCAGCCCAACTCATTTTCACCAGCATATCTGAAACTATTTTATCCCCGTGCTTCTCTATGTCCTTTCAATAATACAAGCCCAATGAAGAAATTGCTTTGTAGAATTACTTCTATTGCTAACAGCTAATGGTATTGCTAGTCTGAGCCTCGCCAAGGTGGGGACCTGCTCTGTCCCCTCTGCAGCCCCACGCTGGAGGTCCCGCTGGTCCTGGGGCACGATGCAGAGGCACCAAATGCCCACGGCAGCGAAGAGTGAGAATGTGCTCTCCGTATTTGTGCTCTCCAAGGCAGTAATAAACTACTCCAGCCGTTGCTTATCTTGCAGTTGGGTTTTGGGTGCCAGATGTGAACATTTGGGTGCCAGCTGGCTGTTGAGGTGCTTTGGGTGTAACATGTGAGCATCTCCACAGTGGAAAATGTATTTTCCATACTCCTTGGTGCTATATCAAGTGTTTCCTCGGTGGGGAGCAAGGGCTCCTCGGGGCAGGCGGGGGCGGTTGCTGCCCAGCTCTTGGGGGCTTTCCCCTCCACTGGTGATTTGCAAAATCTTTCAGTTCAATCCCCTAGTTTAGAAAGTAGGGGCAGCGAAACAGTGAGACCGGGAATAGCAAATCCCTTCCGTTTGTCTTGTTGTTTTCTAATGTATGCGACCTCTCTGGGTGGTTTAAGCGGTTTAGGTACTTTCTATAAAAGGGATCTTTTAATGACAAAACTAATGTGATTATCTTACCGAGTGTGAGAGGCGTATTCAAGGTTTAAAGAAAATCTGTTAGAATAGCTGAATGTATCTGCTTAATCCTTTCTCTAATGTGGGTGGACAATGCTCTGGGAAGCAATTGGTCTTTCTTTCTTAGAGTAAATGCCTGGTCTCCAGAGGTAGGAACTTGTTTGCAGCTTTTTATACCCTTACGCTTCACCTTCTGGAGAATACAAAAGCGCAGGAGAGAGGCAGAGAGCTTTGAGAGGCCAAGTTTTTCCTCAAATAGCTGGGGGTGTAACCAATACGGGGCCAGTTCCGGCAGGCGGCTGAGCACCCTTCGCTCCCTTTGACTGCGACCTGAATAGAGGGTCCTCCTTTTGCCCTCCTGCAAAACCACATCCCCCGCAACAAGAAATGCAGAAACGCTTTCACTTTTCTGAGTGTGCAGGGAAGCTGCTAGTGGTTGCTTGGATGACAGGACCCTGCCTAGTTTTGTGTGTTGGGTGAGCGGCCCTTCTCACGTGGATCCACAGCTTTGGGGAATTGTCGAAGGTCACATTTGCCATATCAACCCTTTGGAAAGGTTTGGACCTGCTGACAAGTTATGGCAGGGACGCCTGAGCAGGGGTGAACACGGCCATGCTCGGACAGGGACGACAGCACCGAGGGGCGATGCTGTGGGATGCAGCCATAGCTGGACCTCGGCTGGTATCAGCCTGGCGCTGCTCAGCTCCTCCACTGTTCATAGGCATGTGCTTGCGAGTCTTTGATTTTCCCCATGCCCATCTGGATACACAGATCTTAGAAACACTAGGAAATCCTGTTGTCCGCAACAGTTAGCAAGACAGGTGGAACCCCCCACCTTGCCAAAGTATTTAACAAAGCAAGTAGTGGCTCTGGGACTAGCACATGAATTTGGCTTTATAGCAGAGGCAAACAGGTTGCCTTTTGTAATTTGTTATCCAAACATCCTCAAAACAGCACATAAGGAGGAGAAGGATATTCAGCTGCTGCCTTTCCCAGTTTGAGTGAAACACACTGTCTCCTCTCACCACCCAGTAGAGTAACACAGGGAGAAAAGGTACCTCAACATCAGTCTCTTTATGGAGACAGGCACAGAGCTATAGCCCACCACGCTCACCTGGCTACCCTGGCCATGGAGTTGGGGCTGGATTCTCTGTTATGGAGAGAGACAATATTAAAGGACTTAGTGCACAACCTAAAAAACAGTCCCAGATTGCATCAGACTCTGAATTTTCTGAAGGAGAGGAAAGCAATTTGTACAGATGCGGCCTTGGCACCTCCCCAGCAGGCTGCTGTATGGCCAGTAATTGTTGGATGATTTAGGTTGAAGGGACCTCAGGAGGTCTCTGGTCCAACCTCCTACTCCCAGCAGGGTCAGCTACGGGGTCAGCCCAGGATGCTCAGCGATGTATCCACTTGGGTCCTGAGAACCTCCGAGGACGGAGCCTGCACAGCCTCTCTGGGCATCATGCTTAACTGTCCGCATGGTGGAAAAGTTTCACATCTAGTCTGAACCTCTTGTTTCAGTTTATGTGTGTTGTCTTTTATCCTCCCACCACGCGCCATCATGAAGAGCCCTGCTCCGTCTTCTTGATGACACCCAGAGGCTCTGGGGACTGCTGTTAGGTGCCCCTGAAGCTGTTCCTTTTCCAGGCTGAACAAGTCCAGCTCCCCCCATCCCCTCCTCACAGGCCAAGTGCTCCAGCCCCCACCATCCCAGTGGTCCTCCCCTGAACTTGTTCCGGATGATCAATGTCTTCCACTGGGAGGCCCCAAACTGGAACACAGTGTTTGATTTGTGGTCACCAAGCACCAGCTAGAGGGGGGTGATTCCTTCCCTGGATCTCCTGGCTCTGCTCCTATTCATACGGCCCAGGAGGCTGTTGGTCTCTTTACTGCCAGGACACGTGGCTGGCTCATGCCCAGCTTGATGTCCATCTGGACCCCCAGGACCTTTTCCACAGAGCTGTTCCCCAAGCTGTCAGTGTTCAGACTGCTCGGCTGCGATGAGTCCTTCCTTCCCAAAGAAGCAAGACTGTGCTTGCTCTTATTGAATTTCATGAGGTCCTTGTTGTCTCCTTCCTTGAGCATGTCTGTCTGAATGGCCACCCTTCCTTGAACGTATTAACTCTTCCCTCCAACTTGGTGTCATCTGCAAGGGTAAGAAATGTCAAAGAAGAACTTGATACCTGAGAACAACATGATTTTTTTTTTTATATTTGTGTAGAAGATATGCTTGGACTAGTCTTGAAAGCACTTGTTCTCTAAAGTATTTGCAGCATTGAAAGGATGACATCATTCCTGACCTTCTTGCTGTCTGCATCCCTATATCAATTCTGCCATGGATTCTGCAGCTGAGATCTGACTGGCTAGCAGGACAGGGCAGGAAAGTCCCACGCTGCTCTGCCCTCAGAGCCCTGATGTACAGCAGAGCTTTTAGATGTGCCTTGCTGCAACAGCTGATGTCGTACAAATGAGCGTTAGAAGTGACATTCAGTCACCACAGCCTCCGTGCCGCAATGAAAACAGACCCCAGTCATTTCTGTGAGAGACTGTGGAACAGCTTTAACAGTTAAGCACTGTCCCAAAAAATGGGATGGGGGAAGAAGAGCTGCGTGGGCTACCTCCTTGCAAGCAGCAGAGGATTTCTTTTGGAGAAATCGTATGGTCAAATGAGTCTGAGAGAACTATGCATTGGATCACCATTATTATATCACAGGTATTTTATCACCATTTCATAAGTGAGGAATTTGGACCTGACTAAGACCAGAGAGGTCTTGACTTTTTCTTCAGGATGAATTATAAAACTTTTTATGTCATATCACTGCCCAGATCTTGAGCAGTGCTCCAGGGCTGCCCACCACTCCCAGGGAAGTTATCCAGTACATCTGGGCAGATGCTGGGGGGGTTTCAGGAGTGATGGCAGGCACAGTCCAATGGGTTACTATTTCCAACACTGGGCTTCCCTGAGCACCGAGGGCTCTGCTTCCACACCTGCACACACATCAGTTTGATAGGAAGCAACTCAACACCTTGATGTGTTTAGTGCCTGTTGGTGTTTCTCCAAGCATCCCACAGATCCACTGCCTGCCTCTAGTTTCCTGGCTGAGGCAGGCTCTGGTGATGTGGAGCCCCATTCCTTTGGTCCAAGGCGAGAGCAGTCGTCCCCTCTCTATGAAACGTGTATATATGTGTGAGCATGCATGGGGAAAAAATAGCATTCATCCTCCAGAAAGAAAGGAATGACCTTCTCCTCCCTGCTTGCAGCCTGCTGATGTGTCCAACCATGCAAACGGGGCTCTTCAGCTGCCCCCTAACATTTCACCATGTGCCAGAGAGGATGGAAGAGGAAGCGAAGGATGTTATTTCCTCACAAAGACCAGTCCCCCATTCTCAATCACCACGAAAGAGGCCACTAAAAAAGGCCAGGCCCTCCCAGGTCATGCGGAGGCTCCCACCTTGCCTCCCAACAGATGAAGTCAGTACTTGCTACGCAAACTAGACTAATAAATGTCAGGGCAGCAGGAGGTGAGTGCAATCAAGTGCGAGAGCCTGAGTTATAGCGGTAACCTGCTGAATTCCTGGGTCACAAAGTAATTTACTGAACAACCCTAATGTCATTCAATAATTATTCAGACAGCCCAGACCCCGGGGGGCACAGCCTCCTGCTGGGTGTATTATTAATACCATCAACATTCAGCAGGATGTTGGTGTGAAGAAAAGAACCACAACACAAGCGTGTGAACCTAAGAAACAAATGGAAACTGGTATTAATAGGATATTGTACTGCTCCCTAATGAGCAAAAAAATCTATCTATCTTGTCCTAGCCAGTTGTTCAGCGAAATATGAGTGCATCACCTTATGCTGACAGTGAAAATTGCTCGCGGCCGTTTGCAGCAGAAGGGAAGGAAGATCGGTGTGTAAGTGGCTGCCCATTGATATCTCCCAGCCTCTGTGATAGTCCCCATGGAGACTGAATGGGGCAGGAGGCGGTTTCCAAGCACCCCAGAATAATTTAAATTAATATCCAGTGAACAATGTAAACCTTCTCTTTGACGTGGCGTGGGAATAAGCAGTCACAGTGCTCGAACTGGGTCAGCTGAAAAGGAAGGTAATGCCACAGCCTGGGATTTGATCAGTGGAGTAAGCCAGGGGCTCGATCTCTGCTATCTCATCCCTCCATTCTCCTCCCACCCCCCATGCTCCAAAACATCTAGAAATGGCAGAAAATTCCCTTTGGAAACTCCTTTTTGTGAATGGAAGCTTCCTAGAAGAAGAGGACATATAAAACCTCAGAGCAGATGTAGAGTGCAACAACTTCTGCAATGTGTACGGACCCCGGCACATGGGTGCCGGGAGACACGAGTGTCAGCAAGGTAGTGCTGCCGCAGCTGCAATTTTAAGCCATTTTACATCACCACCACTTTGGGTTTTGTGACCCTTCCTCACCCAGCTGAAGCTCTTTGTGGCCTAAAGTTGCTGCAGAGGTGCAATAAGGAATTATGTGGGCAAAGCCTGAACTGAATCAAGCCTGAAATAACCTGTGAGTTGTTTCTCAGCTGGGAATTGACAGCAGGGGACTACTTACTACGTTGCTTTGATCTGGTACACACCACTAACGAACAGACAAGCAAAACCTCCCTGGTTTTGACCCTTCCTCGTGCAGAGGATCACATTGTTTATTTGAACATGGGGGTAAATGTTTCTGAAGGGCATTTAAAGGATCAGAGAAGGCTTCCCAGCCATTATCTCAGGGATAGAGAGCAGATGTTGGTTTACAGCAGAAAAGAGTTTGCCTCACAGCTGTCATGGTAATGTGGTAATAGAGCCAGGCTGTTGCCTCGGACACTACCTGCGGTGGTAGACCCATGTCCTCATTTGGTCCACCATGTGCATGGGAGATAGGTCACCATCAGTGACTGGGACGTGACTGTTGCACCTGGGGTGTCCTGCTCTGCATGGAGCTCTCCTGTAGCATCCCTCTGGCCACCGGCTGAGGTTGTTACAGGGGTAGTAGCATCAACACTTGGGGCATGAGATGAACTCAGGGGTTCTCTTTGGTCCTTAGAAGTGCAAAATGAGTAAATCTCCACAAGATTGTGCAGCAAAAAGAAGCAAGCCACGTGGAGCTGCCCAGTGGTAGACAACGCCCTGGACCAGCGCACTGGTGGACCAGTTAATCTTCCACTGGGAGTGCCTGGCATGCGAGGAGTGAACACAGGTGTAACTGCAGAGCTGTCTGGGCCCACGATCCAGCAAACCACTGACGGCTGTAACAAGACTCGCTGGCTCCAGTGTTGAACAAATTATAACTGTGTTATAATCGGGGGCCGCCAGAGCACAGTCTGGAAGGCTGTCACCTCCCCAGTGGAGATGGAGCAAAGCAATGCCTGCGACTAGTCTTCACGTTTCCTATCAGAAAACGAAGCGTGCAGGTTGGCTTCCCTTTCCCATCTGTCACGACTTTGGCCAATTCACTGCTTTTTCACTGGTAGAACTCAGATGGCTGTTTAACTAAATTGGAATTAGAGCAGAGGTTCAGCAGCTGATAGATGTCCATCTGGCCAGGAGAGGTGCCCCTGAACCTGCAAAGCCACCAGAGCAGAGACTCCCAGAAGTCCAGGAGGGAGGCATTAATGTATTTAGGGGATACAGGGATAGACAGTCCTGAAACTGGATGGAAGTGCTCAAGGTCACGTCAGAGAGGCTTTTGAGCAACATCATTTAGTGAAAGATGTCCCTGCCCATGGCTGGGGGTTTGGACTAGGTGACCTTTAAAGGTTCCTTCCAACCCAAACCATTGCATGGTTCTATGAAACACATGCAGACAGGCTCTCCAGCCGGGAGCCAGGGGGATCTAGGATTGATGAATGTGTCCTACACCTGCACAGTGAGCAGCCACTGCCTGAGGTGTGAGAAGAAGGTTGGCCACAGAAAATGTTTCAGTGGCCACATAGGACTCCTCTTTATGTGGCCCTTTTCAATGGTTGGCTAGTGCTCTTTTTCAGTTTTTGGTTTTGCTTTGCTTTTACACTACTAGCGCCCAGCAGGCAGGCAGGAGGGCCACAGAGCACCATGGGCATTGGTGGCAGGAGGTATGGAGGAATCTGATGTTAGTTTTAGACTCCAGGCCCTTCCTCTTGTTCACAGTTTAGCAATAAATTGCAAGTGACATCCACCCCCATCTAACGTTCCTCCTTGACTTCTCCCACACGTGCTACCACCAGAAGTGACCGTAATTTTGTGCCTGTGCTGCTTTTCTTGGTGGGACCCAAGAAAAAGGGGTGAGAGACGTGTTATTCTGATGTTATCGCTGCTGCTGCCTAAAAACAGGATCACCAAAATACTTCTATTTTCCCTTTTGTGCTTATGCACGGATGTTGCTGCTGATATTCCCTGAATTCCCTTGAAAAATAAAGAGTGTTTTATCCGTATTCCCCAAGTGCCCAATACAAATGCAAATCAGCTCCGGGCGGTAAACGGTGGTTTGGTTTTTTTTTTTCCTGGCTGCCCAGCATCACTTGGCGGGTCTTTTCTCACTTGTTTCTTTTCCTCCCTTTCCTTTAGCTGGTGTGTCCGAAGGAAGGTCTCCAGAAGGGTCAGAGACCTGCTCCATTCCCACACCTCTGCTCTCCTTCTCCTCCTCCTCCTGTTGCCCGACTTGTTTAAAGCCTGTTTGTTTATTAACCCCTTGAGCAGAAAGAGCTGAAGGGCTAAAAATAAACCAGGACTCATTGAAAGTCCCTAAAATAACGGTTGGGTGGGCCACACCAGTCCCAGATGAGAACATCTGGGCACTTTATGTTCCTGCTTTGCTGCCGCAGGGTTCATCTCTTGGATAACATCAAGTAGAAGATCATGGCTGCAGGGAGTCCAGCTCAGAGGGAGGAAGGTGACTCTGAACCTTCCCATCACTTTAAATAGGTCAGTGCTTTTTAGGTAATAAAATACCTAAATGAGGGACTCCTAAATTCCCCTTGAGTGGGATTTGAATGAGTGGGATTTTAACCAGCCAGGCTGGTGAGAGTAACTGGTGCTCTAAACCCTTAGGCCAAAGCAGAGGTCTACTCACTTAAAAAATTCATGCACTATTTTTTAAAAAGTACAAATAGTCAGTAGACTAGGCTGCTGGGTTAAAGCCACGCCTGCCATTTCTTCTTCTGGAGTTTGCACGTTTTCTTCCATGCCTAAATTTCAGACTGGTGGAGACTCTCTGTGCCCTCAGGGTCTTGACATTTTTAAAAGAAATGATTTTTAATTGTATTTAAAGCTACAGCTGAACAGATCTGCAGGTTATGTGAAACGCACACAGGATTACTGCAAGAAGTTAAAAACAAAACATCAACATCAAAATTCAGCTCCAGCAATCCCGCAAAAGGCAGCCTGCAGGTCCTGTGGGCCCGGGCTGAGCATCGCTGCCAGGCACAGCCGCCAGCTCAGTCAGGATCTAACTCTTCCTCCCACGGGTTTCAGATCAACCAAGCACTTAAATATGCGCTTAACTTCGAGTGCGTGAGCAGCTCCTGTTTACTGAAATGTTCTTGCAATGGCCTTAGTGTTTAGGATGTCCACAAAAGCAAGCGAAGGGCTGGCGAAGCCCACGTGGGGCTGAGGGATGCCTCTTCCCTCCCCGCTTGGGTCCACCAAGGTGCTCGAGGTCCCACGAATCTGCTGAGCCCGTGGGCCTGGCTGCGCATCGCAGTGTTTGGGCCCACGAGGTGGCCTGAGCTCTCTGCTGGGAGTGACCGAATTTGGGTGGGAGACACATGGGGCCCGGCCCTCCACCCGCGTTGCTCCATTGCCATCTCCCATCTGCCCGGCGCTGATACTGAGCAGCTTGTTCGGCCCTGAATGCAGCAGCTGAGCTGGTTTCTAAAAAAAGACCTCAGAGTTAAAAAATTCATTTGTGTGCGTTTCCTTTTTTTTTTCCCCTCTTTTCATCTTCTTTCCTGCTGCTATTCATTTAGCATGAAATAACCTTCCAGATCAATCCGGAAGAGATCATTTGAAACTGTTGCTGTTTTCCCATTGCTAATTGCTGGGTTGAAATCCCAGTTGAATCGCCCTGAATATACAGTCTGATGTTTCTAAGCTAAGTGCCTACCAGGTATTTTCTCCTGACAGGTTTTTATTTCCCTGCAAAAAAACCCAGTCCTGGCTCGCTGGTTAGCTTTTAATGGGACAATGGCGTCTCCATAGTACGTCTTGTTTCCGAAGCAGAGCCGCGTTTTGGCAGGAACCGACCGCTGCCAAGTTTCACAGGGCTGGCGGGGTGGTTTGGTACTCGCGGACCCAGAAATGAAGCAGTTAATTGCCCTACTGGGAAGGAGGAAATTTCTTGTAAAAATCCAGAATCTGGTTGAACAATGTGGCCTTTTATTTTTCAGCCTTGGAATCAAGCCTGGCTGCCCTTGTAAACAAAGAAAGGAAAGAATCACTGAACCAACCCAACACATAAAAACTGACCATGTCTGTCTTTGAAGTTCCCTTTATGTTGTTTGGAAAACTTGGGATTATAGAGGGTTTTTTTCTTCTTTTTTTTTTTTTTTTTTTTTTTAAGAAAAAGAGGGATGGGAGTTAAGGGAAACTTTTTCTTAAACAGAGCAGAAGTCATTAATTAAGTATCCCATTCATCCCCAAGGCACCGGCTCATCAATCAGATTTCTTATTAGCATTCTGATGACCCGCCTGACCCCCCGTCTCTGTACTGTCTGCATGACGACACGGAAACCCAGACCACACACCGAACGGAGGAGGATTATTCGACGCTTTTCCTTACTTGGGATGGGGGGACCGAGCTGGGAAAAGGAATGATGACTGACGTTGTTGTTTTGGGTTGAGGCAAGTCAATAAGTGGCTCCTGGAGAAACAGCCCTGAGAGCTTGGGAGGGTGACATAAGTGCTGTCCTGCTGGGTTTGCTGATGCATGCACAGGACTGCTCCAGGGCTGGGACCTATGGCTTGGTGCCGTCCCAGGGTCTCCCTGTGCCTGTCGTGGTCACAATAGGCTCAAATCCAGAGCAAAGAACAGGATTTTAGTGCAGTGGCCATCGTGCTCTTACCCTTGGGTAACCCCAGTTGGGAAACGACTGGCTCCTGAAAATGTGCTGGCAGCTTTGGGCCCCTAAGTAGGCTGTGTCCTCAAGGTGGGTAAGGATCCCACATTACCAGTCCTCCAGCCTTTATCCTTTCAAGTTATTCCAGTTACAGGTAATTAGCTGATTACATCTTTGCACAACTGCTTTTGGCAAGTTTCTGCACTGAAAAGAAAAAAAAAAAGAGGATGGTGACAGCAGCAAGTTATGAGGTGTGCACATCTTTTCTTGAGAGAAAGTCAAACAACAGCAGCCCCTTCCTTAGCATGGGAATTTGCACATGCACACACATGTGCACACGCCCACACATGCACAGAGCATGCAGCCAAGGATGACCCTGACTGACCGCTGGGAAAGTGGTGGCCAGCGGAGGGAGGCAGCAGCGGGAGATCATGAGCTGCTCTCCGGTACGTTTGCAGCAATGTTATGCAGAGCCACATGTCAGGGAGGAGGAAAGGCAGTGTGAATGATGTGCCCGTGCGACTGCCATGGTGATGGATGCAGGAATATGGCGTTGCTCTTAGGGCAGCTTGTTACCAAGAGCTGAGATTTCTAAATCAGATTGCTTTTTCCTATGGTCCAGGGTGTGCAGTGGCATGTGAAGTGGACGCTCTGCAGACCCTTCTGAACTGCATGGCTCCTACAGCAGCTTCATGTCCTCTCCCTGACAGAGGCCAGAGGAGACCCTTGGGAAGAGCTGCAAGAATGGGATGAGCACAGAGCAACACTCGCCCTAGACTGTGCCCATCCTCCTCCAATTCGTGGCTTGGGGACCTCTTACTGCATAGCTGGCTGGGCTGCATGACCCAGATAGTGTCCTCTGGTCCTGTATAAGCCTGAACACATACCACCCAGGCAGCCCCTGTGGCCCCAAGTGCCCAATTTTGGCTAATGTCGTAGGGGCATAACCAGCCTCGGCAAGTGACTACAGACCGGGGCAGCAGGATCAACCAGGGCAAGGATTACGGCAAGCCAGAAATCAGACTATTAGTCAAGATGGCTGGAAACCAGCTCCCTGGCTACCAGCACAGACACATCCTCCATGTACTCACAAAGGGATCTGTGCATCCCAGGCACTTCAAAAAGGTCATATATTTGCTTGTTGATGGGAAGAGCTGGGGTGCTTGGATGGGCAGCCCTTCCAGGCATGCTGATGGTGCCTGGCCCAGGGCATCCTCACAAAGTCACCTCTGGTCTCAGCTCCCTTCACCCCATAATCCAGAGGAGTCCTAAGGAAGTTAGTTACCCCCTTGGGTTACTTACTGCTGGACCTTTCTACATGGCCTTTCATGTCATGGGCAAATCACAGACTGTGGGGATCAGACTGCGAGGCTCATCTCCACGCCTACATCACAGCAGATTACTGGTGTGCATTTTGCAACTGGAAAACACAGAAAGGAATTAAACCTATTACATATTGAAATGATAAGGATGTGGTTTAGATATTGACTACTAAGTCTAGTTTTCATGACTCTTATTAACCAAAGTAGCGCTTGATCTAGTTCCTCCCTGAGGTATCTACTATGGGCTGTGACTGCCAGTGGTCTTTGTGTGCTGTGCCATGCTATTCAATACTCAGTGTATTTTGAATATAGATCAGCTGAAATGTCAGATATTTCTCTGATGAAGTCATTTCTTCCAACACAGTGGCCTGGGAAACAGCAAGTTAAAAAAAAAACAGGGAGGGAAGAATGTGTGTTGGGGAGATGCTGTCACAAAAGAGATCAGATGTGGAGAGACTTGCTACGTGGAAGACCTAAAAAATGCACAAAGAGCTGTGAGGAAAAAGGCTCAAATTCCCTCCATCTCTCTCCAGTGCAGCAAATGAGGAGGTGAGTTCGACTGGGTGCAAGTTTGGCGGCTGCTGATCTGCTGCCGGACCATCTGACAGAGTGATCAGTTGTTGTTTGCAAAGCCTGCATAAATTAAATCCCATGTACACGGAACAAATTTAAACAGGATCTCTGGTGCCAGCAGCTCCTCTTATCGCTTTGTAGCCAGTTCGCATTCCCTGGCAGATAATCACCATGACTAACATTATTCTGACACAGCCAATTTTGCTACCAAAATCTGTTTTCCGACCTTAACTGACTATTCACAGAAATTACATCCCCCCCATTTGTTAGTATAAATGCTAACAAAGCTCTCTTAGGAAATCAATGAGTTTTGGGGATACTTTATAAAGTCAAAAATAAGATGTAATGAGTGCTCTGGAGAGCTGGATGGAGGGGCTGAGTGCTTTTTATTTCTCCATCTTAATATTTGTGGTAGTTTCCTTCACTTGATTTATTTCTTTTGCTGTTGTGTGTTGCATCTTCAAATATAGAAAGACTTTGTACAGTTGGATGGCCACGCTGGAGAAAGAGCTACCTGCCACACTCTTCATGCCAACTTGACTTCTGCTCTGTCTTTGTCTTCTGTATTTTCAAGAGGTCTGTTAGGTAGGAAAAGCTGGTAGAGCTTTCGGTAAAGCAGCTGGTAAAGCTGTTTGGTGATGCAGTGAAGGGCACTGGGGAATTGATCAGGGTTCAGATGAACCTGGCAAGATCGAAAAAGGAGAGGTTTAACTTTGATCAGCTCCTCAGACCGTTCACCATGGGGCTGCACATGATGCTGGCTCCAGATGGTGGCTGGAGCTGGGACTGAAGAGGCAGAAGAAGGAAGGACCAGGGCAGATGCACGCACGTCTGCCAGTGGCTCATTAGCAGATTTCTAATCTAACAGGGCTCTGCTGCCCAGACCAATACCCTTTACTGACCCATGTTTCCACAGATCTCCACTCAAGTCATGTGCACTATGAATCCCCAGTTTATTCTCTTAGGACACATACTGGGCAGGAGGGCAAGAAGCACTTGCTGGCTAGATAGAGGAGCCTTTATCCACAATTAATTTTTTAAGCCCTTGAGAGCTAACATATCTTTCTCAATAAGTTAATTCTTCAAGTGGATCTGCCCATCCCTTCCAAAAGCCTGTTGTTTGTTTTTTTTCTTTGAGCCTTTCTTTCTGCCCTCTTTCTCCTTCTGATTCTTCCTCCATAAAGCCCATACTGCCCCATGAACCCATACCACACTTCTAAGGAAAATCCACCTCTAAATAGTGCATCTGGGCCATGTGTTCACCATGCAGTGGTCCAGACCTAGCGGTCCTCACCTGAAGATCAGAGCTGAAGGCCCCAGACTGCAGAGGGTTGGCTTAAAGATGGTCCCTTGCAAAAAAAAATCACAAGACTTCCTCCAAGCAATTCTATAGAATCTGCCTCTGGGCAAAAATGAGTGCACAATGTTTGTATTTCCATATCTTGCATGTCTGGCTGTTTGTGAGGGGTGCCAGGCTCAGAACTGGCTCGAGTCAGTGGCAAAAGTGCCCACCCTGTCTGTGTCTGAGGATGTAGCCTGAATCCCCTCATCCCTCAGGGTTTCCAAGTGGTTTCCCTTCTTCCTCCTTGTACTGCCACCAGAAGATTGAATTTTGGCTATATTGATGACTCTTCCCACTCAAATTGAACGAGTTCTCCATATTCCCATTCAGATCCTTCTTAAAATTCCCTTCCATAGGCCCAAAAGAAATTATTCAAAGCCCCACCCCAGAGAAGATATTGTCCTTCCTCACCTTCATTTTCCTAGAGCATCTGGCCATATGGACAAGGCTTACCACATCTGGCAACTATTTGTTGTAGCACCTGTACATTCTTGACATGAGGCCAGTTATGGATATTTTCAGATCTTATTAAGCTTTTTAAGCTTAATAGGTGGGATTAGATGACTTGGAGAATTTGTAGAGAGATGCTCTGCATTTTGTCTTTCCAGTTTTGGTTCCAGTCTGGTCTAAACCTGTAATGAACAGAAAAAGTTACTGGCTGGGAGTTTTCCCCCTCAAAAAGGAGTGTGGTGACCTCTGAGTGGCTAAAAGAGATTTTCAGGACATTTGGGGCAACTGTCCTGCACTGGTTTGACAGCTGTAGCTCCAAAGAAAGTTGGGCCGAGTTGGCAGGTGCCCTTAGCTTTTAAGGTGGGTTTACCTTGATTAGGTTGATATGGGGGCTCCCTTCAAGGTCAGTGGGAAAGCAGGCAATCACAAGGCAGGATCTCTAAAATAGGGCAGAAAAGTTACTCTGGAGCTGCCTGTTTCTCTCTGCCAACAAGAATCATAGTATCTTTTAGATTGGAAAAGACCTTTAAGATTGTCGAGCCCAACCGTTAACCTAGCACTGCCAAGTCCACCACTACACCACGTCCTTAGTGCCACGTCCACAGAAGAGGAGCTGTGGGCTTTAAGATGGTCAAGTGGGGTCCTTTTTGACAGCCATGATCAGTGGCTTTTGGGTCTTTTTTAATTGCTTGTCAGCTTCCGTATTTGGCAATCCGGTGGGCAGCATCTCATGGTCCTTACTGAGGTCCTTACTGAGGTCCTTACTGAGGTGGATTATGGCTGTGGGGATGGCTGTGCCCAGGTGCAGGCTGCAATAGCCGGGCTCCTCCTGCGGCTCCCCACAGCACCGAGACCCTCGCACGGGTCACCCAAGGGAGGGTGGGCAGCGTACAAACCCTCCACCCTCCAGCTGGGAACCCCGTGGGAGCTGGAAAGACAAAAAGAAGACAAGAGCGTTAACACAGAAAAAGGGCAAAGCTTGAATGTCTTGATCAAAATCCAAGCCCCCAAGAAGGGCACTACCAAAACCCACCTTCCACGAGCTCAGCAGCACCCAACATGCATGGCGGTTCGGACATGCTAAGCAGGAGCGGCCGCATTCCCACCGCTGGGCGCGCAGTGATATGATGGCGTGCCAAAGGTTCTTTAGGGGCTTGGGCAGGGGGGGAAATCCTGGCATAGAATTTAAAATGTGCTCTAACCTTTTCTGCAAACTGAAAGCAAGAAAAATGCTCATAAAACTACTCTTTGTGCACAGAAAGGAGTCCGTTTTTATACTGTTGCTAAGTTCCTTATTGTTTTCTGGCTGTTTTTTGTGTTTCTGTGGCAGCCTTTTCTGTGGGCCTCTTTCAGTGACTTAGCTATATTGGCCTGCAGATAATTAGATCAGTGCTATCATTTTCACTGTCCTTTTTCCTCTGTGGCTATTTGCATGATAATGGAAGTTTGTGCGACACTCTCTCCCTCCGTCTCCCTCTCTCTTTTAACAAGACACCATTTCTAAACATGAAATAATTCAGGGAACAATCTGCAAGTGGCTCGGTTAAGAAAAGACTGAAAACATCTGGTTAAGAAAACATTTCTGGTAGCCAAAAAAACAACATTTTTGTTAGCAATAGCTTTGAAAAAAGCCTTTTTACAAGACTTACAAATTTACAGTATTTTCCGTCTATATGTATTTGCTGTATGCAAAGCTCCTAATCACAGTATGCTCCCACTCTGGGCATATGTGTGTATATAATGATTTATTATGTGTTTATCTAGATAATTTATAGACAAGTAAGGTATTTGGATTTAAGCTCTTAATGAATCCTATGAACATTTAAAAGGTAGCTGTGCACCACAGAATGGTTTTGAACCCCTCTTGCTGTGAACAAAGTCTTCCGTTCAGCAAGATATGCCCAGATCTAAGCATGACAGTAAACCCATTGAAATACAGAGGTTGACTTGGGTGGCTGACATTTGTGTTGTGCTGATTTAGGGTCTGGGGCTTTCCATGTGAGAACATATCGGGGCCAAGGGTGGGACAAAGAAGCGCTTGGTGCAGGAGCAGAGACTCCTGCCATCCCCAGCCCCTGCAGACTGGTGGCCATCTCCACCTGCAGACTGTGCTGCACCAACGGGAAGGTTATTTCTGCTGCATGAAAGGGGTCTTGGGACCAATTCTTGCTCCCGGTGAGATTAAACTCCCTGCAGACATCCCTCAGCAGGGGAGAAAATAAATAGTGAAAAAAAAAAATAAAGGGAGTTAATAAAATTGGTGCTGCTATCAGGAAATCATGATATTCATTTGAGATAAGACCTGGGTTTGCCTCCCAGAAAGGACATCTGTGGAGAGGATCTAGGAGGGAATTAATGCGGAGCCTGGATTTCCCCCATGGCAGCCTGGCAAGGGGCATTGGATGTCCCACTGACAACGTTTTTTGACATGGATCTGTCAGATCTTCATGTCACTCTGTCAAAAATATATTCCTGGTCCAGATCTCGGAGGCCTCCTCAGAGCAGCCCACGCCTGCAGTGGATGCGGGTGAGACTGGGAATAGAAAATCCTATTTGCCTGTTTAGTTAAGCTGTTGAAAGGTTCTTTGGTGGGGGTGTTTTCCTGAAGGAAATGACCTTTCTAATGGGCCATTTTCAGCAGGCAAAACTGGTCACAGTTTTGATAGCATTTTCAATTAAAAATTCCAAAATTGTCCTTTTTTTATGAAAAACAAAATCTTGGAAAGAAATAGAGTTTAACCATTTAAGCACTGGGACACAGTATTGACCAACATTTAAAGATGGTCTTGTGGTGCATCTCATCATTAATGCACCTCCCAACAATTGTAACCCACCAGAAAAATATTTTCCTTTAGGTAAATGCCTGGGCTCTGTCGTTGTCCGCCATGGGGTCACGCAGCTCCCACCATGTCAGCACCTGAGCCCCAGCTCTCTCCCTGGGGCCGACACAGACAAGGCAGTGCCAGAGCAGCCCCATAGCCAGAGGCCACCTTTTTGCCAGTGTCATCACGTTACAGATCCATCAGCTGACCCGCACCAGCTTTATTTAAGAGGCATAAAGGAATAAGAAGAGTTATGACAGCATTGCTGTAGTCGTAGGTACCTGAAGTCACCTCCATGTCAGGGGCTCTCCAGCATGGTTGAAGCATTATTTGAAAGCTACAAGGAGTGAGAGAGAGAGGCCTGAGCCCAGGCCATGGGAGAGCGGGAAGGAAAAGCTGAGTTTAGCTCATAGCTACATGGAGGGAAGATGCCACAAGCCATATGAAGATTTTGGCATAGGGTTTCCTGGCTCGAGAAAATTGGTTATTCCCAAATGGACCCCAGAGTCATGGGAGTCACTGATGCTCAGCAGTTCTGAACCTTGGGTCCATTAATTGGGGTTATTCATCACTCAGTGAAAGTCAGTGGAAATGGCTTCGCTGGAGGTTGGACACCGTCCTTATTTTAGAGCCTAAATAATGAATGAGAAGACTCCTTTCTGAAACACTGGTGCGAGGCCGAGCGTGACCATGGAGCACACACCAAGCAGCAGCCAGCCCTCCTGTGCTCTCCCCCGTGATGTGGATGGCGCACGGCAGGACCTCTGAGAAACACCTCAGTGCCTTAGGTTTCAGTGACTAGTTTGAGATACATGAAGGCTATTTTGCAGCAGTGAGCAAATTCTCACTGCTTGCATCAGGTAAGATTTGAGGAGCTGCTGTCCTCCCCAAAACCATGCAGCACCTCCAGTCAAAGCCTGTAGGAACCATGAGATCAAATAAACTGGTTCCTGCCGAGCAAACAGAGATTAGTGGAAGGATCGTGTGCAGCAAACAAGATGGTGCTTGACGTTAGTTGCTATTTGTTTGCATTTCACATTTTGTTTCCACCCAGCAAAGCATTTCCAAGCGGCACCCTGCACGACTAGTGAAAATAAAGGAATGAGTTTGATCTCAAAACCCACAGGTTTACCTGTAGAAATGTCTCTGAGTGAAGATAAAACCCAGCATATTTCAAGGAATACACAAGGACTGAGGAAAAAAATAATATGAAAAAATATTTCTCAATAATATGAAAGTTCATTTCCTTTCTTATTCTTTTCAAGTATCTGTAAATGCTTCCTCAATGCATATTTCTACCCGTAGACAAGTGCCAGACTATGTGCACGATTTAATGAACTGAAACTACAATTTCAATGCCCAAAACTCTTTCCTGAAGAGGCAAGTGGTGACTTTGCACAGCTCTTGTAGTGGTGACAGAGAGCCACCAGCAATACTCCCAAGTTCTGCATTCAAGAAAGCAGCCCACAAAAGTTATCAAATGCATTATTTTTGCAGCAAAGTTCATGGTTTTGCAACTTTTGTGGGATTTTTCATTTAAACCAGGACATTTTTAATCAAGTCATTGTCCTGGTTTCAGCTGGGATAGAGTTAATTTTCTTTATAGTAGCTGGTATGGGGCTATGTTTTGGATTTGTGCTAGAAACAGTGTTGATAATGTGGAGATGTTTTAGTTGTTGCCAAGTAATGCTTACACTAGTCAAGGACTTTTCCAGCTTCCCATGATCTGCTGGGTGTACAAGAAGTTGGGAGGGGAGGGGACACAGCTGGGACAGCTGACCCCAACTGACCCAAGGGATATCCCACACCGTATGGCATCATGCTCAGCAATAAAAGCTGGGGGAAGAAGAAGGAAGGGGGGGACGTTCAGAGTTATGGCGTTTGTCTTCCCAAGTCACCGTTAGGTGTGATGGAGCCCTGCTTCCCTGGAGATGGCTGAACACCTGCCTGCCCACGGGAAGGAGTGAATGAATTCCTGGTTTTGCTTTGCTTGTGTGCGTGGCTTTTGCTTTACCTATTAAACTGTCTTTACCTCAACCCAGGAATTTCCTCACTTTTACTCTTCTGATTCTCTCCCCCATCCCACCAGGGGTGGGGAGTGAGCGAGCGGATGCATGGTGCTTGGTTGCTGACTGGGGCTAAACCACGACAGTTATAAATAATTATGCAAAATTTAGGTGGAAGATTGATATATTACAGCTAATACTCTTCCTGAATGTTCATGTTTTCAGACAATATGAAAAAATACCTAACCTACTAAAGGCAATTTCAGTGGAGAGCCAAGAGCCTGCTGCCATCACCTTTAAAATTATCTAGAAGATTTAAACAAAAGTTACAATACTATGAAGAAGACGAGTGTTTAACTGGAAAGTTTATATAATGAAAAAACAGCTACAGTACAAAACAGTGAAAGCAACACAAAGTTTTTTAAGCTGGTGCTGAGGTTTGTTTTCAGGTGATCTGCCCCCAGGAATTAGATTTGGACATGGGACCCTTCCCCATTGCATGCTACTTTTGATCTTGATGTCCTTAGGCTTCCAGTCTACCTTCCCATAGATAGATTTCCTACACAATAGATCATATATAAAGTGCATAACACAGCTGTGGAACAATATTTACGACTGCTCAGATGAAGGAGAACAAGATGGCTATGATGGAAGAGCTGATTCACCACTAAGCAACCCCAGTCTGATGCTGAAGTGACCCTGCTGAAATGAGGAATTGCACTCATAAAACCATGGGGTGGGTCAGGCTCAGCTGAACAATGGACTTTCCTATTCATCCAGAAGATTGAATATAGTCCCCGAACGTGTGGGCCATGTTTCAGCTGAGTCCTGCACTCCTCACGTGGGTGAAACAACCATTGCCTTATAAACAACATGATCGCAGACCAGGGCGCTGCAGGACTGGGCGTAAATCCCCAAGATTTCGCAAAATACTGGCAAACAGGAAATAAAGTCCCTCCCTGATGAATTTATGAACTAGGTTCCAGTGGAAACTTTGGATATATGAAGCTCATTGGATGAGGGCCTGAAGTGACCCACTATTTCTTTTCCAGTTCTAAACCATATCTGGGTTGGGTTTTTTTCCTGCTTTCTTAAAATAAGCGTATAAAAAAACTCAGGTTAAATGTTTAAAATCCACCTGGGACACCTGTGTGTAGCTCAGCAATACTTTGCTGAAAGCCAGTAGTCTCCAGGGGCATCTCAGAGCTCAGCCTGGGCAAGGACCAGGAGAGCCTTTACGGCACCTCCTGACGGAGTGATGATCCCCTAAACACAAACAACACAGCTTTGTGCTTTGTCCTTGCACAGCTCTTTCCAGTGTGATGCAGTGCTTACAAGCACGTGTCACCCACTCACCGGTGCCAGCAGAGCCACCAAAACCTGCTTTGCCCTTTCTTCTGGGGGGAATATATCCCCAGAGAGCATGAAATGCACACCAAGACTGAAAGAGGGGAAGGGAAACTGAGACAACGGCATCCAGAGGCTGCAAGAGGAAAACTGGGCTTCGTTTGCAGGGTGCCAACTCTGCAGTCTCGTGTCCACTAATAATTTCATTTGAATAAAATAGCATCTCTAAGAAGTGAAGACTGTAATGGAAGGAACCGTGTATATGCACATGTATGAACATGCATCATTTGACATGGTCTATAGTGATTTAAGGCAGGTGAGATCTGGATCTACATAAACCACACAATCTTATATCTATACACATATACTAAATTTAGGTCAAGTGGCTTAAATTTGGCTTAAGTGGAATATGCCTTTCATCCCTCCTTCTGATGTTACTGACTATTTTATCGTCAATTTTTCTTCCTTTATTAGTGGGGAAGGAAACTGGTATGTTTTAAATTTTTCCCCGCTGTTGTGAGTATAAACTGCCTGAAGATTTTAGCCTGTTTGCAAGAGATTCAGTAAAATGAAGATTTTTTTTTTTTAGGTCAACATTTTCTTCTGGCAGACTGAGCCTGAAGTGCACTTTATTTCCCTTTAATTTAACAGCTCCAGCAGCTTTTCCAGTTAAATCGACTGTTCATTATTGAGCCCATTTATGAAGGGCTGTGCAGTGCAGTTTAATGAATCCCTGGCACAAAGCTCCCTTTCAGCGTGGGGAAAGAATAGCAGCCTATTTAGGTCCTGTAGGGCTGTATGTCAAAGGCTGCCTATAATACTTGTCAGGGAAGGGCAGAAATTCCCACTGATATAAGAATGTGCAAGAAATCAACTTTCACAACGAACTCGCCGATTAAGACGCGATCAGGAAATGAGACTGTAGGTTGCGAGCGGTGACACCTGTTTGGGCAGCCAGATTTTCCCATAACTCAATAACCATATGGGCCATACAACTGGCCAGGGGAAAAAAAACCCGTCCTCCCTCCTCTGTTGTAGAGATTTTCTTACTTTCACGCTGCCTTCCTGAAAGGAAAACCGGTGGTGTGAATTGTGAGGGCTGGGCTTGGTGCTGGGTTTGGTTTGCCTTCCCCAAGGAAAGGTTTTGCTAGTGATCATAGAATCATGGAATGGTTTGGGTTGGAAGGGACCTCTAAAGGCCATCTAGTCCAACCCCGCTGCAGTGAGCAGGGACATCCCCAACTAGATCAGGTTGCTCAGAGCCCCGTCCAGCCTGACCTGGAGTGTTTCCCAGAATGGGGCATCTACCACCTCTCTGGGCAACCTGGGCCAGTGTTTCACTGCCCTCATCATAAAAAATTTCTTCCTTATACCGATCTGAGTCTACCTTCTTTTAGTGATGGGGCACAGCATGAGATGCTTCCTTTGGGCTGAATCCCACTACCTGTCCCTGCATTGCAGAGGGTTTACCCCGGTGTTGGACACTGAGACGGGCAGTCCCGCAAGCATCAGGAGGACAGATTCAGCTTCTGCAACTGACTCCGATGAGGAGCTGCTCCACAAAAGTGCTGGCACCGTAACACGGTCTTCAGCTGTGCAAGGCTTTCTTGTTCGTGTAAGGTGCTCTCTCCTTTCTGGTCCGCTCGGTCCATAAGGATAACAAATTGATCTTCTTGCGATGGGCTTGATTGTGTGGCTGCGAGCTCATTTTGTGGCTGGTGCAAAGCATTAGTGAGCACGGCGTGTCCCTGCTCCCTTTGATTCACAGGGTGACCATGCTGCGGTTCCCTCTAAAAAAGCCACATTTAACACCAAGGGCATCATTCTGAAGAGCCTTGGTTTAATCCCCAGAGCTGGTTGAGATGCTGCTGACTGTAATAAGCAAGAAAATAAACCCAGATACATTTTCTACACAAAACTGGGCAAGAAAATAGCAGTAGAGCCCCTGGAGCCCCTTAGTGAGCATGGAACACCGTCCTGCGGGATGGAGTTTGGGTGGGGGAAGCGCTTCTGCAGCCACTTCACTCACTTCAGTCTGATGGAGGGAGAGAGCGGAGGGACCGCGACATCTGGTCCAAGCATTTGCCTGGGGCTGGGGTTATTTTGTGGATCTAATCCCAGCACTTCCCAGATATTAGGCCTTGCCAGCGAGCCGAGGTGGATCTCTGGCGGGGCTGAGCATCATCGTCCTGAAAGAACACAGGCAGAAGGCAAGCGTTGGCTCATAGAGCTGCTGGGAAAGAGAGACTTTTTGCAGGAATAACCAAACCACTATATCCTTGGAAAAATTAAGTTTCTTCGCAAGTTGTTGACATCATGTGGCTTAGCAAATTTCCCTCCAGTCATTGCCCAACTTGGGGTAATCAGCTCTGCTTGAGAGAACATGGAGAATAAGCATGTTTAATGCAATTATGAAGGCTTTCTAAATCTCCAGACCTGGTTGAGAATATGTAAATTTGGCTGCTTAGCACAACTGAATGCAAACTTTCCTTTGCATGCCTGACAATTGTTTTAATACTCTCCAATTTTAGGAGGTAATAAAGTCTCCCGCTAAAGCGTAGCTGAGCTCTCAAAGCTGTTTAATTGAATGAATTCAGCCTTTGAGAAGAGAAGCCAGGGCTTTCAGCTTTTTTTTTTCTCTAAGCCACAAGATATTTAGCCACTCTGCATATAATACCACCCAGACTCATTAACAACCCCCTTTAGCCAGGCTATAAATCACAGAATCATAGAATCATTAAGGTTGGAAAAGACCTCTAAGATCATCAAGTCCAACTGTCAACCCAACACCCCCATGTCTCCTAAACCATGTCCCAAAGTGCCACGTTTACACATTTTTTTGAACTCCTCCAGGGATGGGGACTCCACCACCTCTCTGGGAAGCCTGTTCCAGCACCTGACCACTCTTTCAGTAAAGAAATTTTGCCTAATATCCAATCTAAACCTCCCCTGGCGCAACTTGAGGCCATTTCCTCTCATACTGTTGCTTGTTACCTGGGAGAAGAGACCAACCCCCACCTCACTACAACCTCCTTTCAGGGAGTTGTAGAGAGCGAGAAGGTCTCCCCTCAGGCTCCTCTTCTCCAGACTAAACAACCCCAGTTCCCTCAGCCGCTCCCCATCAGACTTGTGCTCCAGACCCGTCACCAGCTCCGTTGCCCTTCTCTGGACACGCTCCAGCACCTCAATGTCCTTCTTGTCCTGAGGGGCCCAAAACTGAACACAGCATTCGAGGTGCAGCCTCACCAGTGCCAAGCACAGGGGCACCATCACTTCTCCAGTCCTGCTGGCCACACTATTGCTGATATAAGCCAGGAAGCTGATATATTCCTGGTGAAATATTGCTGCCATAATGCTGAAGCAGATACTAACCTGTGGACAACTTAGTTGCTGCTCTGTTACAGAGTCATTTCATGTTGCTGGATAAGAAATGGTCCCCAACTGGCTCCACATCCAGTCCAGCAACAGATTGTGATTCCCATTTTCTAGACCCACGTGCAGTTTGAAGCAGCCCGAAAGTGGATGCAAAACTACCTAGCGGAGCACACGGGATATATATATTGGTTTTTACATTTCCCCATCAATAAGGGAGCTTGGAGCAGGCTGCAAAGCTTGACAGGGCTTGACAGGACCTCGGGGTAAGAGCTCCAGTAGCTAATCATTGTCAGTTGTACTTGAGCAAAGCGGTTTCAATCCACCTTCTATGTATAAGTACTCATTCTGATATGGAGCGATATATAGATTGCCTGTAGCCCTCTGCTTACCAATATTTTTTGCTTCAGTTGCACAGTTGCACTCAGAGCAACTCCCCAGGTAAGAGACTCCGGGAGGCTCCAGCAGAGATGGTTTTGCAAGGAGACCCAGTCCAGATGTGCCGGCAGCAGAGCTGAGGCTGCGCCTGGGACCGCAAGGCTCTGCCTGCCGCTGGGACCCTGCTCAGACCTGCTCAGATACAGGTGAGAGACCAAGAAAATCAGCATTTTTGTTTTGTAGAGGATTTTGAGCCTTTTTTCCTCTCGTGAAATATGTGCTTTCTCGTCTTTTCTCCTTGCAATACTTGTTTTGCATTCAACAAGTGTTTGAAACCACAGTGAGGTGGATTTGGCTGATTTTTCCTTTTTTTTACCACTAAGGACAGTCTAGGAGCCGGCTTCCCTATTCTGCAGAGTTTTGCTTTCTGTTTTTTCCTTCCAGTACAAAACTGCTGCATTTCTAACAAATTGATGCAGACCAAGAAAACCCACTTTATTTCAGTCGAAATCAGATATGCATCTTTTTTTCATATTGGGACATGCAAAATCACTGAAAATAAATCTGGAGCTCCAAGGGTTGAGGTTGTTCTGCATCAGTGTAAAAGTCTTCTAAAGGAAAAGCAACCAAATACCTTTTTCCTCCCAGAAAAGACAAGACAATTCCTTCAGGAGCTGTTACCAGTGCTTTCAGTAGCTGCTTCACTCATTTTTTGACTATCCATACGGAAGATTTATACCGCTGCTTCACTAAACCCGTGCAAGTAAAAATCTTCAGTTTCAACTGAATGCAAGCCAGTCATTTAAAATCTCTGCTGGATCACAGCTCTGGATTTTCTTAGGGCTTGACCTGACAAGGAAAATGCAATATGCTGGGTAATGTGCATAGCAATGAGCACAGGGAAAAAAAAAAACCCTCTGCAAATTAATTTAGGCTTGTGCATCCTGGTGGGTATCAGAGCAAGAGTGTGTCTCCATGCCCTTGCACCTAGAGCTGTGCAGGTGATGCAGCACCGCCGGCTCTGACCTCAGGCAGAGCAACACGCTTTGTGCCCGCTGCAAGAGCGGGGCACAGCGCTGGGAGGGGGGGGCGCTGCACCATGATGGGGATCACACTGACCGGGCCCGGGGGGGCTGTGGATCCTCCGGGGGGGCTGTGGATCCTGTCCAGAGTGGGTGTGGGCGTCTGGTCGGGGAATGTCGGTGTATCTGGCTCTAGGGGGTGTGTGTCCTCGTCCCGGGGGTGTGTGGGTCCCTGTCCCGGGGTGTGTGTCCTCGTCCCGGGGGTGTGTGGGTCCCTGTCCCGGGGGGTGTGTCCCCGTCCCGGGGGTGTGGGTCTCTGTCCCT
>WEKW01016502.1:0-63453 GCA_013389905.1 Sula dactylatra | reverse complement strand
CGCGGTTTGGGAGACGCTGCAAATAAAATGTGAAATGTTGGGCTCCTCCAGGTGTTTTTCTAGCGGCCGGTGACCACCCCCCCTTAGCCTTCCTTCGGGGCCAGGTTTTGCCTCGCTGTAGGCGGACGCAGCTCGGTGGGCCTGTCGTGGGTGATGTCGCGACGGGGGCTGCTCTTCCCGAAGGCAGCCGTGACCAACCTGTGAGCGACGGCAGTTGTAAAGTAAAACTCGGGTCAACTCTTGCGCTGCGGTTAAAATTTTTCCCGGGCTTGCCCACGTCACGAGTGCTGGCGGATGTTTGGCTGAGGACACGGAGGCGAGAAGAAAAAAAAAAAAAAAAAAGCAAAATTAAAAATGCTGCTACCAAAACTTAGTGCCCTGAAATTTAACAGTGTCTTGGAGGATCTTGCAAACAGCGATTTACAGCGATACGTAAGTTAATTGATGGCATAAGTTCGGTACAAAAATGTACTGTAGCCGCTGCGGCGATGTGATTCCTACAGACGGTTGGATTTCTTCCAGGAATGTGTCAAAGCTCGGAAAGCAACGCGGCTCGGTCTCATTGTGTACAGGAGATTATTTGATAATCATTTAAGTTATGTAAAAGAGTCTATGATAGGTCCTATAAAAATAAAGCTACACAATAGATCTAAGACCTGTGGTTGTTACTGCCATGGAAATGCGGCGTTCAAGGGGCTTTCACCGTGCCTCCATCCTCCGTAATGGTTTCTTGGCAGGAGTTAAGACGGGCAGTGGTTTTTGTCTTTCCTAAACCTTTTGAAATGCTGTATTTTGTCCGCAGCAACCCGTGCTTGTTTTGCCTTCATTTGTACCAGCTGTTCCTTTAACTTACTAGAAAGAAGGGAATGATAATATGCTACAGAGCCAAGGGATGAAAATTGTTACAGTTATGAAAACAGATCAAAATACTCGGGGGTTTCCTATTGAGATGCGAGTCTTAAAGGCAACCCTGCGGTCTGGCTCCCCGCCAGCCCCAAGTGGATTGTTTGTTTTTGAAACGGGATCCACATACAGATCAGCCTGAGGCTTTACCCTCTGTGGCTGGGACAAATCCTTGTGCCTTCTGTCTTTTGAAAGATAACGTGGAAGGTGAAACGGTTTTCTTCATTCATCAGCCCAGATGTAACTTTTCAGGGACTTGGGGTCAAGCTGTTGGGAGGTTTGGAGAGATGAAGCAAGGTCTTTTGGAAATAAGCCACGAGGTATTTTGTTTTGGAAATTGGCTTTGTTTTACTTTTAAACAGCAAGAGCTGTAAGTTATGCTGCCTCTTTCCTTCCCCAAAAGCTGCCCGAGGTCCCCACAAGCCGCGTGGAATGAACCACTGTGGATGAATGTCCGCAGCGCTCCAGTGTCTAATAGCTGAGCGCTGTTACGGGAATGCACTTTTCAAGTATAATTTTGTGGTGGTTTATTTAACTAAGCTTCACGAGAGCATGTGTGAGGAACCGTGGGCGGCCAGTCCAGCCAAAGTAGCTCCAAATGAGGTTAATCCTGCCCCGCTGCTGGTTTCGATGACGGGACAGTGTCCTGCTCTTGTGAACTCAGCCCCTGCTGCCTTCTCTTTGCCAAACCTCCCAGTGAAGAAAGCGCGTGTTTGCATTCGCAAGCAGTGCACCGCCAGGTCCGAGCAGAGCTCGCGTAAAACTGCATTTTAGATTATCCAGACAAGACCAGCTGGGGGGTTATTTCGGTCGGGGAGGTTGTTTGTCTCTTTAGCAACTGCTTCAAGTATGTGAATTCGTAGCACGTATTGGCAGCTGCTTGGAGTGTTACCGCTCGATGGCGTGGCGCTAATATATATCTTATTGCCCGCTTTTCTCACCTGAGCCGTGCACTTTCAGCAGGCCAAGCAAATGAAGGGGAAGCTGGTAATGCAATGGTCTCCGCTAAGGAACGATAACACCTTTTTTCACTTAGGATTTCACTGAGCAATTTATTTATTTCACAAGCTCCATATGCAAATGTGCATTAACCAGGGATCTAATCCTGAAGACCTTACAGCCATCCTATTTGTCAGGTGTCTTGCAGACTTCAGTGAGATCTCGCTTGAAAAAAAGTCTGAAAGAGGTCTTCAAGAATAGACTCTGGGATGTGCTACATAGACATTGCAAACCTGAATTGTTTGGTTGCCTGCAGGCCTCACCCTTTCATTCCAAGTAGCAGTGAAGTGCCACAAATCTGACCTGCCCCGGTTTTCATTCGCTGGGTGCTCTGCTCCCTTGAGGGTAGTGAGCTGTGGTGCTCAGAAGCAGAGTGTCATCAGCCTCCTGGGGTTAGACCTTGTGGGAGAAGTGGCTCTATGGATGTCAGCAGAGCTGGGCTGGTACAAAGCAGCCCGCTCCAGGTGCTGCCAGGTTGGGAGGCTTCTTCGTGGGCTTGCAAGAGGTTGGGGGCAGGCTCCAGGAGTCAGCGACTGAGCGGCAGCTGCAGATGTTGTTTCAGCTTCGTTTCCATTCTGCAATAGTTCCTTAAAGGGGGATTTTGAGTTTATAGGAGCTTACACTGAAAAAAAAAAAAAAAAAAGAAAAAAAGAAAAAAATTAATATCATTATTCTTTGAAGTACCACTGCATTTCTGCCAGAGGATGTATTTGAGGAGTACCTGGTATGGGAAGTCTAATAGGGCTGGAAAGGAGCTAACAATGGCTGGGTCGATCCCGGCGGCTTTTCCCACAGCACAGTCCAGACAAAGGACTTCTGTGCAACTCCCGAGGAGTGCTGGAGCTCCTCTCCGTGCTGCGGAGGAGGCGAGGGCACCGCTACCAGACCAGGGGTTGCCATCTAGCGGAGCTGCATCTTTTATCTCTTTGTGCATGTGTGGCCTCTTTTTGTTGCGGTTGTTTCCCCCAGCTTGAATAGTGCAAGCACTGAAAATGTCACAGAAGAGTCTCACTTAGAAACACCCTTGGGAAATTGCTTTCTCCACTGAAACACTGAAGAGCATCATCTTAATCATGTGTAAGAATAAAACCTTTTGTAATCGAGCGAGATGTTTTGGTTTATCTGGTGCACTTTTACAAGGAGTCTGTCCCTGAGAACTAAAGCTGATCCTTTTCAGCTTTTCTGTCTTAAAAGAAGTGTGTCCCTTTGAATGGGAGCGGGTTCTGTTTCGTTGGATCAAGGTCAGACTATCAAACTATTCCGTTTTACAAAGCCTGCACCGAGTTCCTCAGATATACTAAATTCCATTTGGTTGCTGGTGTATTTTACACGTATTATCTGACTTTACTGGAGATTTTGGTGGAAAAGCACACACATCTTAATAATTTTTCAGATGCAGTCAAAGATGGTAAAGGGGAATAACAAGAACCCATTGTCCTCTTTTTAAGTGAGAGAATCTTACCTTTCCTTAATGGTAATTTACTGAAGAATAACGAAGGGTTCACCATGAATAGTATTACTGCATCTCAATATTTTGTGACTTAAACAGTCCGGGTCTTTTCCAAAGCAGAAAGATTCTTTTATTTTCCTGGATGGGCGTTTGAAACAGGCTAACTAACTATTTAATGACCTGAGCTTGGGAGTGCTCTAATGCAGCCTGACGGTCGATGACGTGTCATCTTTGATGAGCTTACATAGTTCAAACAATGCTAGTAAAAAAGATGCAGAAGTTTATTGTAAACGCTTCTTGTTTTCTGACTTTTTGAATAAACTGCTTTTGGCAACAGTGCAAAAACTGAAGGTCATTCTGCAGTTACTGGCAACAGGAGGAAAAAGTTGGTGGAGCAACTCTGCGTTGATGTGCAAGCAATTAAGATGGAAACATGAGAATTCAAGCCTACAAACCTGATTGTATGGAATGAGAGTTGGGAATGCTTTCAGGATAGCTTTACATCAACCAAAGAGACTGCAGCCTGCCTCCTCTGCAATAAACTCATCTCTCTTTTTTAAGATTGGTTAACACTTGTAATCCAACATTTTTTGTAACACATCCACATAAAAGAGTAAAAGAGTGTATTACAGTGACACCCCCCCCCTCCGAAATCTGTGTGGATAAAGATTGGCAGATGATTGCTGAAAGGTGATGTTACAACAGGTGAGGAGACAACTTCTGTTTTCTGTGTTTCATAATATCTTTCGATACCTCACTGTAACCTTGATTATCCGTGGCGACTGCCCTCCCTCAGTGGCAGAGAACTACTTCACTAGCCTGGAGGTTTTTAGCCTTTTATGCTTTTTGGACCATATCAAATGTAAATGTCCTGTCAAAGCCCCATTTTTCATGGTTATTTTGGTTGTAGTCCACAGACTCACAGTTGTCCAGAGATCACAGACTCAATATCACTGCATTGCTGTCCATCGGCAATACTTTTAATTGCTTGAATTGGCCATCATAGGATTTGAGGAATACACATCGTTTCTCACATGAACCTTCATGTCTCCTTCTCTGAGACGGGGGAATCACATCTTGGTTATGAAATCTCTGTGACCCTCCCAGAGGCAGCTAAAACTGCACACTTTACCCTGTGCTCCCTCCAGGTATTCCCTGACAATGCTGGGCATGCAAGAAAATGTGGATAGGTCTGTAAAAAGGGAGGGAGGACAGGATTCACGCTTTGTAGCAACGGGCTCTGGTGCTCCTGTTAGTGCATGTTTTGCCTGTTAGGATGTCTCCTGGTGGGCATTTTAGACTGCCTCAGTCTTAGCAGCTAATTGTTATTCAGTCTGCGGCCTCTGCTGAACAAATTCTGGCAAATCCTGCTGTGCCAGATGAAGAGGTGACTGTCCCCATTTTCTACCCTGCCTCTTTGCCATAGGTGCCCTCCCTTAGCAGTGGGGACTGAAGGGAGGCGTACCTGTGCCTCCACTACTCCCGCCTGTGCTCAGTGCCTAAGTCCATCTTCAAGGATGGTTTGAAGTGAACTGGGGGTCATACCGATTAACCTGGGCATGGCTGGAGTTCAGCTCAGCTGTTTCAGCCACAGCTCAGCTAAGCAAATCTGCTTGCAGACAGGGAGTGAGGTAAACCTGAGATACTGGGTAACAACAGGATTACTTTACTAGTAGCTATAGGTAGGGAATACAGACTGCTTACTCTTTCTTGAGTAGGAGCTGGGCATAATCATTATCGATTTTTTTTTTTGGTGTTCAGCTTTATAAAAGATACAGGCCCACTGCTTAAACCTTTGTATGCCTCCACAGCAGTGAAAACTCAGTGAATGATTTTTAATTTGATGTTGCCAAAACACTCTTCAAGTGTAAAGAATCCTGCCTGAGACAGGCTACTGGACCAGGAGAGGCAGTGGCCCAGATTTTGTCTCTTCTCATTTTCTTAATTGCAGACTGTGATACAGGCTTTGCTACACTGCAAAGTAAAGAATGAGTTTATAGGGATTGATCCCCATGACCCATTTCAATGACATGAGCAGATGTGGCCCTTTCTGCAGGTAGTCCTCCAGACCTCATGGTGAAGAGCTCAGCCTATGCCAAGTGTACTCAGGTCTCAGCTGAGGGTTCAGGCTGAAACAACGCTCCAGGGTGGCCTTGAGGGCTATCTGGGACCCTCCCTCAGTATGACACACATAGTATTTCCTTGTCCTCCTGTGTCTCTTTGATGTGTTCAGCTCCTAAGCTAGAATCATAGAACTATAGAATGCCCTGAGTTGGAAGGGACCCACAAGGATCATCGAGCCCAGCTCCTGTCCCTGCACAGGACAACCCCAAATTCACACCATGTCTCTGAGGCCGTTGTCCAAGTGCTTCCTGAATATCACCAGCCTTGGCACCGTGACTGCCTCCCTGGGGAGCCTGTTCCAGTGCTCCATCACCCTCTGGGGGAAGAACCTTCTCCTAATATCCAACCTACACCTCCCCTGGCACATCTTCCTGCCATTCCCTCGGGTCCTGTCGTTGGTCACCGGAGAGAAGAGATCAGCGCCTGCCCCTCCTCCTCCTCCCCTTGTGAGGAAGCTGCAGACCGCCATGAGGTCTGCCTGCAGCCTCTTCTCCAGGCTGGACAAACCAAGTGACTTCAGCCGCTCCTCATATGGCTTCCTTTCTAAACCCTTCCCCAGCTTCGTGGCCCTCCTCTGGACACTCTCCAGTAGCTTTATGTCCTTGATGTCCTGTGGCGCCCAAAACTGCCCACAGCGCTCGAGGTGAGGCCGCCCCAGCGCAGAGCAGAGCGGGACAATCCCCTCCCTCGAGCGGCTGCAATGCAGTGCTTGATGCACCCCAGGGCACGACTGGCCCTCTTGGCTGCCAGGGCACGCTGTTGGCTCACGTTCAACTTGCCGTCGGCCAGAACCCCCAGGTCCCTCTCTGCAGAGCTGCTCTCCAGCCTCGCGTTCCCCAGGCTGTCTGTACACCCAGGGTTGCCGTGCCCCAGGTGCAAAATCTGGCACTTGCTTTTGTTAAACTTCATACAGTTGGTGATGGCCCAGCTCTCCAGTCTGTCCAGATGTCTCTGCAGGGCCTCTCTGCCCTCCAGAGTGTAACAGCTGGTCCCAATTTTGTGTTGTTAGCAAACTTAATTAGTAATCCTTAGCTATTAGTAAGCTAGCTGGAGTGCTTCTTTGGGTATTGAGGGTATTGAGGCTGAGCACCCGGAATGGTACTCTTTCCTTCCAGCAGTTAGAAATGGGGTTCATCCTGAATATGTGAGGTCTCTGGAAATCTCAGCGCTTTTCCAAACCAATCTGCAGGAGTTACAGGTTAAAGTACCATTTCTTGTTCTGACTGCTGACTATATGAATACAGCCTGGGTGACTGTGAGTTGAGCTGGACTCCGACAGATATCTTGTTTGAAGAATGCCAGCCAGTGTTACATTTTTGTCATCAGATCCCCTCCCAGTTGCGGCAGTTTTTTCCCTGTCAGTGGTTTGTCAGCTACATTCATTAGGTCTGGAATAAACAGCCCTGTTGGTCTCAATATACAAAAAGCAGAGATCAGATAGGTAAAATTGGGAGAGAATTCTAGATAAAAGGGAAATTCCATCCTCCTACCACCATTTTTCATCAGTGGGTAACTTATAAGGAATCATTTTTTGCATAGTAACGCTTCACAGTAGAACTGGGCTTCAAAGATGAGCTATAATTGCTTCTGTGCACTCAAATAATTGAATATAAATCAATTACCACCATTTTAGGTATCTGAACAGCCGAGCTCGCTCTATGAAGAAAACCCTTTCTTTCCTGTTTAATAGTCAGACCTTTAGCTTCTTTGTTTAGCCACATATCTGGGACAAATGATTCAAACTCAGTCATTAATTAGTGATTTTTATCAAGATTTTCCTTTCAGGACTGAAAGGTCAGCACACCCTTGAAGTGCTAGCAAAACATATCTTCGATTTGCACATGAAGTCAAGGCTTGTGAGGAAGAAGCCTCAGAAAATGACTTAAAGGGTAGATGTTTAATTCAGGGTGGCTGCTTGTAAGAACGTGCTTGGTGTGCTAAGCACAAACATGATGACCAGATAGCCTGAATTTTATCCACAAGTCTGTGATTAATATTTTTTATGGATTAATGACCCTTCAGGCCCAGAGGCAGCTGACAGAAACACCAGGCACAAGGGCTGAAGTAAAAGCCAGGCCAGAGGAGCACGGCCCTGGCCTCAATATAATTTATTATTATTGTATTGTTCAGAGACCCTTTGGTTGTCGGAGCCACATGCCAGCTCCTGGATGCTGGGGACAAGCCAGTGCTGCAGCCTGCGGCAGAGTGCCCCAAGCAACGTGCTGGCTTGGCCGATAGATGGGCCCTGCCGGCAAAGGAAGAACATGTTTTACTATGGGACAAATGCTACCTGACTAATCCAGACCAGCTGGGATTATAAATAAGCTGCAATTTTGTTAAACAATAGGAAAGACAAGAGTGACTAAGCAAACAGAAGTGACGGGGTTTTTTTCTGGCAGAGGTAATTCAGGTATCAGTCAATCACTAGGCTTGGCATCATGTTAGGATGCCACAGTGATCCTTTCTGGGCTTGAAATAGATATTACTATTGCCACATTATTACTTGTGTTGATATCTTTTTCTCATATTTATGCTATTTTTATCACTGGTTTCAAATAATCTCATTTTTCAAAGGAAGAGAAAAAGAACAATTTAGGAATAAAGGAGTTGTTCTGATGCTGAGAGAAAAAGGGGGTGCAGAGGAATCCACAATGATCTGCTATAAACATCCTTGCTTTCATTTAGAAAACAAAAGACAGCAGCTGAAAGTCCCATAACATTCAATTTGGGTTTTTCCTACACCGATTTAATCTCTTTTACTAGTCAATGTGTCTCGTAGGGAAGCCACACAGCACTTTCTGCTTTCAGTAAGGAGTGCCTCTACAGGAGGTTTTTCTTGTGTATGATAGGGCAAGAAAAACATATTCATTGCCACTGCTAAGTCCCCAGTAAAATGTGGTGCACCACTGACAGGACCTTCTCAGCGAGGCGAAGGCTGCAGACAGAAGTCCTCTACAGCCCTCAAGTGGTTCACTTTGAATCCTACACGTTGGGAACGCAAAGGAGGCAAACGCTCCAAGACCTCTCCGGCCTTGGCCAAGAGAACAAACCGGGAACATTGCCAGGCTTCAGGGGCAGGTCAGTGGGAAGGAGAGAGCCCGGTGAGCCCGGACACAGAGCTGCCTGGGGCAGGATGGAGGGTCCACCCGGCCTTCCTTGCAAAAAAGGAGAGGTCATTCAGACAACTCTTTATGCCATCACATTGGCTTCGCCCTATACAACAACCTGCGGGATGGCATGGGGGATTGTTAACCCGTCTTCCTCCAGATAAATACATTGCAAAGCCCTGCAGCTGGAAGCAATTCTCTTTGCTGTTCCCTCAGCAGTGGGATTTCGCCCTGGGAAGTGCTCTCCCCTTCTCTGCTCACAGCTCGACAGCTGCAAGAGGGCAGCGCTGACTCCCCGGCGTCTCCTCCCAGCTGCAGGACTCGGGGCACTGGCACCCTTCTGGCTGGTCCTACTGGGGGATCTTCTCAGAGGTGCTAGGGAGCGGAAAAGAAAAGGTTCAAGGGTCAGGTCCAGCGAGGGAGGCTGAGAAACACTGCCTGCCTCCTTCAGCCCCCACGCTCTTGGGTGTGTGCCTGGCCTGTGGGAGCCCCGATGGTCTCTGTGGCTCTGTGGAGGTCCCTCCGGTCCCAGCCCATGTAGGGAACCTACGCAGCGCCATGCTGAGGTGCTGTGCGAGGCCGGGGCAGAGACCTTTGGCCGAGCAGCTACAGAGGCACAGGGCAAGACCTCTGGCTGCAGATGCTGGGTGGGAGGAAGCAGTATGGGTTTTGAGGAGCGGGAGCCCACCACCTGATCCCCCTGGAGAATCCCAGAGTGTGGAGCCGCCGTGGGTGTTGGGTGCCAGCCGGAGCTCTCACCGGAGTACCCTCTGGCTGCCCCACAGCAGGAGGGATGTCTGGTGGAGGGCTGTGGGATCCAAAGCCTGCTGCTGCCCCGCGAGTGGGGAGAGCCCAGGGCCCTGGTTGCCGAAGGGACTGCTGGTAGTGGGAAGAAGGCTGTTGCAGGAGAAGCTTACCGGAGCAGGAGCTCCCCTGCATTCTCCCTTGGGATTTCCACAGCTCTGCTCTTGCGCCTGCCATTCCTACAGGGCTTGCTTTCTTCTCCAGCAGCCTCCTCGCCCAGATGCCCCGCACGGGAAGGGAGCTGCAGCAGCAGAGAACAACACTCTAACTTGAGCTGTCGACCTGCCCGGCTCTGCCTGCTCCCAGCCCCCAGGCGCACGGATCACAGCCCCCTTCCACTTGGTATCCATGACCAGCAGCTCTGGGGGAGTTTTAGCCCATGGCCTTTGGGCTGCAGGGGGACAGCTGGTGTCAGGGCCTCTTCCCCATTATTCCCTACCAGAAGCAGCCAGGAGATGGAGAACCAAAGCCCACAGTTAGACAAGCTGCATGCTTTATCCCTCAGATGGCCTGCTGCCGCTTCACTCATACAGGCCTTCGTGGGGGCTGGCACATGCTTACTTGGTCAGTGACTCGTCCAGAGCAGCCACCTCTGTCTTCTTCTCTGGGGCGTGAGGGACGAGAAGATGCTGCTGCTTCAGTTTCCCTGGTGCCACCTGCCCTCCAGACTTGCCATCCTGTCTGGCCATCCTCCAGGCATCAGCTGCACCTGTATTGGCATGAGACAAAGACGGGACCCCAGCCCGAGCTCACTCCAACGTACAGCACCGTGGGAGGCAGCGATGCAAAGACCTCGCCCATCATCCAGCCCACTTGCCACCCAGTGGGCTTTCTGAAGGCAGCCTAGAGCAACTGCCCCAGTCAGGGGCACTGCTGGTGTAGCTGCAGGTCCTGAGCACAGCCACGTGCTCAGCACAGCCGGCAGTGCCACCTCAGAGTGCGGCCAGGGTTCGGCCCGCTCTCCCCTTGGCCCCTGCACCTCGCGCTCAGCTCCCTGCGGGCAGCACAAGGCAGCAAGGGGACTGTGCGGGGCACAGCAGGAGCTCCGAGTGCAAAAGGTCCTGGCCACCCAGCCTGCCCGCAGCTCGTAACCGACCATCCCTGCCCGCTGCCTTGCTTGCTGCTCCTCTATGAGCAGGTGCCCCAGGAGCGTGTGTTTCACAATGTTTCAGACCATGGCCGTTCCTCTGCCTCGCCTGTTTATGGCTTTTGGGAAAACAGTGCCCCAGCCATGGCAAGGAAGCTCCCAGGGTGGGCATAGCCTTCCCTCCCAGAAAGGCACTTACCGAACTTGCTGTGCTCTCGCCAGCCTTCCCCTTCCTTTCCAGCTCCACGAGCTGCAGGGAGGATGCCCTGTCGTCCAGCAGCTTCAGGTTGTCAGCCTGCATTTTCAGCTATGGGGAAAGCAAAAGCACAGAACACGTTTTGGATGGAGGTGCCAAGCCAGGAGCTGAAACTCGATGGCGTGGCAGGCCTCCCAGCGGGGTTTGCCCAAGCTCAGGACACTTTCTGCTGCAGCCTTCTGTCTCCAAGAAAGTCAGCAGGCAAGGCTTCAGCCCTCGGCCTTGGAAGCCAAGGGGAAGAAAGCTTTCTCTGCAGTGGGCTTAGAAGGAGTCCTCGCCCTCAAGGGAGGGAAAAGGGAATCAGAATGTGCCGGTCTTTCTCCTGAAGAGAAACTTACAGGTCAAGCTTAGAAGGAAATAGTGTCTGCAAAGGCCCCCGTGGGCAGAGAAGGGTTAGGTTTGGGAGTGCTTTCAACTGCTTGATGTACCCAGGCCCCCTCTGCTTCATTCCTCTCCCTGCGAGCCTGGTACTCTGCCCACATGTGCTCTTCCTCCCTTTCTTTCCGGAGCTGCTCCTCAGCCAGCGATGCCCGAAGATTTCTTTCATCCCACTGCATACACTGGTAGCATACTTCCTGCTGGGAGTAGAAGCAGGCAATGGTGGGAGAGACATCAATAAAGGAAATGTCCAGGCCCAGTATGCATCTAGTAATGCAGGCACGCCATCTGCAGGGGCTACCTGTCCTGCTCTCCAGTGACCCTCACACACAGGGGGTAGAGTTTGGGGCTGGGCCATAGCAGACCACTTGTGCTTCTCTTCCTCTCCCTTCCCTGGAAGAGCTCTCCTCACGCACTGCCGGCAGTCTGCAAACACACAAGAGGGCGAGTTTCTGCTTGGTGAGCTTTGTGCTCACCAGCCAGGTGCCACTCTGGCAGCACACTGCAGCTCTCTGCGTGGACCACCCCTCATCTCTTCTCTGCTCTGACCCATGGAGGAGCTGTAACCCCAACTGTGGCACCAGCCTCCCAAAGCAGGGTTCAGGTGCCCACATCCAGACCCCATCCGGAGGAGCCCTCTCCCTTGCCGATCCCTGAGCCGTGCCCTCCTCTGACCAAGAGAGGAGGCTCCCTTGCAGCTACGGAGAATGAGAAGTCAGCCGTAGCCTTTGGCTGTGAGCTTCTGCAGGCACTTCCCAACAGGGCTGTACGCTGCCAGGAGGGGCAGGAGAGCAAGGCCTGCAAAAACCTGCTTCTTGCTCGCTGCCCAGCAAGGAAAGGGTAATCTACCAGGACACGTGTTGCGACGGTTTTGAAGTTCACCAAGACCCTATGTCTAAAGACAGACTCTCGCTGCCTCAAGGACCAGGGCCCTGGGGCTGCCTCCTCCAGCTCCCCACCAGCCTCACCTGAGAGAAGGCTCTTTTGCCGTGGCAGCCTCGCCCAGCTCTCCTTCACTGTCGCCTGAGGTAGTCTGACCGGAGACAGATGTTCGCGTGAGAGCAGCTGCTGCTCGTCAGTGAGAGGCCCTGTAAGAAGGTGATGAAAAGGTTCTTCAGAGCAGCCCCTTGGTGACCATGCGACCAGGCAGGGACCAAGCCTCCCTGCATGCCAGTGGGGAAAGGGGCTAGCAGAGAGGAACAGGGATACTCTTGCACACCGATCTGTGCTTGGGGCTTTCTCCCTCTGAACCTTGCCCAGCTTTTCATTTCTGTGGCCTGACAGTGCTCCCACTGGTCTTCCTTTCTCCCTGCATTTCACAGGTGGGGAAGTGAGCCTTGGGTCTCTCTGCCGCCATCGTGGCCCCAGAGTGTCCCTTTGGGCACATAAAGCCCACAGAGGAGTGTTCAGGAGACAGGAGCTGCAGGAGCCCAGTGCAGAAGGGGCCTAAGTAGTATCGAATGCAGTTGGGAGCGCTGGGCTGCCTTGCCATCTTGGTCCCTGCCAAGGCCTTGCAGAGCTCCTGTCACAGGGAATTGGAGTCACAGGAGGGCCTCATCCTGTACAAAGCATGGCCTTTCAGCCGTGGCTCTGAACCCCTTGCCCTTAGGAGAAGGTGCAAAAAGGAAGGGTAGAGAGGTCTCGTGGGAGCCATCGCTCGCAGGAGCCAGCTCTCACAGTACCTGTTCTCTTAAGCTCTTCCTCCCTCCTCACTTCTCCCTTGATCTTCCAGATGCTACGTAGAGCCCGATCCTGGAAGCAAGAAGACAACAGCAGTGTGATTCCAGGGTTGCAGGGCTCTGGCCTTGATGCCACCTTCTGAGAGATGCTTGCTGTCAGTTGGGAAGGGGCAATCACTAGCCCATGGGCTGCACTGTGAATCCACCCATCTTCCAAAACAAGCAGGAGCAAGTGTGGAGTCATGGGGGATCCAGGCCTTGGAAGAAGTCTCTCTCCAGTTCCCTTCTGAGCACCACACTCACCTTTTCCATTGAGGCTGTCAGAGTAGCTTGACCGAGAGGAGTGCTGGGCAGGGGCAGGGTGGGAATGACAACCCCGGTGCTGTCCTTGCACGCAAAAAGAAGCCCCAGCCCTTGTTATGCCTGGGCTTCCTTTAGACAAGGAGAGGTCATTCAGGCAAATATTTATGCCATGTTGCGTCCCACGATTTGCTTCATTCCACACAAATACTTGTCAGATGGCGTGGGGGGCTGCAAAGCGCAAGCTCACAGCCCTGGACTTCAGGACAGCCTCTTCAAAGGTCTGCTTGGAAGAGTAACATAGGATAAGGCCTTGGAGAGAAGAGGGGCCTCGGAAAGCTGGTTAATATTCCAGGATCACTGGCTCCAAGCCCAAGGGGAGAGCAGCAGGTATTGTCTGCTAAGACTTCAGTAAGGCCTTCGACACTGTCTCCCCTAAGATCCTCCTAGAGAAGTTGGGGAAGTATTGGCTGGATGAGCAGACAGATTGAAAACCGGGTGAACAGCTGGGCCCAGAGGGTGGTGATCAGCCGCAAAAAGTCATGTTGGACACAAGTTACTAGCAGTGTACCCCAGGGCTTCAGCGCTGTTCAGCATCTTTATTAATGATCTGGATGATGGTGCAGAGTGTACCCTCTCCAAGTTTGCTGATGACACAAATTTGGGAGGAATGGCTGATAAACCAGAGAGCTGTGCTGCTATCCAGAGGGACGCAACAAGCTGGAGAAAGAGGTTGAGAGGAATGTCATGAAGTTCAAGCAGGGGAAGTGCTATTGGACATCAGGAAACACCTTTTTTTCCTGTAAGGGTCACTGAGCTCGAACAGGTTGCTCAGGGAGGTTCTGTAGTCTCCATCCTTGGAGATATTCAAAAGCAGCCTGGTCGTGGTCCTGGGCAGCCAACTGTAGATGACCCAGCTTGAGCAGGGGGAGTTGGACCAGATGAGCTTTGTGTCAGAGTGGTGGCTCCAAAGAGGAGGCAGAGTGACTCCTTGGAAACCTCTCCAGTTGAGGCCTGCTCCCTGGAACGCTGCAGGAGCTCCACCGACTCCTTTGGTAAGACAGCTCTCATTCCATGGCTGTGACAGCCGGAGCGAGCCCGCTCCACCACCACGCTCATCCAAACCCCAGGGTCTCTGTGGAGGTTTGGTCAGTCAAACCACACCAACCCCAGCACAAGAGTACACACCTTCACCAGGTGGCTGGTGCTACTAACCCTGAAAAGGTGCTTGCTGCCTTGCTTTTCACAAACGAGCAGAAGGCCAGCGTCCTTCAACAGGAAACCGACATCCTGTCAGTTCACGAGGGTCTGCGACACAAAATAGCTGGGTGGCTGTAGCGTGTAGAGAGGGTGTTCCCAGACGGCAGGGCCCAGCTCAGCAGAACAACTTGCAGAGTACCGAGAAACAGCCAGAGAGGAGCACGGTGACTCACCCAGCGCCGAGGCGGGGACGGCCAAGGTCTGCACCTCCCAGGCTGCAGCGCCGTCCTGCTGCACCTCTGCGCAGGCTCAGGTCCTCTCCTGCTGAGCCATGGAAAGGTTTCCTTCAGGATGAAGGAAAAGAATGGCCATTCAGGAGTTTAGATGTCGCCTGCCATCACCAACAGCTCTGCCAGGGGCAGGCCAAGGCCTTCCCAAGCTTGAGGCATGGGTGGAAACCAGACTTGGAAAATGGCCACCAGAGCTGTCAAAGGAGCCTTGAGCTGACCTTGCTTACAGCAGCTGCCCTCTATTTCTCTGTATAGAGAGAGAGCATATTTCCTGTGGGGTCTGAGAACGGCAGGAACGTACCACATGGGTCTTATAGGCAGACAGTATGAGTCTCACCTGCCTTTGGAGGGGGTTTCTTCATGTTCATTACTTTGTATTCCTGGATTCCCACCATCATGCCCTTTCTGCTGGGCCTGGATTTCAGCCCTTCTGCTGGAAGTGCTCTGAAACACTTCGACAGAAATGAAAAAGCTTTTCTGTTGCCACGACTAATCTGAACAGCCTGGGATTGAGAATGAAATTGTCTCATTTCTATCCTCTACAACCCTCATGCGCATGCCCAGGGGTGAGCAAGATGATCCATGGAGGTGTGGGAAGAAAGTACTAGAACTTCTATCTATATTTATTTTTATCTAAAAAAAGAGAAGGAAATAATTATTCACTCATATTTAATATAGAGCTTGACGCTGACACCCTCACTCAGTCGGTCCCTATGTCAGATGGCCATGTCACACATGGTCTGCGAGGTATCCTGAGGGAAAAGTGGGTGCTCCACAACCTCGAAGGGTTCACAGTGGCACCCTCCCTTGTTCACTCACTCTATTTGACTCTTTCAAATAAGCATTTACATGCACTGTCATTAACCATGAACCTCACCCTAAGCATATGTTGTGCCTTGACATATTAACTAGTGGTAGGATGAAGCCATCATCATTACCATGACAGTTAATAACTAAGCATCCAGAGCATGAAGATAAACCTCTACAATTTCTTCAGTGAGGTTTAAACTCAGGCGATACTCGGTCTAGTTAAAAAAATTTAAATATACTTAATGATAAATGTATAGAAGCTTCCTCTGAGGTTTCTTGCTTAACAGCAAAAGACAAAAAGCCACATACCATTGGGTGAAACTTTTATTCTTATTGCCCTGGTAAAAATGGCTGAAATAATACATGGAAACACTATGGCAACAAACTGACATGCATTCCGTTGTCAGCAAATACTGTTGGAAGACGCAGGAAACACATTGCTGAAGATTTGAAGATATACCTGGAGCATGTCCAAAGATGGGCAACGAAGCTGGTGAAGGGTCTAGAGCACAAGTCTTATGAGGAGCAGCTGAGGGAACTGGGGTTGTTTAGTGTGGAGAAGAGGAGGCTGAGGGGAGACCTTCTCACTCTCACAACTATAGAATCATTATAGAATCATTAAGGTTGGAAAAGACCTCTACAATCATCAAGTCCAACCATCAAACCAACACCACCAGGCCTCCTAAACCATGTCCCGAAGTGCCACGTCTACACATTTTTTTGAACACCTCCAGGTATGGTGACTTTACCACCTCTCTGGGCAGCCTGTTCCAGTGCCTGATCACTTTTTCAGTAAAGAAATTTTTCCTAACATCCAATCTAAACCTCCCCTGGCGCAACTTGAGGCCATTTCCTTGCGTCCTATCGCTAGTGACTTGGGAGAAGAGACCAACACCCACCTTGCTACAACCTCCTTTCAGATAGTTGCAGAGAGCGAGAAGGTCTCCCCTCAGCCTCCTCTCCTCCAGACTAAACAACCCCACTTCCCTCAGCCACTCCTCACAAGACTTGCCCTCCAGACCCTTCACCAGCTTCATTGCCCTTCTCTGGACACATTCCAGCACCTCAATGTCCTTCTTGTCCTGAGGGGCCCAAAACTGAACACAGCATTCAAGGTGCGGCCTCACCAGTGCTGAGTACAGGGGCACAATCACCTCCCTGCTCCTGCTGGCCACACTATTGCTGATATAAGCCAGGATGCTGATATATTCCTTCTTGGCCACCTGGGCACACGCTGGCTCATGTTCAGCCGGCTGTCAGCCAGCACCCCCAGGTCCTTCTCCACCAGGCAGCTTTCCAGCCACTCCTCCCCAAGCCTGTAGCATTGCCTGGGGTTGTTGTGACCCAAGTGCAGGACCCAGCACTTGGCCTTGTTAAACCTCCTACAGTTAACCTCTGCCCATCGATCCAGCCTGTGCAGATCCCTCTGTAAAGCCTTCCTACCCCTGAACATATCAACACTCCTGCCCAACTTGGTGTCATCTGCAAACTTGCTGAGGGTGCACTCAGTCCCCTCAGCCAGATCATTGATAAAGACATTAAACAAGACTGGCCCCAACACCGAACCCTGGGGAACACCACTTGTGACCAGCCACCAACTGGATTTAACTCCATTCACCACAACTCTCTGGGCTCGGCCATCCAGTCAGTTTTTTACCTAGCAAAAGTACACCTGTCTAAGCCATGAGCCGCCAGCTTCTCCAGGAGGATGCTGTGGGAGACTGTGTCAAAAGCTTTACTAAAGTCCAGGTAGACAACATCCACAGCCTTTCCCTCATCCCCTAGGCGGGTCACCTTGTCCTAGAAGGAGATCAGGCTGGTGAGGCAGGACCTGCCTTTCATGAAGCCGTGCTGCCTGGGCCTGATCCCTTGGTTGTCCTGCACTTGCCTGGGGAGCTCACTTAGGATGTATCCCTCCATAACCTTCCCTGCTACCGAGGTCAGGCTGACAGGCCTGTAGTTCCCTGGATCCTCCTTCTGGCCCTTCTTGTAGATGGGCGCCACGTCGGCAAGCCTCCAGTTGTCTGGGACCTCCCCTGTTACCCAGGACTGCTGATAAATGATGGCTTGGCAAGCTCCTGTCCAGCTCCCTCAGTGCTCTCGGGTGGATCCCATCCAGCCCCACAGACTTGTGAGTGTCCAGGCAGCTCAGCAGGTCGTAAACTGCTTCCTCCTGGATTATGGGGGTTTGTTCTGCTCTCTGTCCCTGCCTTCCAGCTCAGGGGGTTGAATACCCCGGGGATAACTGGTCTGACTGTTAAAGACTGAGGCAAAGAAGGCATTAAGTACCTCAGCCTTCTCCTCATCCTCCGCATCCAGTAGAGGAAGGAGATTCTCCTTGGCTCTCTTTTTGTTGTTAATATATTTGTAAAAACATTTTCTGTTATCCCTTACAACAGTGGCCAGACTGAGTTCTAGCTGGGCTTTTGCCTTTCTGATTTTCTCCCTGCATGACCTAGTGAGATCCCTGTACTCTTCCTAAGTTGTCTGCCTCTTCTTCCAAAAGTGGTAAACTCTCCATTTTCTTTTCTGACTGCCAGCAAAAGCTCCTGGTTCAGCCAGGCCAGTCGTCTTCCCCGCTGGTTCGTCTTGCGGCGCATGGGGACAGCCTGCTCCTGCACCTTTAAGACTTCCCTGTTGAAGAAAGCCCAGCCTTCCTGGACTCCTTTGCCCTTCAGGACTTCCTCCCAAGGGACTCTCCCAACCAGGCCACAGTCCAGAAGTCCATGGTAGTGGTTCTGCTGACCCCCCTTCTTGCTTCATCAAGAATCGAGAACTCAGTCATATCATGGTCGCTAAGCCCAAGACAGCCTCTGACCACCACGTCTCCCACCAGTCCTTCTCTGTTTGTAAACAGCAGGTCAAGCGAGGCACCTCCCCTGGTAGGCTCACTTACCGGCTGTGTCAGGAAGTTATCTTCCACACACTCCAGGAACCTCCTGGACTGTTTCCTCTCTGCTGTGTTGTATTTCCAGCAGACATCCGGTAAGTTGAAGTCCCCCATGAGTACAAGGGCTACTGATTGTGAGACTTCTGCCAGCTCCTTGTAGAACACTTCATCTACCTCTTCAAGCTGGTTGGGTGGTCTATAACTGACTCCCAGCAGGATATCTGCCTTGTTGGCCTTCTCCCTCATCCCTACCCATAAGCACTCCACCTTATATTCACAATTGCTGAGCTAAAAGCTCAGCTAAAATTGCTGAGCTAAAACAACCTGAAAGGAGGTTGTAGCGAGGTGGGTGTTGATCTCCTCTCCCAAATAACAAGCGATAGGACAAAAGGAAATGGCCTCAAGTTGTGCCAGGGAGGTTTAGATTGGGTATTAGGCAAAATTTCTTTACTGAAGGGGCTCTCAGGCATTGGAAGAGGCTGCCCGGGGAAGTGGTAGAGTCACTATCCCTGGCAGTATTTAAAAGACATGTATATGTGGTGCTTAGGGACATGGTTTAGTGGTGGAGTTGGCAGTGCTAGGTTAATGGTTGAACTTGATGATCTTAAGGGTCTTTTCCAACCTAATGATTCTGTGATTCTATGAAACTGGCTGGAAGCAGGAATACCAGAGACAGAAGGAATCCCTGCAAGGGAGTGAAGTTTCCCTTGTGATAAGATAGAAAAAAGCCAAAGAGCCACAGCACTGTCTAGCAGCAATCCTGGAATGCCAGTGCTCAGAGGCTACTTCTGAGCAGTAGAGCTGGGCTGGGGGATCATTCATGATTTGATTTCATTCTTTCAGATCATGTCATTTCAATTCATTGCTTCCTTCTTTTAATTTCTTTCTTACATTTAGTTTCTTTATTTAATTTCTTTTAATTTCATTTCATTTCTTGTCATTTCAGTATTCTGTCTTCCATTACTTTCTTTCATTTAATTCTTTCTTTCATTATTTTCCTTCCATTCTTTCTTTTTTCTTCTTTTCAATTCATTCTTTCATTCTTTCATTTTTCATTGTTAATTTCATAAACTCTAGGTGTCCCATGCAGACCTTCACAGGAGCAGTGCTGGGTATATAAGGAATTGCCTCATGATGCATCTTTCCAGACTCCTTGCAGAAATGCTTATGGCAGTAGGACCCAGCCCATTCCCCATGAGCAGCGGCAACGGTAAACAGGACAGGGAGAAGAATATGATGAAAGGCTTGTGAGTTGAGATAAGGACAGGGAGATCACTCAGCAATTACCATCACAGGCAAAACAGACTCAACTTGGGGAAATTGATTTAATTTATTGCCAATTAAAAAGAGAGTAGGATAATAAGAGCAAATCTAAAAGCACATTCCCCCCACTTCCTTCAACCTGGGCTCAACTTCACTCCTGACTTCTCTACCTTCTCCACCCTGAGCAGTGCAGGGAGATGGGCAATGGGGATTGCGATCAGTTCGTAACACTTCATCTCTGTCGCTCCTCCCTCCTCCCTCTCTTGCCTTGCTCCAGTGTGGGGTCCGCCACACGGGAGACAATCTTTCACAAACTTCTCCAAGGTGGGTCCTTCCCACAGGCCACAGTTCTTCCTCCAGTGTGGGTCCTTTCTGTAGGTGCAGTCCTTCAGAAATGGCCTGCTCCAGCGTGGCCCTGTGGGGCCACAGGTCCTGCCAGGAGCCTGCTCCAGCATAGGCTTCCCACATCTTCCTTCGGGCACATCCTCCTGCTCCAGCGTGGGGTCCTCCACAGGCTGCAGGTGGATATCTGCTCCACCGCTAACCTCCCTGGGCTGCAGGGGGATATCTGCTCCACCGCTAACCTCCCTGGGCTGCAGGGGCACAGCCTGCCTCACCATGGTCTTCACCGGGGGCTCCAGGGGAATCTCTGCTCCGGCGCTTGGAGCACCTCCTCCCCCTCCTTCTTCACTGACCTTGGTGTCTGCAGGGTTCTTTCTCTCACATATTCCCACTCCTCTCTCCAGCTGCTCTTGTGCAGCAGTTTTTACTCCTTCTTAAATGTTGTCACAGAGGAGGTACCAACATTGCTGATTGTCATGGTTTTACTGGGATAGTTAATTTCCTTCACTGTAGCTGGTACAGTGCTGTGTTTTGGGCTTAGTATGAAAATAATGTGATAACACACTGATGTTTTAGTTGTTGCTGGGTAGTGCTTATAATCGTCAAGGACTTTTCCAGCTTCCCATGCTCTGCCAGGTGCACAAGGAGCCGGGAGTGGAGGGGGCACAGCCGAGAGAGCTGATCCAAACTGGCCAAAGGGATATTCCATATCATGTGATGCCATGCCCAGTATATTAACTGCGGGGAGCTGGCCAGGGGAAGCAGCGGTTGTGGCTCGGGGACTGGCATTGTCAGTCAGCGGGTGGTGAGCGGTTGCAGCACTTGTGGTTTTTTTCCTCTTCCCTCTTTTCCCTGGGTTTAGTTTCTCTCTCCCATTATCTTCTTTTTTATTGTATTATCATTATCATTATTATTATTATCATAATCATTATTGTTATCATTATAATTACTATCGTTACTATTTTATTTCAGTTATTAAACTGTTCTTACCTCAACCCACGAGCTTTCTTGCTTTTGCCCTTCCGATTCTCTCCCCCATCCCACAGGGGTGGGGGGAGTCAGCGAGTGGCTGTGGGGTGCTTAGTTGCTGACTGGGGCTAAACCACAACACCCATAGGCTCAGCTTTGGCCAGTGGCAGGTCCATCTTGGAGCCGGCTGGAACTGTCTCTACCTGACATGGGGGCATCTTCCCACAGAATCCACCCCTGCAGCCCCTGTGCTACCAAAACCTTGCCACAAACCCAATACGATGAGCTTGGAGGTTTCTACTTCTTCACTGCTGTGTCCTGTGCCAAGCACCTCTTTGTCTGGGCTCGCCGGGGGCTCTTCCTGAACTACTAATTGACCCCTCACTGTAGCCTGGCATTGCTCCCCCAGTTGCTTCTCTTGCCCAAGGCCAGAGAGGTCTTGGGGCCTTAGGGAAAGGCTCTTTTTTTCAAGGAGAAGCCATCTTTGTGGCAGGCACAGGAGAACCACCAATGGCAGGATTTCTTTCCACACTAGATCGCTTTCTCTCTTGCCCTCTCCCCCAACAAGAATCCCCCTTAGGAATCTATGCCAGCATTTTGGACCACCCAGTGGTGTCTCATGGAAGTGGCAGGACAGGAGGGATGGCCACCCCACGGGTGCCTGTCCTGAGGGGTGTCAGTATTGGCCTCTGTCCGCGGGGGAAGGCCTGCATCTGAGCACCCTGGGCATGAGGCCAAGCTGAGCAGCACAGCGCGGGGCTACCGCTCTGTGCCACGCACGGCTCTTCTGCACCCACGCCGTCTGCTGCACGTGTGGGTAACCTTGTGGTGAGCACGAGCTGAGGAGGAGACCCCTCCTGTTGCATGTCTGCAGACTGCTGCCAGCATGGGAGGGCAGCTCCTGTGGGATGCCAGGAGGAGGACAGCCAGAGTCAGAGCCCAGATGGAGACCTCTGTATGAGAGGAAAGGCACCTTCTATGTGTCTGTGTCATTAGTATTCATATTTCATGAACACTGAGGAGCAGCAGCAGAGATCAGAAGAGGAGAAGTGTCTCTGGGTTGATTTCCAGGCTCACATGGAACAGTTTTAGAGGGAGAGGGCCCAGGCATGGGAGGCACTTTTAGACATCTCCCACCCAAACCAGCTGTTGCTGCCTCCAGGCGAGCTGGGGTTGAAGGTACCCAGGTCCCAGGAGAATTCCTGGCCCCAGAGAGCCAGGCAGGGGCTGCTGTATCTCTGGCTGGCCTTGGCCCTACAAGGCATGACAGATATCAGACAAAACCAGAGGATAAAAAGAGCCCTTCTCTGTGGCAAGGGCATGGTTTGATCCTCCCTCTCTTTGCTCCTCGCTTGTTTTTCCCCAGCTGCTCTCCCAATTGTTCTGTTGAATGAATCCTTGGTATCCTTGGACACTCGTGTTCCTTGGGACACAGTGCAGTGCTGCATTCAAAAGATCCTGTTTCTTCTGTCTTACACCCTGGCAAAGAAGCAGGATGTAGACTTCAAGGACATTGGCTGCCTGCGTTTTCAGAAGAACAAAGTAAAAATGTGGTTTTCTGCAGACTTTGTCTGCACCCTGGATGGCACCAGCCACCTCCTGAAATCTCCTCAGCGTGTCTCCCTCTGCCAGCACTGCTATGGGTTCTTGGGGGATGCTCTGAGAGGCCATTGGCACTGCCTTCTCCTTGAGGGTCTGACTCGTCTCCTGCTTGAGACAGCCACCTCTTGTCCTTGCACAAAGCGAGGCAGTGTCATTACCCAGGTGCAGGTGCTCGCTGTGCAGCTCCTGCTGCTAATAAAGAGGGGTTAACGCTGAGGAAAGGGAGCTCTGCCAGAGGGCAGCTTTCTGCCTTAGCAGCCCAAAGGCTGACCGCCTTGCTTGGCAACGGGATCCTTTCCTGGCAATGCTCTCAACCGGGGCTGCCGCTCCGGCAGAGGCCAGGGACGATGGGTTCAGACGTATCAGGCAGAAAGAATGCCCTTTTCCAGATGGCCTCTGGCGATGTCCTCGTGTTTCCCAAGTGAATACACTTGCTTCTGCAGCCCTTGGCTGCTGATCACGTCAGCAGCTTCTCTTGGCTCAGCAGGTAGCACCAGGACTTGCCCACTGCTCGGAAAGGAACTGGAGGGAGACTTCTTCCAGGGATTGGGTCTGGCTGTTTTCTTGTTGTCAGGATTGGGCTCTATGTAGCACCTATGAGAGCTGCCGGGGAATGGCCCCGTCAGACATGCAAGGGGCAGGTGGAGGAAAAGAAGGAGGTAGAAGCGAGGAGGGAGGAAGAGCCTAACAGAGCACGTAATGTGGGAGCTGCCTCCTGGGAGCACCTCTGTCTGTCTAGGTTTTGCGTTACTTGTTAATCTGTCTTTTACTTCAGCCCAGAAGTATTCTTACTTTTACCCATCTGATTCTTTTCCCCATGCGTCTGCCAAGGAGTGAGCAAGCTGGTTTATGGTACTTAGCTGCCTACACTCATTAACCAACAACCGATGGTAACAGTGATCAGGGCTGAGTTCATGATATGGGGACAGGGCCACACACTCTTGGGATCACTCCATGTGTGCCTGAGCCTGTTCAACACCCTGCGCTGTTCCTGGACTCCAACGGGAAATGTCTCAGACACTTACAGGGAGAAGGGCCCAGGTATGGAAGGCATTTTCAGACTTCCCCCAAAACAGCTGTTGTCGCCTCCAGTGGAGCAGGGGGCTGAAGGTACCCCGGTCCCAGGAGTATCATTGCCTCCAAAGACCCAGTCCTGGTTTTGGCTGGGATAGAGTTAATTTCCTTCACTGTAGCTGGTACAGTGCTGTTTTGGACTTAGTATGAGAATAATGTTGATAACACACTGATGTTTTAGTTGTTGCTAGGTAGGGCTTACACTAGTCAAGGACTTTTCCAGCTTCCCATGCTCTGCCAGGTGCACAAGAAGCCGGGAGTGGAGGGGGCACAGCCAAGAGAGCTGATCCAAACTGGCCAAAGGGATATTCCATATCATGTGATGCCATGCCCAGTATATTAACTGGGGGGAGCTGGCCAGGGGAGGCAGCGATTGTGGCTCGGGGACTGACATTTCAGTCGGTGGGTGGTGAGCGGTTGCAGCACTTGTGTTTGGGTTTTCCTCCCACTCCGCCCTGGGTTTTTTTTTTTTCTCTCTCTCATTATTTTCCTTTTCATTATATTATTGTTGTTGTTATCATTATTTTTACTAGCACTATTTTATTTTAGTTATTAAACTGTTCTTAGCTCAATCCAAGAGTTTCTTGTTTTTGCCCTTCCGATTCTCTCCCCCATCCCACAGGGGTGGGGGGAGCCAGTGAGTGGCTGTGGGGTGCTTAGTTGCTGACTGGGGCTAAACCGTGACAGTCCTTTTTGGTGCCCAATGTGGGGCACAAGGGTTTGAGATAATAACAGTTGCTGGTCACAGCATTGATTCATCTGTTCTCAATATTAGTTTATCTGATCTGCACCATGCTCTTGGTTTTGCTGTACATGTTAAAGACTGGTGTTGGTTTTTGAGTGATTAGCAATGATTTGCCTGGGAGATTTGTTATTAAAATACTGGCCTTGAGCTTTTTCTGGTGTTTGGGTTTTGTACTGAACACCGTCATTCCACTGGGGTAGTATTTAGCAGGGCATGACAATTTTGCAGGGCTAGGGGAGGCCTCCCTGGGACTCTGTTACACAGAGAGACACCCAGGAGGGCCTTTGGCTGCTGGCAGTGCCTCCTTAGCAGTGCCTGGCAGAAGATGCAGCGATGCAGCGGGCGGCCATGTGTGGGTTCGGGGGTGCCCTGGTCTCCAGCTTGGCTCCCCCTGCGCATCCCTTGGCTCCTGTGCCCTTGGAGAGCAGCCTGGACTGCAGAGGGAAGGGAGCCTGTTGTCCCCATGGGGCTGAGGGAGGTTTTGGGGTTTGCTTCCAAGGGGTTGGGGCACAGGACAGTGCCAGCCGTGTGGCCTATGTATCACCTTGGGCTGGATGAGACTCCCCAAACTTGAGGACTTCTGAAGCAGGAATTGGTAGCGCTGCCCAAGCGTGCACTTCTCCCAGGGCAATGCACACGCTTCCCATCTCATCCAGAGAGCCACGGGCAAAGTGTGGCTGTCACCTGTGGGGGACGATCACACATACAGCTGCCACCATGGAAGTGGGGCTCTGAGCTTCCCACAGGCACTCCCACTAGGAGTGGGACTCTCTGTGGCCTAGGTAGCTTCTCCTGGGGCAGCTGAGCTGAGAGCCAGGCAGTGTGTTAAGCCAGCAGCAATAGGCAGTCCTGACTGACTGGGACGGGCTGCAGCCATAGTCTGCCTCTCTCCTTGGAGTACTGACTGCCCAGCTTGGACTCTGTTTTATTCCTCACTGATACGCTCCCACAGAGAAAAAGCAGCGGCAAGTAAAAAACTACTTGGATTCATTTACTTTTATCATTCTGCAAGCCTGGAGGTGCATTTATATCAGCAATGATATGAACCATGGGAACTGATGGGAAAAATGAGAAAAGAGTTCTCACGAGAACTTATACATCTTGTGTTTGCATGGCTGCAGGGGGCCACCTGTAATCATCAATAACGAACGAATCATAATCAGGACTGTAAACGAGCCGTTTCACAAAGGCTTCCTTGTCTGCTGGCTCGGGGTACCAAGAAGCAAGACCATGCTTGTAGGCCCAGTCAACAATCTGCAAAAAGATAATCAAAATGAGCTGATGAAATAAAGTTGGCACATTGTGAAGTTGAAACCAACTGCAGTTTGGCCCTGGCTGTATTTTCCCTCTTCCCCCTTTCTCCCCCCTCAAAATTGTGTCCTTTTTTTGCTTTTTTCTCTTTGTGCAATTCCCTGAGTCAGCTGCACTTCATCCCTTGGGTGAGGGAATGCAAGCTGCCTGCAATTACTGGCTGCTTAGAAATGCATGCCCCTGCCCTGGCAAAATGGTTGGAGTGTGCAACTGAAGGAGGAGAGCAGGCCTTTAACCACCTCCACTCACACCCTTAAGCTCCTCAGCTATGCTGTGCACCCATCAGTAACTCCGCACAGGCCAATGTGGTTCTCAGTGGGTGTCCCCTGAACGGGAGTTACAAATTAGATGTGCACAGGGCACCAATTAGACAACAACCCAAGATCTGGAATAGTTTAGGTACTTAGGCCCCTATCAAATACAGGAGGAGAGGTTCCCAAATAGCAATTTGGAACCTAAAATCTTTTGGCAACTTGTGTCATGTTTGAATTTAACCCTAAACCTGATTTTTTGAAGTGCTGAGCACTCATAGCTCCAAGCAATAAAGCAGAGCTTTGTGAGCTGTGAGGCACCCAGAATCGGGAAGTATTTTTCACATTTGGGATTTAATGATGGGAGAAATCAAAGCAGCAATTCTGGCTGGAAGGATTCCTGAGAATTGTTGCTTTAGGCTGTAGAAAAAGTTGAATTAAAAAACCACAAATGATAATGCCAGGGCAATTCCTGCCCCTGCTACCATGGGAAGTGGAAATAAACGAGTACTCACTTTCACAGCGATTTTGAGAGACACCTCTCTGATGCTGTCCAAGGGGGGATAGAGTCTTCCTTCTGCAAGATTCTGCTCTGTCACCTCAGCAGCAATAGACTAGAAAGAAGAAAAAGGTCATTTATGGTCTCAAGCATGTACCACATTCACTAGCATTACATGATACATGGCTGAAACCTCAGCAGCGGCAGAGCTGGGACTAGTTCTCAATGGGAACTGCTGAACTATTCAAAGTACACGTGTGTACATTTTCATTACAGACTTAAAACTGGAGCCAGAATGATGGAAGTGCTGTGCCAGGGCATCAGTTGTGGAGAATGAGGGGAACTCTGCCATGGCTCCTGCACCGGTGTAGGTGCAATGGAAATGAGCTTTCCCTAAGATCAGGAAAGGCCGTGGCTTTTTGCTGAGGTTGTGTGATTTCCACTCATGCACTGCCCCAGGCCAGGTTCTTGAAAACACCTGAAGCAGGTGCATGTGCCTCTTGTCATCTTTTTGAAAACAATAGTTAAGCCAGCTGGAAACCTCTGCTGTGATGAGGAAGATATCGTCAGAGATGTGCCGGACTCCGCAGGCGATGACTCCCAGTGCCACTCCTGGGAAGACGTAGGCGTTGTTTCCTTGGCCAGGGAAGAAGGTCTGTCCATTGGGCAAGGTTACCTTTGGGAATGGACTCCCACTTGCAAATATTCCCCGTCCCTGATAAGAGAGAGGAAGAGGCATCCAAATTCAGAAGAGACATCTTACATTTCTGCTGCTTGCCATGATCTCTGCTCAGGGGACTCTGGTGACCAAGTGGGCAAATCTCCAGCCAGTGAGTGAGAGGTATCTCCACCAGAGCCATCTCCGGCTGGTACTTCTGGAGAGCCTGATCCCCAGGGCCATAGGCAGGGCCATGAACAGGGCCACTGAGCACTGTGCGGGTGTTTGCACTGCCCAACTGCAAGTGCTCTGAACTTGCAGAGTTGTCTTCCTCTCTATCAACCATCTATTGAGTGTGAAGAGCTCAATTGTATCCCACACATCTATTGTGTGGGATAAAGGTCTGGGGGCTGTGTGATTGCCCTAGCCAACAGCAGGTGTGGGGGGGGCAAAGGGTAGAGTGAGACAAGACCTCCTTCTCACCCAAGTCAATCCACATGACAATAATTCTTCAGTGACACCGAGCCCGAGTTGGTGATGAAACTGTTACATAGCTAGGGTGGGAAAACACAGGGGACAGTAACCTGGAAGGATGGGACACCTCAGACAGCTGTGGGTAAAGGAGGCAAGTGCTTTCTTTAGAGGATCACAAAGTAATTCAGGCTGGTTGGGACCCAAATTCCAGCTCACAACAAGCTCAGCTATGAAATCAGACCAGGTTGCTCAGGGCTTTATCCAGCCTGGTCTTGAAAACCTGCAAGGACAGAGACTGCATGAGCAGTCTGGGCCCCCATTCCACCTCCTGACTCTCCTCATAGTGTGCAAGTTTTTTTTATGACCAGCTTGGATGTCTTTTGTTTCAACTTATGCCCACTGTCACTTGACCGCCCACCATGCACCACTGTGGTTTCCTGGGTACAGTCATGGCCACAGCATACCCGGAGCACCCAGCTTCCCTACGCTGAGCTCCAGTACCTCGGTGAGGCGGTAGCACTGCTCTGCCGTGCACTCTGCTTTACTTGTGGGGTTGCTCAGGGCAAACACGATGGGCCTCTCATTGAAGGCTGCCATGTCCTTCAAAATCTTCTCAGTGAAAGCTCCTGCAATGGCTGCAACACCTAAAATAACAACAGCAGAGTGAGACGGTGCTTTCCAACTGTCTGACTTCAGTGCATTGTGCTGATCCTTCTTGAATGGCTCTACTGGTAGATTAACTGTGGGAGGGAACAGGCTCCATCTCTGGAGATGCAGGTGGGAATGTTCCTCATATTATGGAGAGATTAAAAGCCTATCTCAAAATAAAGCCCTCCACTAATCTGTGCAGGGTGAGAATCAGTGTTTGGGCTGGTCTGGCTGTGGCGCTCAGCACTTTGCCTCCAAAAGACCTGTCCGAACTGCCTGTTGTCATCCTTGTCCTGCTCAGCCTCTCGCTGCTGAGAGCCTGGAGGGAAATCCTGCCTCCTGCGATACCTCCCTCTGCATCCCTGTCTCAGAGGGCTCTTACAGCTCCAAAGGAGAGGAAGCCTGTGCCCCACAGCTGAAGGGGAAAGGATGTGGAAAACTCAGCCGACAAAATGGGGGTAAAAAAAGCTCATTTCATTTTGACTGGGAGAACAAAAAGAGGCCCTGGTTGAAAGACAGAAGCTCTCCCAAGAACTGAATTGATGTGAAAAGGTCGCACTAAGGGAACTCCACCTATAATTGCTGTAGGCTTCACTTTCTGCACAACCTCTTCCAGCGTGTTCACACTGGGGTGGTCCTGGGCAAACATTTCTTTCTCATGATTCAGGTGGCTCCTGCCCTGTGAGGAAAAAGAAGTCAAACTGGTCTGTTGGCAAAAGGCAGAGGAATAACGAAGTAACTTATCAGTTCATTTAGTCTCTTGGCCCTCTACTTAAACCAGATTCCTCAGAGCAGGTCCTCAGCATCAGCCAGTCAGGCACTGATCTGTTGGTGTAATGTCATGTGGGGCTGGGCTCTGCTCCTCTCACCCTCCAAATACATTGATTGTGTGGAGGAAGGATCTAGCTGCCAAGGCAGAGAAGTTGTACACGTAGCCCAAGTCTCCTCAAGTCTGAGAAGGGACAAGGGCAGAGGCCCTGAGGATCCAGGGGGCGAGAGTAGAGCTGGGCATGATGTTGGTGTTGTAATACCCTGTATGACTGACGTGCAAGACTTCCAGCACTGCTTGGCACCATGGCCTTGTGGAGTTACAATACCACTGAGACATCAGTGTATCCTACCACTTTAGAGACTCAGCCCAAAGCTTTGCCTTTAGGGTAGACAGTGCTGCTGGCACACTGTTGTCACCATGAGATCTAGTCGTCTGAAGGCAGGACCAGCTCTGCTGACACCAGTAAAACTTCAGCCCTTACTCCAGAGCTGAGCAGGGTCCAAGGTATCTGCCTGCTCTGGCTTCTCTCTAGCTTGCAGGAGGTTGCAGAGGAGCGGAGCTCATCTCTGGAGACAAATTTACCTTCACAATCAGTCCCTTGGAGTCCACCATCCAAATTTTTTTGATGGCATCCTCTCGTGAAATTCCTTCCTTTTCCATGGCCATGAGGATGAGATGAGCTATGCCCATTGCAGCCTGGAACACATTATATGAACACTTCATTGGGGTATCAACATCTTTTGGGGGGAAAGATTTTAAACGAGAGATGTGTTAGGTCATCCCCCCAGCACTGCACAAAGCCAGGAGGCTTTCTGCTCCGTGGTTGTACAGTGCCACGGAATGGGACTGATTGTAGCATTACTGGTGCTGCCATGAATAAAAAACCCCAATTGTCCAGCAGTCCGTGAAGCTGGAGCAGTGAAAGTGGCACTGTGACAGGCAGAGGCTGTCTCCATCGTTTAAACCAGCCACAGACATGTCTGTCAGGAGGGGTGGAGAAAGAAAATAAGCAATCTTCACTTTGCAGAGGGATAGACAGTGAGTAGCAGACCTTTCCCAAAGTCCTAAAGGTGGGCGAGAGCTGAGCCAACACCTGGACCAAAGCCTTTACTCCAGGCTTTAGAAACTCTTTCTTCCCCTTCCCTCTTTGAGCAAGGTACCTTACAGACTGTCTGACTTCTGCCATGGGGGCAATATGACTGACTGCAAAAAGTGAAATTATGTTCTTACAGTTCTTTGAGTCTGAGTCCTTTTGACTCTATTGCTAAAGAGGCTCTGGTTTACCCCAAACACCAACCCTGAGGACTCAAACCAGCCTCCTTAATGTTCCTGCAGCACCTTGCCTCATAAGGGACTTCCTTCACGGTACTTAAAGCCCCGCTGAGACATGGGCAGACGCGTAGCATCCAGAAAGTGTGCCCAGGACTCATGGGCCAAGAGGTCACTGAAAGATTGTTGACAACTTCTACACAGCAGCAAGATCCACTTGTAGGGCCCACTCCTGCCCAGTGACAGGGAACCTGCTTCTGAGCTTTGTTTTCATAAAACCAAGTCTTGCAGGAAGTTTCACAGTTGAAGTTTCTCTCTCTAAATTTGAATTTAGATCATATTTAGGAACAAACTCAAGAACATTCTTACCTCTCCAGCTCCCTGGAAAACGAACTTATGGTCAGAGAGCTTGTTCTTTGTGATCCTTAAAGCTGCAAAGATGCCCGCGACTGCAACAGACGCAGTGCCTGAAAAGAGAGACGCACCATGAGATGGTCATCCTGGCAAATGGATTGTCTACCCTACTGATATGCTGTTAGAAACCTTGTGGTAGGAACCATTCTCTTAGATCCTGTCACTAAAGGATCAGAGTGCCTTCCCTACTCTGCAATATTAATCCTCAGAAGATCCCTGCAAGGCAGGAGGACACCAGTTTCGCTCTGTATAGACTCAAAGGGACACTGAGTCCCAGAATGCCAGAAGAAGTTAAAACCTAACTCCCAAGAGTTTAAGATGCCTGTGACTTGTCTAAGGTCACATAAGACATCTGTAGCAGAGTGGTGGTCTGAACTTGGGCACCCTTGTCAAAATCCTTTGTGATCATGGAATTACCATCCTCTTCTCCTCATTTACCTTCACAGCCCAGCACCATCTTCTCTTTTTTTCACGTCCCTGATACTCAGAGCCATCATGCCTGACTGCCAAGCATTAAGGAGAACATGAGTTGGTTCCAGATTAGAAAGAAATAATCCAGTATATGGAGAGCAGAGTTCTGCTGTTGCAGCCACCACAATATGTACAGCTGTCCGTCCGTCAAGGGAGGCAGATGCATAGAGTGAATAAACCCGCCTTCCCCTCCCATCAATCACAAATAGTATTAATCTAATGTCCTATCCCAGGTGAAGGAACAGGGTGGAAAGAAATCAAGTAAGGCACAGACTAGTGAGGATTCAGGCACTGGTGATATCTCAGGTCACCTGAGCAACCTGGATACAAGTGCTAATGGTGAGCTAGGAATGAAGGAAGCAGTTTTATTCCTTAGCCTTTTAAAGGATGCCAGTTTGGATGTGCCCCCAGCTCTGATGCTGTCCCCAGCTCTAATGCTGGTGTCCCCATTCTCATCTTCAGAAGCTTTGTGAGAAATCAGAGAGGCCACAGGTAACAAGTCTTGTGTGGGTGGTCACGGGTGGGACAGACAATGAACCCTTTTAGGCTAATAAACCTGATTTCACCAAATTTCCCGCATTTTCTATTTTCCTGCCCATTTAATCAGCCAGTGCATCAGAGTTTCAATCAGACAGTGCTTCAGTGAGAGCCTCATGCAGGGTCCTTAGGGCCTGGGGTGCTGCAGGCATCAGCAAACAGCCCGGTTGGGAAACGAGAGCAGCTCATGAGCAAAGCGTGGCCACAAGCAGTGAAACCAGCAGATGGTGCTGTCTCATCTGTCAAGAACCGAGAAAATAAATTCAGCTTTACCTGCTCCTCTTCTTTAGTCCAAAAGCCACAGCTAAACTAGAAATCTGCAGGTATATCATGGCATCGAGGAATGACTTACTCTCTCATTATTTCCATGCAAGCAGAAAACTTAGTGGGAGCAGTTACTCTGGCAGAGAAGTAACTTTTATTAATGTGGCTTATTTTGCTTAGGGAACCTATATGAGCTACTCCAACAAAGAAAATCTTTACTGGCCAGACCAGAAGTGTTTATCCGTACCGATAGCTCACCAATATTTTGCTTTTATAAGTCAGATGAGTTTAGCTCTCCAAAAATGAATAATTAGTGCCACTTAAGAGTGATTCTGGTTTAGCAGAGGTGGCAGCGGCCACATTCCTGCAGCACATGTTAGTGCCGTGGTGCCCATGCACAGGGACACCAGTACAGAATGGCAGCAGCATCATTTCTACTCATGAGGGCACTGCAGGCATCCGTGTCTTAAACACAAAGCGGACTAGACTAACGATGGGTGGCTTCTTAAGGTTCTTACTTGCAAAGAATCACTTGAGGCACTTGCTTCAGCACCAAAGATGAATTCCCTTCATTAGCTCAGAAGACAGGTTGTATCAGTTTATTTCCAGACCCAGACCATCTGAGTTCAGTCAGTTTAAAAGGGAGCTGATGGGGAGGGAACCAGCCACTGAGTGCTCTGCTGCTTCAGTATTGACATGTCAACTCAGACAACTGAAGGATGTATATGGAGGATTTCCTCTTGCTTCTCCTGCACTATATCTCTGCCTTTTTAAGCTGTATTTAGAGTAATGTATTCACCTGGTGAAATGCTGTGCCATCAGACTAGAAAAATTACAGAGGAAGATAATGAAAGTCCAAGGAATTTAAAGGAACACCAGATAATTGCTTAGTTTTCAGATTTTGCTTTTTGTGGGTGTCACATAGCTAAGCCATGCTCATTCTCCCTATCTCGGTAAGTCTCTAATCAGCAGAACTGCTTGGCTCACTGCCATGCCAGGTGCTAAGGACGGGACTCCTCTAAACAAACACGTATATCCTGCACGTGCTAAAGCAGACACCTGAACTGGGTTAAATGAAATGCACCCTAAATTTGTCACTGTCACCACAGCTTTTTAAGAGAGACAAAATAACTGGAATACATGTAGACACTTCTATTGCAGACATCTAAAGTTTGGAGGAAGGGATCCCACCCTGGCAGTCTGAACTGCAAAGAAGTGGGAAGAGACCAGGGTCCCACAGTTGTCAGCGATGCCAAGCTTGTGACATGCAGTAGAATATGAACACCTATGCATACGCTCACCCATGCTCACACGCTATCTCACAGGCTTTGCACAGAAATCCCCAAATCCCCGTGTGGGTGGGAGTGGGGAACTGATCAGAGGAAAAAATCCAAAAGTGGAACAATTACAGTGCGACAGTGTGTCAGGTCACAGCATTAGCAGCAATAGGTGCTTGGAAAGTTTTTAAAAGAAAGAAATGTAACTGGAGAAACATCTTGTTTCTCTTGGTCCTGACCCAGGCAAAATTGCTTTATACCCTATGATTGTCAAGAAGTCTGATGGGACAAATGCTGGTATCTGCGAACCCATTTAAATGGAAAATGCTCATGGGACATTCAACAGAGGGACTCGAGGTCTTTTTAAAGGTGTTACTGGTGGGAATTTGAGAAGCGGAGCATATGGAAAGAAAGGGTGCATGGATTCAGTCTGCAGAACAGTGTGCATTTTGCAGAGCGGAGACCTGTGGGACTGGGTGTGCCGTTACTCATCCCCCTGCACTTGCACTGCAGCTCTGACTAACAGCAGGACTCTGTTCAGCTCTGCCATTCCTAATCCTCCTCCTCTCACTCCAATGTGTTTCTAATCCCTCCACGCCTCCCAGACTGCATCTCACCCCCATTACTCAAGTAACAAAGTTACTGCACCTTGGCCTCAGCTCAGTATTTTTCTTTGGTAATTACAATTTCTGAGCATGGAACAATAGAGCATCTCTATGGAGGAGAGTTCACAGCTGGTTCATGTAAGGAACTGGCTAATCACTGTGCTTCAGTTCCGAAAAGACCACAAAATGAGTTGGGGGGGGGGAACCTCTCACCATGAGTTGTGGTAAGAGAAAAGCAACCGTCCTTCAACACGTTGGTTTATCAGTTTTCCAAAGAGATTGAATGCTGCTATTACATATAACTACTTCTTCAAGTAGTTAGCAAGAGCCAGCTTGGCTGATCTGTGTCTGAGGTGAGAGATATGGAGGGGCACAGGGGGAAGAAAGGAAGATACTCACAAATCATCCCGTCTGTCCAAGACTCAAAGAGAACGCTCAACATAATATCACAAAATAGCAAGCAGACCTCAGCTGCATCTCTGCGGAGTCCAGAGCAACAGGACCAGCAAAGAAAAGAGGCATTTAAAACTAAGGTACACTCAGGAAAATGGCCATCCTTGCAGGATTTAATCTCTGACACTCAAGCACGTTCAGAATATTGTAAAACATTAAGAAAAACCCCTCTGAGGTTGATGTTCCACTTGCACTAATATAAGTAAGACCAAGCCCCAGTAGAGGGAGGTGGAGCTACACTGGAGGAAAACCCAGGGGAAACGATCTGCTCCACAGCTTCAAGACACTGCACAGATGCAAAAGGCTGCAGCCAGAGGCACCCATGCCCAGGGACCTTATCCTTCCTCCAGAGCGGGGAGAGCAGACAGAGGGGCAAACAGCTTTGCACATGGAGTTATGGGCAGCACTGGCATGAGTACAACAGGGGAAGTGCTGCCCTGTGCCGATGGCAAGGCTGTACCGAGCGTGACAGCATCCAGTGGCTGGGCAGGGGACATAGGGGGAAGCAGGGACCCTGCGGATGCTTGGGGGCAGGAGTACGCCCATGCTGAGGGCTGGCACTGCCCTGTCACCTGGCCTGGGTGCTGGCTGAGCAGAGCAGAGCAGAGCATCACCACCATGCCGAATCCTTCTGATAGCAGCAGCCATGGGAGCACACAGCCACACCATGGCCCGTTTCTTCATACAGCACTCCTGTGGGTGATTCCCCCTTCTCCACAGCACACCGGTGGAAGAGATGGCCAAAGTCAGCCTGATCTTTTATTTTTCACCCTTGCCCCGCCTGCTTACACTGCACCCCATCAAAACCATGCTAAGATGAGGGCCCAGGGAACAGCAAACACCAGTTTAACAGCTCCAGCAAAGGGCAGCCAAGAAAATATATCTAAATTTATGGATGCAGAGGAAGCATAGGGATTTTCCAAATCCTGGCTCACATTAACTCCCTGCAGCAGTTCCGCCTGTTACTGGAAAGCAGAGTGGAGCTTTTCCAGATCCACTCCAAATAAATAATCAAAAGTCAAATACAACAAAGCTGAAGCAAAAAGCTGCCGAAGTGTTTGCAGCTCAAGGTCTTCACCTCCATGCCTGCAGGCTAGTGTTAGCCTTCCCCCAAAGGGCCTCTGTAAGACATTACAAAAATAAACTTAGAAATGGTGTGGGGCAAGTCGACAAGAACAGCAGTAAAACACAAAGCATCGATGCTCAGGGAAGGAACTCGCTTTCTCCACTAACAGATTTAGGGGCACTGGTGACCCAGAAGAGGCGGTGGTATGGTGAAGAGCTATCTGACAATGGAGATGCACAGCTCATCTTAAAGTAGATGCTTAATGTAGGTCACCTCTAGGCGCCTGTTTTTAATCCTTCCACTGGAATTTGTTTGGACTACACAGTGCAGCACCTTAAAAATATGTCGCAGCGCTGGCCTGCAGCATTGCCCTCACTCCTGCCTGCGCAGAGTGCCAGCCAGCACACGGGCTGTGCCAACGGGCAGAACGAAAGGTGGGAAGACAGGAAAGACCCTCGTCTACAAAGGCAGAAGCTACCAGGCAGCTGCCAGCACTTCACAAGAAAGCATTCCCATCCCCATCGCAGCAGTGGAGACCCTCTGGATGCTGTTTTATACCAACGAACTAAACCAGTTCAGAGCACAGCCCTGTTCTTCTGTTCATTTTGCCTCCTTAGCCTGGACTTTACTTGAAGATCACAGGCAGCTTAATACTGAGGTGATCTATGCTGTTCTTTACTGCAAAGGAGGAGTTTGCAATGGCATCCAGAGAACAAGAGAAACAGCGAACAAGGCAGGAGAGGAAAGGGGACCAAATGTTACAATCCCAAACATGACAGAAGATACAGGCCAGACCTTTAGGGCCCTGCACCACTAAGCCCAAGACACTGAGGCCCATTTACACCCAGGAGTCCATACTGTTCTGACCTGGCTTGTTTAGCAGTCAATGTGTGATTTAGACACAAGTCTAGGAGCTGGTCCTTAAATAATTAATGTAGTAGCATAAAGGGAAAATGCAGGAGCCTTTTCTGCTGCAGGGCACAGCGTGTCCAAGAGGGCCTGGTAATGGTAAACCCCTACAGGACTGAGAACATCTCCACATCTATCTTCAGGCCGGGTAAATTCCCACAGGGAAAGTGTGCTGCTCAGGAGCTGCCTAGCAGGACATAGCCTGCTTTGTTCTGCAGCAGGGTATCGTCCAGCGCTCCCTTCCTATTGTGCTTCCCCCGCCCCCCGTCCTTAGTTTCCTGTGATAATTACTGATGCATTTTCCACACCAGCTGAAACAACAAAGTAAGATACTGTACCATTTTAATCTGCTGAAATTGGTTAATGCTGAGCCAAAAACTAGCTTCGCCTTCTTCACACAGCACATGGAAACATGCCTGCAAATTAGGCCACGTTTGCACATGATTGATTTCTAACTTGCCCGAATGTTTGAAGCTGCTCAGATGTGCAGCACTGGAGTCAGCCTGTTCCCAACCTCAGCTGAGGTCTGGGAGCAGTGTTCCTCCAGGCTGAGACACCGCTTCCTGTAGTGTCCTGGAAAGGTTATGGAAGGTTATCTGCCAGGATAATGAGAAAAGGTGGTTGGTGGGTCAAGAGATATTTTGAGGCTCGTCAGCAGTCACATATCCAGCAGCAAAGGGGAATCATTGCTCTGATGAGTGGGAAAAGAACCAGAGAGATTCTGCAAAAGTGATGACCCCTGTGCATTGCCTGAGGACTACGTCAGTTGTGGAGGGACTATGGAAATACAAAAGGCTGAGTGTTTTTGATGTGGCTATTGATTTGGGGTTTTCTGTCTTGAAGTGCCTTGAAGAAGTCTCATTTGCACGGTGTAGGTGTTCAGCCTATTTTAGAAATCCTATCTGTTCACAGTGTCTCAAACTGGATATGGCTATATCTGAAACACTCAGATTGGTGGTTCTTTGTGGAGTTATCAATGTTACACTTACCTTAGGTCTAGTTTTAAAAGACTGCTAAAGATGCCCAGAGCCACGAGATAGTAGGCTTTATGTTTCTGTGCACTATTCTCTCCGCCCTGCCCATATGTGCCAAAGGCTTTTGAATGACATGATAAGATACAATTAATTAAATAACACATTAGAGATTTCTTCATTTTTCTGCAACTCTGACTAAACTTCCAGAACAACTTCTGCTGTTCAGTACTGAGTAAACAATCTAAGCCTGAAGAATTCATGTTTGATATGTGAATACAGAGGGTAGGACATTGATCAACCAGGAGAATGAACTTTTCATAGAAAAAATAAGGTTGGAAAAGATGCCTGGAGGTCACCTGGCCCAGTATCTGCTTAAAGCAGGGCCAGCTTCCAAATTAGATTAGGTTGCTTCGGGCCTTCTTGAAGGATAAAAGACCCAAAGCCTCTCGGCACAACTTGTCCCAATGTTCAACCACTCTCATGGTGAATAATGTTTTTGTTATGTCTGATCAGATAACTGGATAATGGCACCAAAGGATCTCTGTTGGAGCATAAAGATTTCAGTTCAGCAAACCAAGTAGTGCAACTCAATTCACAGGTTGATGGGTCTGATCCCATTTCTGCTTAGCCCAGGCACAAACTCCTGCTGATTCTTGTGGGTATTCAGTGCACATCTTTGAAGGCTGTGTTGGAATTAGACAGGCTCTTTACCACAAAGACAGTGAGGCATGTGCACACAGAGCCCTAGGCCCATGCTGAGAGCCTTAGGTGTGCAAATTTACAGTGCTTCTATGGACTCCTGCGTATTTAGCAGGGACTATTCAACAGACAAAGTCCACGAGACCTGATGAGATGCATCTGAGGATGCTGATGTACGTGGCCAATGGCATTACAGAGTCTTTCCTTGAAAGGTTTTGGTAATCAGGGAGATTCCCAATTCCTGAAAAAAGACAAATATCACACCCATTTTCAAGAAGCGCCATAAAAAGGATCCAGGGAATTTTAGCTCAACCTAATCTCAATACTGGGGGGTTACAAAGCAAATCTTCCTGGAAGGCATGTCTACAAACATGAAGGTGATTTGAGAATCAGCATGGATTTCCCAAGGCAAATCATGCCTGACCAACCTGGCTGCCTTTTGTGATGAGACAACTGGCTATGTGGACAAGGAGAGGGCAGTGGGTGTTACTTTCTTTGACCTGCATGAATCCTTTGAAACAATCTCCCAAAGCATCCTTGTAGTCAAACTGGAGAGATAGTGACTGAACAAGTTGACTAACAGGTGGGTGAAGTGGCTGGGCTGCTGGGCTCAAAGGCTTGTGGTCAGTGGTACAAAGAGGCCAGGACTATTTACGTTCTATTAACCACCTGGATGGTAAGACAGAGTGAACCCCCAGCAAGTTCATGGATGATTACAAACTGATGGATGACTGTCACTCACAGGGATCTCAGCAGGCTGGAGAAATGGGCTCAGGGAAACCTCATGAAGATCAGTAAAGGCAAATGCAAAATCCTGCACCTGGGAAGAAGGAATAGCCTCCTGCAACAGCACACGGTAGGGGCTGATGGTTGAAAAGCAGCTTTGCAGAAGATTTGGGCGTAATGGTGGACAACAAGTTGAAGATGAGCCAGCAATGCACCCTTGTGGTACAGAAGGCCAACAGCCTGCTAGACTGCATCAACAGGCAGCAGGTCAAGGAAAGTGATCATTTCTTTCTATTTCAGCGCTTTTGAGGTCTACTCTAGACTAGCATCTCCAGTTCAGGGCTTTCAGCACAAGGAATATATTGACAAACTGGAGGAAGTCCAGAGGAGGGCCATCAACATGACCAGGGTGTACAAGGAGGACTGAGAGACCTGGGTTTGATTAGGCTGGAGAAAGCTTAAGAGGGCATCTAACTTCTGTCTACAGCTACTTACTGAGCGTTTGCAAAGAAGCCAGATTCTTCTCAGAGGTGCAAAGCAAAAGGATGAAGGGCAATGACCACAAGTTGCATCTAGGGAAATTCCAATTAGATATCAGGGGATAAAATACACAAGGAAGATGAGAAAATGTCGGAACAGGTAGCATAAAAATGTTGCGAATATCCATCCTTGTAGATATTGAAAAATATTTGGCTGCACAAGACTGAGGAACCTGATCTAATGTGAAAGTTGGATTTAACTTTGAAATCACCTTTTATTTGAGTGAGGGCTGGGTGATGTCCAGAAGTCCCTTCCACACTAACCTTTTCAATGATTTTATATATTTTCTTGTATGAAGCAGGAACCAGAGATGCCTGTCTCAGGGATTCACAAGACTTGACTCCTTTGTAAGACTTTTCAGTTGTCTACTTTTTGTTTATCACTGTGCACAGTTAAGTGGAGCAAAGTTAGGAAGAGAAAGAAGTTAGGAAAAGAAACATTAGGAAGAGAAAGAGCAGGATTCTAAAGCAGTCTCATGTCCCCCCAGTTTCATATGTGCTTCATTGCCTGCCCTGGTACTTTACTGGGAAAAAGGAAGAAGTGACAATCAGTTTTCTCCCACAGAGCTGAAACTGAAGCTGTTGCCCCTTGCATGAACCCAGGCAGAGCTGGGAAAGGACTGATGTCATCACCCCCATAGAGGAAGAAGAAGCACTCCCTTAATGGGGAGCTCCCACGCGCGGGCACTGTGAGCAGCTCATGCTAGCTCCCAGGCTAATGGCTTTCAGAATAAGAGCAATCACCTCATCCCAGTTTGTGGTATCTGGCAGGCGTCCCACTCGGCATCAGCAGGCTGGCTTGAACTGGAAGGGGTCTGAGTCATTTTAATTCTGTGGGGTTAGGATGGATTTGGCAATATGGTAATTTGTGTAACAAAAAAAAAGTAGCCATTAATATTTTAAACTGCTTTCTGTTTGTGTAGGCCCTGGGGCAGCAAGAGGGAGGCCTAAGGGAGATTAAGTGGAGCAATTTATACTTTCTTCCCACACCTCATCTGTGTGTATGTGTGTGTGTGTGCGCGTAGGCATACTGCATTCAGAGTCCCATTAAACAATGGGCAATGAGTTTAAATTAGTATAGCTCAGGCCTGATCTAACTTGCACTGTTTGTGCCTAAGATGTGTTTTTAAATCAATATACTTAAAACAATGCTGGCTCGGAAGCCAGGATAATTCTGGCTTCAGGAGGTCTGCTCCTGCCTGACTTGAGTAAAAGGAATCAGGCCTGCTTAAACAAGGCTTTGTATAATTCTCATTAACCATTTAAAACACAATTTGTATTGAACTCTCACACTTCTTTAAAGTAGGCGAGTCATGAAACACCAGCACGTTAGAAAAGTGAGAGCCTGAGGCAAAACCAAAGAACAGGAGGGTGTAAGTGAGAAAATGGCACTTCCTACCTTTCTCATATCATCTGGGCATACAGAGGGGTATATTAGGGTGGGTAAATCAGACTACTCATCCCAGCTTCAACTCCATTAATCTCTGACATGACTCCAAGACAGAGTTAACTGAGCAGATCCAAGTTACTTCAGCTTCCCAAAGGTTCTGAAAACTCATTCCTGAATCCCCTTTTCTTTCTGACAGCTACATAAAAAAGCCTGAAACAGTGGCTTTCTTCCCTTGACTGGTGGCTTGTCTGTGCAAAAGATCAGCAGGATTTCTTTCGTTATCTACTGCTGGTAAACCAGTGCCAGCTAGATGCTTTATTTGAGAATAAAAGGGAGTTTTACTAGTAAGAGGTAAAACCCTACTGTTTTAACAGGTGGGGAATCTGAAGAATTTTCAGAGAACTCAATGTCTCCCATGCACTGTGACAGACATCTAACTGGGGAGAAGCAGACAAGGTCCATTTTATGGCAATGCTGTTTTACAGTATCCTCCTGGATGTGGTTTGCCCCTCTGGGGCAGTAGTTTCCAGGAACTGTCTGAGGCATTCAGCTATGACCTATGGCCAAAAAAAACATATAAAAAATACAGTCTCCTGCTTCCCACTCAAAATCTTCAGTTTTGCTTTAATATCTTCTTTTTCTTCTCTCTGTCAATCAAACAAACCATTCCAATTCACCAAGAACCCTTTCCAACTCACTCTAGTTCCCCCAAGAAAACCTACATCCAGACCCACAGATGTGCCACATCGCCTGGCGTCTTTTGCCTTTGACTGCTGAGTCCCCTTCCATTGCAGAGAGCGCAACTAATCCAGAAGGAATCTTTACATCATTGGCTTCTTATTAGGGGCTTCACCTGTCCATCTCCAGAAGAGTTTGAGTTCTTGGTTCCTCCATTCAAGACTTCAATTAAAAAATGCATCTGCCTTTTGTGTTCTCTTTTTCTGTCCTCCTCTCTCCACTGAAAGCTTTTGTGGGTGGCAAGAACACCTAATGAGTCTTCTTGTACAGGAGTATCTATCTCACCTTCTCTGAAATGCCTTAAGTTCCCCTGCTTCTAAACTCTCTTCATGAAAGTGTCTTTGAGCAGACCGTGCATCCGTTCACACCAACCACATTCCCAAAAGCCAAGGTCTTACTCGCTCTTGTGCCATGACAGATATGAACAAGCTGTTACGCACACTGCCAAATGCTGCTAGGTGGGTAGCAGATGCAGAAATAGTGCTGGAAAGTCTGCTCACAAAAGAACCAGCATTGTGTGAAAAATGACACTGGTGTTTCTGTAAGTCTCTTTCAAGGACAAGTGAGGATAAGCCCAGCTGACTGCAAATAATTAAATCACAAAACCTTGGAAATTTCTACATGTTGTGAGCAGGACTAGACAAAAGAAGAAAAGATGAAGGGACTCACAGGAGAAGAACTGGTTATTTGTAATCACCTGGGAAGATGCTGCCCCTGTTGGATGGGCAAACAGCCCTTCCAATTGTTTAAAGCAAAGTCAGCACCAGACCAGGATGCCACCACTACGCAGCTTGCACCCCTCTGCGTATTTGAGCAATTCTGCTGACTGCTGAGCCTCATAGGACCTGGGAGACATCCTGGTTATTACCCCAGCTTTGCTGCTGTCATATTTCTTTGGTGCTAGAAGAGTTATGTTAACCACTGAGGGGAGAACATACCTGTTCTCAGATCACCCTGGAGTGATCCATGGAGAGGATCCATGGAGAGGAAAGAAGCTGGTTTACTTTTTTGTTTGTGCATGTAATAAGGAGGATAACAATAGAGGGGCAATGCCAGGATTAGCTAATGACCACCTGGCTCACGGAAACCGAAAGCCTTGCATAACTGTTAAAACGTCATCATTGTTTTAGCTAAATTATAGAAAATTAATGGAACTCTCTAAATTACCTTAATAATCTAAAGCACATGATCCATTTTCTCCCTTGAACAACATTTCTGCAGTGAACAGTTAAATTTTTAAAAACAATGGAGACTCACTTTGCAACTTAGACTGCTGTGCTTTGGTTTATATTTTTAAATGCTTATGGGTAAACTCTAAAATTTATCACACATCTGAGTATTGTAAAATAAACAGTCCTGTGATCTTAATCACCCTTCCTCATGACAAGGTGAAGGTTAAATTTGCATTTTCCTAACAGCACTTACCTTGAATATCATCATTGAATGTACAGTATCTGTTGCGGTATTTATTGAGGAGCCGAAAAGCGTTAGCATTGGCAAAATCTTCAAACTGGATCAGACAATTCATGCCATACCTGCAAGTTAAAGGGTAATCAAAAATGGATAAAAATACTTCCACAACATAGGACAATATATACATCTTTTACCAGGACAATGTAGCTAGCGCCTCTAGTGCTGAGATAAAATTGAACCTCAGTTGTACAAGGTTCAACAAGGCTCAGTGCTGGGTCCTGCACTTGGGTCACAACAACTCCATGCAATGCTACAGGCTTGGGGAAGAGTGGCTGGAAAGATGCCCGGCAGAGAAGGACCTGGGGGTGCTGGCTGACAGCCGGCTGAACATGAGCCAGCGTGTGCCCAGGTGGCCAAGAAGGCCAACAGCATCCTGGCTTGTATCAGGAATAGTGTGGGCAGCAGGAGCAGGGCAGGGATGGTGCCCCTGTACTCGGCACTGGTGAGGACGCACCTCGAATCCTGTGTTCAGTTTTGGGCCCCTCAGTACAAGAAGGACATTGAGGTGCTGGAGCATGTCCAGAGAAGGGCAACGGAGCTGGTGAAGGGTCTGGAGCACAAGTCTGATGAGGAGTGGCTGAGGGAGCTGGGGTTGTTTAGTCTGGAGAAGAGGAGGCTGAGGGGAGACCTTATCACTCTCTACAACCACCTGAAAGGAGGTTGTAGTGAGGTGGGGGTTGGTCTCTTCTCCCAAGTCACTAGTGACAGGACACGAGGAAATGACCTCAAGTTGGCCAGGGGAGATTTAGATTGGATATTAGGAAAAATTTCTTCCTCGAAAGGGTTGTCAAGCACTGGAACAGGCTGCCCAGGGAAGTGGTTGAGTCACCATCCCTGGAGGTATTTCAAAGATGTTTGGATGTGGTGCTTAGGGACATGGTTTTGTGGTGGACTTGGCAGTGTTGGGTTTGTGGTTGGACTTGATGATCATAGAGGTCTTTTCCAACCTTAAAGATTCTATGATTCTATGATAAAAGTATCTTAAGTGAAATGCATCACAGTAACAGCAAACAGGATCACACCCTTCCCAAGGTCCACGCACTCAGAAATGTGGAGTCACCAAGAATAAATTGTATTCGTTATTCAGGGGACTTCTTAATATACATACCCATATATATATATGCATCTTTGGACTATTAGCATGACGAATTACCATTGGCATATTTACTGATGAGCTTCTCAGAGTGAAGGAGTTGCTCTTTTGTAATGGATATTGCAACTGTCATGTTACAATACAGCAAATCTGACTGCAAAGAGAACACCAGTTAAGGGGACACCACCAAGTGCCCGCTTCAACTGTAGGTGACCAAGAGATGAGAAAAAACCTGCTTGTAGGATCCCATGGACTGAGTGCTTCACAGTGTGATTTCTTAGTCAGAGTTTTGTGTTTTGGTAACATGTTTGCAGGAAACCAGCAAGCAATGACAGCTAGTGATTTGTAAAGTCAAAAGGCAGGAAATAATTGCCAACTTTCCATAATTATCCAGTAATATCAGAGCAAGTGTGCAGTTTCTAAAAATTGGTTAATATTTAGACTGCTCCATATTTATACACTTTCAGCACTTTGTATGACTCTAGGCTACATTAAAGCTTTGCTAATAAAATCTAAAAGGGCCGTAAGTATTCTTTTCTCTAACGTAAATGTGATGAGGCAGTGGGAGAAGCTCGGGGAATAAGTAATACAACTATTGGCAAGTTCTGGGCTGCAGGCAGGTGAAAGGGCTCTAAATAGCTGCACTGTGTTAGAGACCCGAGCCTCTCTGGGACTGTAAGCAGCGCAGAGGCAGCATCACCTTACATACCTCCCATTCAGACTTTCCTCCTTTGCCACGGAAATCTGAGGTAGGAGACAACCCTGCCTTAAACTAGGAATTGATACTGGATAAAATGTGCTCCATTTGAGAACCATGGCTCCCGTCATGAAAAACTCTTTTCATGGCACTCGCAGTGCAGGGACTCAGGCTGTCCTGGGAAGGTCTCGAATTTATTATTATTATTTTCTGTTTCAAGTATGTCTGTCAGCAAGGAGATAATGGTAAGCACATGCATTGTGCTCCTTTATTTGTCTGTCATGAGAAACTTTTGCTTCATAAACATTCTGGTCTCCAAAAGGGAAAAGGGTTGGCTCTTGTGCTTGCTTCATTTTCTCTGTGCTTGCTTTTAGAAAATGACCACAATGATTTGAGAGCTGTGTATGACTCCTTCAGACATAAAAAGCTCAGATTCAACTCAATGCCTCGCTTCAGTTAAGTCTTCCAATATCCTACTAAGTTTAATATTTGCAATATAATAATAACATTTGCAAAGATGTCAATGAAAAATTAGGTGCTTGGAGTCTTTGTTGAATTAGGGACACAGAAGCTGTGGAAGCTTTACTGTGAGGTCTGCAATGCAGTATCATCCCCAGAAGGACGTGTCATTGCTCCTGTCACCAAAGAACTGGGCATGTCCACATTACAGAGCTGTGTGTGCAGAGATCCCTGACTGAGTACAGCACAGCTCTGTGTCAGAACATGGTGCTGTTTCTTTTCTCCTGGGCACCTTTCGGCTCTCTTCAGCTTCTCCTTTGGTGATGTTGGGAATGGATGTGGCAAACCTGCAAGGGACGACGTGCCACGGCAGGTGGTTTTCTTCCTGGCTAATGTCGAATTCAATGACTGAGGGCATCTTCAATTTCTCTCATGTGCATTCTGGGTACCTTTCTACTATCTGAGCACCATCAGAGATGGACTACCATGCCTAGTCCCTACCGTATGTGTTCCCCATATCTCTCCTGAAAGAGAATACAGTGCAGAGGGATTAAAAATTACTTTCAAAATTAGTCTATATTTATTGCGTGCCATCTGATAGCTCCTACTTTACAAAGTATACTTCCTCCCCACTCTGCAATGTCAGAGTCTGGTGAGCCCTCTCTAGGTAGGCAGATGCAAGCTTAACTGGTCATATTGGCCAGAAAGGCAGCAACTCCAGTCTTGTTTACTGTGCTCAAAGGAGCAACAAAAGAGCCCTGTAAAATATCCCTGTTTTAGCTACACCACAACTCTCACCCTGGGTATGGAGGTTTAGGCATGGATTTTCCAGGGGACCAACAGGCTTTGAAATTCAGCAGGATCTAGATGCTCAAGTGGGGAGATTCCAGCTTGCCGTACTTCAAGGGGAAAAAAGCCCTAGAAGAGGGACTGGAAAACTGCTCCCATTGGTTTTGTGACTTTTAACAGGACAAATTCCTTCCTGCACCTTGTATGACAGGCCACATTACACAGCTCAACAGCAACTGGTGTCTATTGAAAGTTTGCATTTCTTTTTTATAAGAGGCTCTTAAATTGCCTCCAGTGTGCTGCTAACTACAAGTTACACCGAGTATTTGAGGGACAGGCTGCTTATGCACTTTAAGCCTCCCCACTGCAGATTCTGGCAGCTATCAAGGAGACATCCATTACCAAAAATTCTTCTGAAATGCTGACCAACACTCTGAAAAGCAACAGATGAAGATTCCCAAGACTCTTTCTCTCTCTAAAGTCTTGGAAGTCAAAATGAACATTGTGGATATCCAAGGAATTAGTGCAAATACAAAAAGTGCCTGTGCAAGTCAGTTTTCTAATGGATGATACTCTTATCCATTGTTTGAATGTCTAAGGAAAACATGGCTAAGAGGGAGATGACACACCATCCAGAACATCTGCTAATGTCTCACAGCAAAGAATTAGCAAATCTTTAAGGAACTTCAGTTGCTATAGAAACTATTTCTCTAACACCAGTCTTATTATTTATTTGTATCACTGAGGAAATAACATTACTGACTTACTTAATAAAATCAGTGGTCTCAGCCAGCATTAATATATGCGTGACCAGCTCTCCAAAGAGCATAAGGGTAGGTGGGTGGGTTTCCCTAACTACAAAGTCAAATTTGCAAGAGTATCAACCTGCACATTTTTCTCTTTTGAGCACAGAATTCTTTCCTCACTTCACATTCCTGGTCTGCAGCATGAGACAGTGCACAGTTACTTCTATTTTTGTCTTCGATCATTTTTTATGAAGCAGAGCACAAGGAAGGAACACTTCATTTCTCTTCCTGCTCCTCAGTATGACAGGACAGTGCTGGAATACAAACTCTTTTCACTGAGCTATTTTTTGGAAGATTGTTTTGTTTTTCTCTGCAATATGTCCACTGAGCTTTTAAAAGCATAAACCACATTTCTGAGTCTATGGGAGCCTTTGCATAATGTAAGAACTAAAGTTTTCATTAATAAAGACCACAAATCGGTCACGGCAAGACCCTAAGACCAGATGCTTTAAATGAAAGAATCAAATATTTCAGACTCACATTAAAGATGGGAATCTTGGGATGATGATCCTAGTCCTCAACAACTACCCACCTTACTGGGGTTTTGAGAGGACTATAAAGAACTTGTGCTGCTCAAAGTCACTGAGATTAAACACAAATTAGGCAGCTGACATACTGTCCCATCTTAGAAATCCACCAGTTAATGCTTAGTCCTCTTTCCTAATGTACTTTGGCAGCTGTGTGCAATGCTCCATCTTAGGATGACCCGATCAGCCCAAGAATAAACTTAGCAAGGAGTATGACCAAAACAACTGCTGGCGCCATTTTCAGTAATAACCTTGTGAGTATCAACATGATGAGTCAGTTCTACTGTCCTTTCTCCACAGCACAGTAACTCAAGATTTGTGTAACCTGTTTCATCCCAAAGGAATTCAGAGTGCTCTACAAAGTATTTGGGTAGCATCCAAAAGTAAAATGTACCCAACATGGGACTAGAGTACAGCAGTGCTTTAATATGCAACAATGCTAAAAAAAAATCCAGCTTAGGAGAGAACATGGAGAATATCTGTTACTGCAAAGGGAAAGGGTGGTCAAAGAGCTGCTACTTGTACTGAAATTCAGCCAACAAAATGCAGCACAGACTAGGATTTCTTACACTACCTTTACATATCTAGAAGTTGGCCGTGTAATGCTGAGCTAGACAACTCTGGCTGCTTTCTCAGACAACAGAGAGAAAGAGGCACGCCCAACAGCGACTTCTTTGAACTAGTCTAAATGGAAAATGGAAGTAGATAACATCTCTGGAGATGCCTCTTTCTCCACAGTCTCTGTGAAGACAGTCTAAGATGACCAACTTAAATTCAGATGTCTAACTTTAGACACCTAAATTAGGAAAGACAATCTAATATTATCTAATTATCACAGCTGGTTAGGAAGATCGTAAATATATGACATGCACCCTAGGCCACTGGCTTATCACCCTTTCAATTGCTATGCCCTGCTGTCCTTCAAAGCCTGTAATTTCTTTGTTGATCTTCTCTATAGAAATTGCTGTGCTCCATCCCTTGTGTATGGTATCCAGGTGGTCCCCTATCAGGTTATATGCAAATACTTCAGGATGGAATGAAATCTACTGGCCAGTCTCCCTGCATTGTAATGTTTTTAAAATGAAAACTGCATTTTGACAAAACTGATTTTGCAAAATTGTTGTGCTTCATTGGAAACATTGTAGTTTCAATCAAGAAACCAAAAGCAACGATTTATTCTTGGAGGAATAATTTTTAGTGAGGTATGCTTTCGTCTAACCAGCTAAGAAATTTTGCTCTATTTAATTTGTTAGACTTGTTACTTAAGTACAAGTCTACTTAACTTGTACAGACTGAAGCACTTAGAACACGCTTGCTGTCTATAGGTGCAGGATCCCTCTTTATAGAATAAGTGATTGTAAAGTGAGTATTTGAACAAGGATTTCTGAAGATCCCCTTCAAGACATTTAAATGTCCTTAAATTTGTTGCTAGAATTGAGGGTGGCCCTGCAGAGACATCTTGCAAACTGCTGTGGCAGGAAGAGGCTCCTAGGCTGGCTCAGTCTGCTTGGCTTGTTGACAGTTCTCATAGATTCTTCCACGCTTCTACTGACACGTGTGACTAATCTCCTAACTTTCAGCTCAGAGGCTGAAGGAGAGTTTGAAGCCAAGAGCAGCAGGTCACATCAGGACTAAATGTTTTCCAGTTCAGGAAAGGCATGGCCAGTGAAGGTTGACTCCCTCCAGTAATCTCATCCTGACTGTCAGTGACTCATCTTCTCTAGAGCATTCTATCATCTTCTTGGCATCTGGGACATTAGTGGTTAAACACCCAGGATTTAGTTGCCTTTATCTAAAAGGAAAGCTCAAATGTAGACTATCAGGATTTCAGACTGACAAGGTACATTGAAGCAGAGCAAGTGCCAATCTCCAGTTTGGTTTCTTCAATTCCCCAGTTCTTTCCCCCACTTCTTGTTTTTTGACCTTCTGATTTTGGATTCAAAGCTCTTCCCTTTCCTCCTGGGCACACTGAAGTGTGCATTTCTTGGGACCTCTGCAGTCCTATGTCTCCTTGTAGAACTGGAGCTTCCCCCTTAGCACAAGTAATTCTTACATTTGCAGGCTGTTGAAAAGGATGCTCAGACAGTTCATTTCTGTACCTCTCTGACAGAGGTGGTTTTGAAAGGATTCAGACATGCTGGATAGGAATGGAGAGAGACTATAACAACAAAGTCTTTTATGGTCACTCAATATTATCCAGGTTAATGTCTTAATACTAATGTCCCCTTAACCACCACAACACATACACACTTTTCAGCAAAAATGAGACCTTTTGGAGTTCCAAGCTGAATTCTGCTGTACTGGCTTGTTGTATGGTGGGTTAACGTCAGGTGCAAATTGATATACTTTGCTGAAGGCTAGGATACAAACTCTGTGTGGTTTTTTCAGATAAAACACTGAATCTAATTTCTCTCTAAAAACAGTTCTTCACTTCTGTCTTGTACAAGAGTCATTATTTAATACCGTCACCATGTCTCCTGGTTCACTGTTGGCTGCCAGACCACCACCGGGGGACCCTGTTCTCTACCATCTCTGGAATCATTTTAGCCATTTCATAGGGTTAGAAACAAAAAGATGTACTTTATTGGTTCTTCCTCATCAAAAAAAACAAACCCCAACTTGTCTTTCATGGCAAAGATTATCTTGCTGTCTCATTAGTTTGCATAGTTGGGGTGTTTGTGCCATAATTATGACCCAAAGTCTGGCTTTCTCTCCCGTACCTTGCAAAAACCTTCCTGTAAAAATGGCCTCACTGATAAAAGCTTTACAGAATGGTCCCATACACTCATTCTAGTCTGATCTCCAGACCTTGCCTAGCAAATTTTGCACAAGAAATATTTCATTATTTAATGAAATAATATACTATTGATCAAAATAATGCATGAGACTCGCCCTAATGAAGGATGGCTCTAGGAGCTAAACATAGACAATAGTACAAGTCTGTTGTAAAAATTACCACCCAAAAACCTTTATTAAGAAATTATTCTGCTTTCTGGAAAAAAACCAAGTGTAGGATTCATGCTTTCTTTATCACTGTACTGTTGTTCTGGTGTTGTTACTATCAACCTAGAGCTACGCTGAATCTCTGGCTACGTTAACAGGAAAGATGCTGTTAATAAAGTTTGTATCCCCTGTAGAGGATGGTACACATCTCTCTTGGATGAGCACAAAGTGTGGAACAAAAGACCGTGAATCCCAGAAGAGGGAGGCAGATGTTTTCCTGATGACTTTGCTTTTTGCTTCTTTATTCAGGAGATTTCTCAATTGCCTGAACAATGTCATTATGCAACTCGGTTCTTTCATCCTCATTTGTATGTACCTCTCTGAGTTCATCCAGCCTCATTATAAGCCACAAGGTCAGTGAGGAAAAAATTCATGAGGCAGCAGTTACCATTTGAGAAGCATCTGACCAAAACTGCACAAGTCAGAACTTCAAGGGTGGCTTCAGGACCTGTGCAGTGCCTTTGCTGACCAGTATCACAAGGGCATTTTTGTTCACCATGAGCAGGGAATATAAAACATTCCTACATGTATGCAAAAAAAAATATTTGTAAGGAGGTCCAGTTCCTTTATGGAAAGAATCACAGGCAGGAGGTTCCAATCCCTGCCTGAATTTAGCATTTTATAGCACTGCTTTCAGTCATTCATGATGTAAGGAGTCTGCTTTGATGCACTGCAACTCCTACTCATAGTCTTAGATAAAACCAGGCACAGAAGAGCCAAATTGTCCTTGTCCTTGAGACTTCCTCACTGCTGCTTGATACACCAGCAACCAAACTTATGATTTCCAAGAAAAATGAAATTTTCAGTAAAGGAACCCATCATTAGAAAAAAATCATGCTTGGCAAGAGATCAGCATTCAGGATTGGAAAATCAAAGTCCACTCTTGCAAGTTAAACAACACTAGCACCTGAGTCTGGGACTGTCCTGAGGCCATTCTTACCGTTAGATTGTTAACATGATCCTTGGCAGGCTTTTGGTCAGACAAGCAGTACTCTGCCACACAATTCCTGGCCACAGTTAGGGGTCAGTTTGGTCAGGCACCACCTCAAGAGATCGGCTGCCTGTGGCTTTATAGCAGTAAGAGGGCTAAGCAGTATGGGTAAGGCTAAGCAGTACGCATATGAGCAGCAACCACAATGCCGTTTGGCCTTATGACCAGAAAATGGGCTCTGGCCTTTCTTGTTTACTAGTACAGATGTAGCTAGAAGTAGCTTAGAAGTGGGCAAAGCACTTCCCTCATTCTGCTACAGCCAGGATCTCACTTTACCCCTGGAGAGGGTGAGGGCAGTGACTTAAGAATCTGCATTTTCCTTGTGTATGAAGGGGAAGCTGTCCTGTGCCTCTGCAGTGTTACGGGGTCCTGCCTGAGTGTGCCTCAGGCAGGCAGAAGTAGGGTCCAGGGCCATCTGGGGCATTCAGAGAGGGAAAAGGCAAGTGGATCTCATAAGGTCTTTGCAAACTGAGTTCTCACAAACATGACTGGAAGAAAACTAGACTCTTGTCCCATCTGACACCAAGGTTGATTCAAGGCACAGAACAAGATACACTTTCGTCTACATTAGAAACAGAGACAGAACCAGCAATCTTAAATAAGCAAACACTGGTACCAAGCTAAGAAGCGACTTAGAGGGAAAAAGCACCTTTGTTCATCCCACCTAAAAAGGGCGAGAGGCTCAGGCTCATTCATGTTTTTGAGGACCCAGCTCCTTCACACCCCTGAGTCAGCTGATAGCCCCTTAATGGCAGCTCTGTTGTGCTTATTGAGCTCTTTGCAATAGGCAGGTTACACAAAAGCATAAGTACATCCCAGAAGCCTAAGGCTTTTCTACTGTCATTCATGTCTGTGAAATCTCATGTCAGGATTGCACTGATTGCACATTTGTATGTGTTTCTGGCCAAGCAGAGGAAACCCAGATAGGTAAAGAGACAACACCGAGATGGGTTTCCTACTAGGAGGCATGGGGCCAGGCAAGTGCGCTATTGTTTGCAGAGAGAACTTGCAACATTTGTTTGCTTACAGGCTGCAGACCGATGTTACACTTAACACCAGAAAAAGCCTTTAAATACTTCCACATAGCTAAGAGGAAAGCAAATTTTCCCTTAAAAACTGACAATGAAAACTAAAATTCTGGTAAATTAAAATAAAAGTTGACCTTCCAGTTCTGAAACCACTGAAAAAACCCTTCAGAGCCTCATTCAGTACTGTGATGCGATTTAATAGCACTATGTATATCACTCATTAAATAGTTCTACTAGTGTTAAAAGGAGAGATGAAGAGGTAAGTTAGAAAATGTGATTGTATCTGTTACTTTGTTTTGAAATAGAAATGGAAATGTCATGGGCAAGGTTCATTGATCATCAAGATAGCACAGCGAGAGCTGGATCCAAGGATCCACAATAGAAGTCATGACTGTTATAGCAGATGCAGCAGTTATGATGGTCGTCATGAGTGAGACAAAAATGCAATTGCTTTTATGCTACAACATTAGATTTTGAGCCAACAGATGGGAGTTTTGCAAAAACTTGTAGCCTTTTATATTATAGCCAATACAAAATCTAGAGCTCTAGATCCTGGGTTTAGAAATCCCATGCCAGGGAGCTGCATTGTGAACCCAACAAGAACTGTTGCCTGCCTCACCATCTTCTTAGACTGCAGACTATTTCTAATGTTGGGTAGGAGTGTCTAGGTTTCTACCAACATAAACACAGCCACCATACTCTGAGGCATAGAGCCTGCTGTGGATTCAGTAAGTGCTAAATGAGAGTGACTCTTGAAGCACAAAGATAGCAGGAAATTCCTGAATCTTGGATTACTGGAAGCTGGGGGTATGCCAAGGATTGTTTGCTGCTTGTTCCTAGTCATATGCTGGGGCATCTGCTATGAGCTACTGTTAGAGACAGGATATGGGGCAAGATCAAGACAAGATCAATCACAAAGCTCTTTGGAAAAAAAATCTTGAAAAATCATAGTCAACCTTCACTATAGTCCTTACAGAAGCAAAACCGCCCCACTCCCCCCAACCAACCAACTCTTTTGTGCTTAGTGCTTGGAAGTCATGAGACATGCTGCACTACATCTGCTGCTATGGCCATCCTTGTGTTTTTATGCAAAATGACATCATTCTCCTTGCAGTGGGTCTGAGGAACAACTGCAGCTGGAGATACAAGGCTTCTTGGGAGCAGGGCATAAGCAGGAGATGCAACCGTGCTAGTGCTGACCCTCAGATGTAGCCTTGAGCTACCGTCTGATGGACAACAAGGAATGAAGCCTCATCACCTGCCTTCCACCCAAACAGATCTTCCCCAGCTACATCTTTCTAAACCAGCTGTGGTAAATCTGGCTTAGGTGGAAAGCACAGACAGAAAGCCGATGGCAGAGAGCTTTTTGACATCTGTAAATGCGTTATCCCAAAGGATTTGAGGGCAAGGTAATAAAAGTCCATTACCACAGAGATCTTGTCGCAGCACATCTGGAGCTCAGTCATTCCTCAGTAGCAGAAAATCAAGCTAATAAAACCTAAATATTGTTCTTTGACTTTAAATATCATCCAGTGGCTAAAAGCAGATCGTAGGAGCTGGCTGGTGAGCTCATTCCACATCAAGCCAGGATAATGGACAGCTGGGGTGGCTCTTCCCATTACCATCGCTTCTCCCTTCTGGATGGCGTCAGAGTCCCTCTGGCCATGGTAACTAGGCTAGACGGGCAAGGAGAATATCCACCTTGTATTCCCACGAAGGCTGGAGTTGGTCTGTATCATCAGCCCCACCCAGGGCACTGGTGATGGTATGCAGGTCTCCTAACAGACACATAGATGCTGAGGAGGGACTTTAGGTGTTAGCTGTATTACGCGAGGGCTTTGTGGAGGCCAGTGGTGCCTAGAGATTTACATCTAGCCTTTCAGGTTCAATTAGCCAAGTTATCTAGAGCATCTGAAGGAATAACATGGGGGCACCTGTACTGGTGATTTTGTTTCTGAATTGGTTCCGGTTTGGTGAATTTGTGATCCACCGCCCTGGAGAACTGCTGAAACAGAGGCGATTGTTTTCGAGCAGGCTCTGCTTATTAGAGAGCACATGTGACCTGCCTTGGTATGTTTGTGGGTAAAAGTACTGGGAAGGGATTAGGCAAAGAGAAATTAGGTATAAAACAGGCACAAGGAAAAACAAACTCAGCAGAGCTACTTTCCTTTTTCTCCCACTTTGAGAAACTGAGTGCTTGATCTCCTGATATCTTCTGTGCTCTGCCATGTGGCACGGGCTGATAGCAAGCTTCTGTTTCCCTGGTCACCCTGTTAATAAGCACTGATGGGAAAGGAAAGGGGAGTGAAGTTATGACAGCTTAATGAGGCTTCTGTGACACAATTTGCTGGCATGTGGAACTGCATCTCGTGGAGTCTCGGGCTGCATGCTCAGCATCTGCTGGCAAGCAACTGAGGCCAGCATTTGAAACAGAGGCTGGAGCTTGGGGACAAGCCATCCGTCAATACCTCTGGCTACTTGGAGCCACCAAGCTGCACTGTTACTGCATGATGAAACTACAGGAGGAGTGAATGGAATAGGACAGATAAGGAAATGGCCTCCAGTTTCTATAACAGTTTAGGAGAAAAGGAGAAGGAGGAAAAAAATTTCCAGTGGTAGTTTGCTTTGAAAGAGAGTCTGAGGATTAAAGCATATGGTTACTGTGGATGCTAGGCTGAAGCCCTTCAGAGCCCAGAGAACGTGCCCCAGCACAACACATCTCCCGTGGTGATTTTAACCTTAATTTGCTCACATAGGCAAGCCCCAGAAATTCTGTGGGTTATTCAGATTATGATCCTTGGACACTTCAGGTGAATACTTATTCCAGCCTACAAAAATGTACCATTTCAAGAATAAGACTGACTTGCTCTTTGCCATGGTAACTGAGGAGAGGGAAAACTGAAGCAGTGTATTTTCCTATACAAAGCATATTACTCATTGTGAGAAAACGGGAATTTTTCAGGCTGCTTCATTCAGTCATAGGCTAGGCTCAATGGGCCAAATTTTAAATGTAGTTGCCTCTCAAGAGGAGCAAAACGCATGGTTTGGAGCTTTTGTTAAAGAGCTCAGTCATTTTATGTGTTTTAAGTGAAAGAGTAGTGAATGGAGGTTTAGGCAGCAGGGAAATGCAGAAATTTATCAAGGTGTTTCAGAAAGGGCTTTTCTTTCTAAAATTGCTCAGAAGTCACACTTTATTTCAAAATACTGTAAGTGCTAACTCTGAAGCCTCTGATGCCCTCCTTGTTTCATTACTAAGTGGCTATTATGAGACCAGGAGCCCTTTCTGCCGACCATAGGGGACTCCAGCTATAGTAATTTGACATCTGTTTGATATTATTATTCCATTAGAAGAGTAAATCTTCACTCCCCTGGCTTTTTTGTGGGCTCTGACACATTTCATTTCAGTGACAAATGTCCCTCGAGTCAGCAGTGATTTGACAGGGCAGGAGGTACTCCTGTAGAGGAGCTGACAAATGATTTCCATGAGAAGTTGAAGTACCCTCAGGAAGTAGACAGAATTTCTGCATGAACATCTAACTGAAAAGGAAAGCTCTAAATTGCAAGAGATTTGTGGCAGCCCAAAAGATTCCTCCCCAAATAACTGAATTTGCATGTGATGTTATATACTTGCATAAGAAATCACAGCAGACTGAAGTTCACAGCAGTTCATACTCACAGGTTTCCTCACACATGGAAGCAGGCTACAATAAAGCAGCATGTTCTTGACCTTCTGAACAATTTCTGCTTCCTTTCGTAACAGAAGTGAGAGCTCCTACTGGGTTGCATCCAGTCATTCTAGTGGAAATTTGAGACCAAATGAAACTGATTCACATAAGTTTGCCAAACCCAAGCTGATAGCAGGATTATTCACCAGCCCAGAGCTCACAGAGCTCACACTCCAACAACACTTTAAAGTATGCTGGTGGTCAGGATGATAATATTGGGTAATAGCTCCTTTCACTCAAGGATCTCCAAATACTTTACGGATGTGAATGGAGAAGTGTAAAGTGGAATTTCCCAGCCCTACTTTGCAGAGAACTTTTCGGGGGTTTACCTGGTTCAAGCAATTCATCCTGGCTGAGAGAAATAGAAAAGCTGGGACAGGGGCCCCAGGAACTTGATTCCCACTACTTAGATGAAAGCATTAGATGTGACATCACCTCCTCACAAGATGAGTTCATTGTTTTGTGGCTAAGTGTCTTCTCCCTTCAAAGTGGAGATTAGCCTGTGTAAACTAAACACAGGAAAACAACAGCCAATCCTTCCTCTCCAGCAGCAAGCACAGAAAAGGGAAATTGTCTTTCTGGCACTGTCACTGACATTGCAGGAGCAGTGGGTACAATGAGCTTTGCATTTAACACCACAAGCATAAATCTCAGAGCCAAATTTATGATGGCTGAGACCATCACCTGGGTTCTCATTCCATTGTTCCCATTCTATCATCAACAGTGCAATACCCCATGGTCTCCTGTCCAGAAGGAAGTGGGATAGTCTCCTTGAAGGATTAATTAGTGACTACAATCAAAGAAACAAAACCCCCACAAATCAACCCTGACAACTCTTAAATCTTTTCTACTTGTAGAGCCTCTTGTGATTTCCTAGTTGTGTTTTACCAGTTTTCTAGCCTCCAAGAATTTCTTCCTTCTAGATAACCCACAAGTTTCTAACATAATACTACACTGCAATCAACTGACATTTCAGTCAAGTTTCTTATCAAATATAAAGAAGGACAAACCAGAGCACAAACACAAAACTCTCTTCTCTGCAATCATCCCATGATACTTCTAATGCAACAGGCAGGGCAGTGTTACTGTGTTCATTTCAGAGATATAGGAGCTATAGCACCAATTGATAGCAAGCATCTTAACACAATAAGTGGTCAACTGCACCTGGGTGGATTGATGTACTGGCTGGCTGTAATACAGGACATGTCTACACCGTGCTGCTGAACAGCAAATGAGAGACCCCTGTCCTAACAGCTGCATTGCACAGTGCTGCACAGAGCCACCACATCAACAGATGCTGAAATTCTCCATGACGCACTCATCCCTCTCAAAACTTGGTTCATCAGCTATGACTGAATGGTCCTTAGCGTTTCAGCCCCTATTTCCTACATCCCTCCGCCCACAGCCAGCTGGACAGTCAGACCTTATGTAAAGATACGCTTCTCAGCAGATGGGTAGGTGTTGCCATTAGACACTGGACATGTGGCCTCCTGCCTCAAGGGAGACAAGATGAACTGAGAGCTGATGACACACGTACCATCCACTCCCTTCCATTTAGGCAGGAACACACACACACACAGCTGGCTGGAGACACAGAAAGAGGGAAGATCAAACCTAGCTCCTTCAGCTGTGAAGAAAAGACCCTACAATGTACAGATAGGCAGCAGCCTACTAATCAGGCACAGACTGAAGCTCTCTGCCACTTATCAATATCATCTGCTGCTTTAGGAAAGGCAGAAAAAGCTGCTTGGTATGTCAGAGACCCTCTATCCTAGCTAGTCAGTAAGAATGGAAATACGCATTTGGTCTGTCCCACCATTAAAAAGACAGTGCTTATAATCCTGGCCTTCTCACTTCTCAAACATAAATTCCAGCAGGGAAGCTCCTATTTTTAAGAAAGCGATAGACAGGCAGTCTGCAGGCTCACACAGACATCACTGTGTGGAGGAACATGCCATTTCCAGTTAGATGATCTCCTTCACAATGGTGAAAGTTAGAAACTTCCTTTACAAAATGTAAACAAACCAAAGTTTAGATTCTGCCTGTGCTGGACGATGCTCATAAACGCATGATGGAGGCCAGATACAGCCCACAGGGCATATGTTTGACACCTCTGGCCTATATGGACAGGAAATGGTTATAAATGGTCAGTCCCATTTCAGTTCTCCAAAGACAAATATTTTTGACACAGAGTGCTCAAGCACAAAGAGTCATTTGTAGACCACCCAGGAGACTTGCATTTAAATTACCTTTCTTTGCTTGGACGATCAATTATACTAATGTTTATTTCACGAGTTGCAACATTTGTTCTTAAATGGAAGCAGCCCAGAGGAGCCATGTATATAATCCCACTTACTTGTTGGTAACTGCCTGCATAAACTCATCAATCAGTTCGTCGTACTGTTTCCCACGAACCCTCTTGTGTTTCAGTCCAATATAGAGTGGATCACTCAGGAGAGCCTAGGACACAAAGCAATTCTGTTGACATCTTCCCTTCCACGGATGAACGGAGATAGATTTATGTCCCAGCCTAGCCAAAAAGTTTGTCTGTTGTGGTCATGTTAATTTTACTTACTATACAGTGAAGGGCAGCTCACACAAGTCTTCCTGAGCAGAAAGTGTTCCCATGAGAAGCTATGGACTGTCTTTTTGTGTAAATAAAGTCGGAGGGATGTAATGCTTCTTGACTGCTGTAGGAAATGGAGCTCTGCATCCCCAGAACAGTGCTACCACGGCTCCCTGCCAAGGTGCCTCACTCCTAGTGCATAAAACTGACCTTGTGCGTGGGGAGTGCTTACTGTTCAAGCAGTTTTTAATTTTGCACTGAGGTTACCAGGAAAGCTGTTGACCATAAACAGCGCTTTGAGCAATGAAGATCACCTGAAGTAACCTGAAATGTCATGTGTCATACAGGCCTTTACATGCCAGCCTTGAGCTAACCAGGACCCATGACGAGATGCCAAAATGTTCCCAAGCCCTGCACCTACCTCACACTCACCTCCAGTTACCTGCAGGTGTCAAGGCAAGGTATTTGCATACAACATATTAGTTTATTTTTTGGCTCCTATTGGGAATAAAAAACCAGGCCATTCTTCCAACCAACCCAGCAGGTGTTAAGTGAGGACCCCAAAGCCACCTAAAAAGGACTGGGTCAGCATGGAAACAGCACATATTTTGGGAAAAATCACAGGACAAACAGTGGCAGGAGGCAGGTGGGCCAACACCTCCGTGAGTCACTGCAAAGCAACTCTACTTCCCTTCCAATTTCAGGAACTGAATCAACCAGCTGAGAAGGGGATGAGCCATCACAGACCTATTGCCCTGCAGCCATATGGGCCCTAATTATTGGCAGGTATGTTAAAATTAGATCTGTTTTTACAGCCACAGCTGTTTTCCCTTAGAAGGAAAGATGAAAGAGGTTTTCCTCTGAGTTTGATACATTAACTCTTCAGGGCCATGAAACAGAAAGCAGACCCATTTGCATTACTTCACTGATTGCTCCTATAGTGCCATGTGCTCTGGGGCCGGTTCATGGAGTATAACATTCTCCCATAGGCAAGCTGAGAAATGCCAAGCCCTGAAAAAAAAACCCATTTGCTCAAAAATATTATGGACTGTCAGAAAGACAAGCTGGGAATTGATGCTAAGAATATAATATAACTGCTATATTTACTCCATTCTACCTGAGGTGCCTGTTAGCAACACAGTCACCCTAGGCTCAACATATATTAACAGGCAGAGATGAACAGGATGAATGCCTACAGGAGATGTCTTATTTCGGCACTGATAAGAGTTTAGTCGTGGGGCAGAATGCTCATAGGGTGTGCTTAGGGTTGGGTTAAGCTGGGTTTAAAGCACATGAGAAAGCCATTAAATAAATAAATAAATAAATCTATATTTTGAGGAAATATATTGTTTATATTGCTGGAAAACAGCAAGTTCTATATCTTAATCCCAGCTGTGGAAATTGGCTTCACAGAGTTGTTCCTAGACACATAAGCTACACTTGACCTTGGGCAGAAAGAAAGTCTTCAAGACTGACTCTGGGAGTCCCTTTCTCTGACACCATCTGATCCTTGGAGACACCTGAAAATCATTGGTGACACTTTGGATTTTAGTGTCCCCCTGGATGCTGAGATGCATGGTCAGAAGCTTCCCATGGGAAAGGAAGCACTTACGCCCAGGTCCCTCTGGAGGGGAGCTCCAGCTAGGTGGCTCAGAGCATGCTGACACTTGCTGGTGTGCAGATCAGCATGGAGGAGAAGGAAGAGATGAAGGAGCCAAAGTCAAGTACAATGTTCTGTTGTCGGGAAACTCCAACAAGTGAGAGACTGAGACTTAATTCCCGCTTTAGCTTTAGAGGGTCTGAACTCAGAGATCCCACTTTTCAGGAAAGACCGTGGATCAGGCTGAGATGAGCACACCCCATTCCATGAGTCCATGACAGGCCACTATGCTAAAGGGATAAAATAATCTTGGGACCAGAGACCAAAGAGGTAATTGAGAATCTTATCCCACATGTCATCTGTGGCCACTGATTTTGCTTTCTTTCATTCTTTTCAACTGTCCAGCGTAAGACACTTGGGTCTGGTGTGAAAAAGGTGCAGAAAATCTAGCTTTCCAATGAGCATAGGAATGTCTGAAAATGTCGGCACTCATTTGTCTTCGTACACAAACTTAAAGCTCTTATACCCCAGATTTGTTTTCCCTCAAGAAACATGTGTTTGGTTTCCTTGGGGTCAAGTAAGGCACAAGTACATTTTACAAAAATGGACAAATGTAGGCCATCACAAATAACTATAGGATATTCTTTTTAAAAAAGACATCCTCACAGATGTCCATTCTGGCATTGTTAAAATGTTGCACTTCAGCCTTTCTGAGCCAGAGTCATAAAGCAAAAATCTGCAAACAGATGGAGTCCTCTTGTTCGGTTATCATGTGCAGTAAAGTGTGCAATCTGACAAAATACTGCAATTAATCATTCCCAAACCACCCACCAGGGATTCTCCATTTTCTGGAATACAGTCACCTTTATAAAGACATGAGTATCTGCCTGTTTTCTCATAATTACCAGAGGAAGAATAAATCTGGGACTTCCTGTAGAAAATCTTTCAATTCACCTTGCCATGCTGAAAAGTGGAGCAGATGCTTCAGCTCCAACTGGCAACACTGAGTCTTCCCACCAGGGGACCATGAGGCTCTTTACTGTTTATTTCAGTTCCCCATAAAAGCAGAAGTTTCTTGAGCATCAAACAGGAATGAAACCTGCCCACTTCCCTGCAGTGCTGGTCTAGCCATCATCTCATCTTGGATGTCTTTGGCTTTGCCTCCACGTTTAGGAAACTGGCCTCAGTTAAGCATTAATCTCAATTCTTTCTCCCCCGTCAGATTTATGAAAAACTGTCTTACCTCGTTGTCTGTGCCAACATCCAGCAGGACAGGGAGACACTGTTGCGGGTGAACTCCACCACAAGCTGTGTACAAAGCAAGCTTCCCCACTGGGATACCCATGCCATAACTTCCTAGATCTCCTAAACCGAGAATCCTCTCTCCATCTGTCACCACGATAGCCTAGGAGGATCAAAAAAGACTGGTGTATGGTGTTGCCAAGGCTCTAGAAGCAAAACCAGCCCCAGTGTCTTCACACTGATGCCATTTTGCACTTGCATTGTGCAATGGATATTTGCTCCTTGTACATGACACCATGTTGATTAGCTGTTAGTGATAAAGGGCTGTTTACTTTTGGTTGATGGGTAGCTGCTCTCAGTGTGGGAAAGCTCTGCTTGCCAACACTTCAATTCACTTGTAGCAGAGCCCAACCAGCATGGCTTTTTGTGCATCCTCAGCTGCATAACAAGAAGCATCACAAAAGAGATCTGGCCTTGATTTTTGCTCTTTTTCTGGAGAAAGAGCTCTGTAAAAAAGTGTTTGTGATTATGAACTGCATCTGTGGAATTAACAAGCTCATGTCTTCACACTGTTTTAGAGTAGCTGTGGAGTAGCCAACATCAGATAATTAAAACAAAACTCATTATAACTGGGTCCCTTTGCCTGTGGCCCCCCGACTGCAAGGCAGGTAGACAGAAGCCATCAGCACGGGCAGCAGCACGGACAGCAGAGGGGCTCCCACAGTGTGTATTTAATATTAGACTTCTTTTCCCACACAGCTGGGAGTTAAACAACTGCCATTTAACTCTTTTTGCAACTGGCCTTTTGCATTTCAACAATACTATAATGTGCTACCTCATCAAAATCTCTGATCCAAAATTTTAGGTTTTCCTTGTTGTTGTATCATTTCTTTGTGACAAGAACAGAAATAAAAGCCTGCTTAATGTTGTCCAAATTAGAAGCCCAAAGTTGAGCTGTTCAACCCATGCCGTACATCACTGAGACCTTAGGAGGCAAATGACCAAGCAGATCCGACTAAACTTCCCAATTTTTAGGTTAACTACTCTGTTTGTCCATTTTGTCCCCAGGGTCAGGCACTCTTTTGGGCAGTTCTGAAATCCAGTAAGAACAGGAATATACTGGAGTCCAGTCCCACTGGGGGAGAAAAGTTGTAAAGACAATAATAAACTTCAACTTTCAGCACTCTCTCATCACTTCAGAGAACAGAGCACTCACATCAAATGGTTTATCAGACTGCGGGGGACTCAAGTGCACAGTCTAGCTCGGATTTCAAAGGAGAAGAATGCAGAGAAGTTCTTTATTTGCTAATCTGCAAAGTTAAGGCTAAACTTAGGACGTAGGACATACACATGTGTGCTTTAGTGAGAAATAAGAGAATGGGAGATTAGAAGCTATCTCAATAGATGTACTTCCTGGGGGGGTGGTAATAAAGTTGCATTGGTTTATTGCTGCGATGGGGAAGTATTTCATTGTTTAGGAATGGAATAAACCTCTTGCTGCACTTTCAGGAAGAAACATACTCATCTGTTTCAGTGTCCTTTCTTATTCAACATAAGCTATATACACTTCCCAGGGCTATTTTCTCCCTCAACCTAAACCACTGTTTGTAACAGCAGAGCAGAACTACATTACACTGCATAGTTCAGGAGTAAGCCTGAGGAGGAACCACAGATAGAGAGGATATATGCATCTATTCTGCCTTTTACATCTATTTTGCTCTCTAGCAAAAAAAAATAAAATTAAAAAAAAATCTCTGGTGGTTTAAGGCATGATATATTCCAGGGCTGAAATGCACATAATAATAGTGACAACCAATATGCAATAGGGATTATTTTGAAATGGTATTTGTTGTTGTGCTGTTACCACTTTCTTGTCACTAGGAGTTAGAATTCCTAAAAGTGATCCTTCAATGAAAAATATATTGTAACTGAAAGGACTATACACCTATCCTTAGGCTAGAGGTTGGACAATCCCCAACATGGGAAGTTCAGTAATGGCAGTGATACACTTATCCATCTCCATTTTTGAACACTTTCCTATTTGTTTTTCCTCCTGAGTCAATGTGAAGGGTTAGCGATGGGAAAGTCTCTTTTTGGGTGGACTCCATCTGTTTCTGGGTATGTGCTCACTTCTTTACCACACCCAGAGGATGCGATTGGGACTGGAAGGCAGTAATGGGAGTAGGGAAAGCAGCAAGCACATGCACTGCTGTCATGGTTTTAGCTGGGATAGTTAAT
>WEKW01016501.1:0-18737 GCA_013389905.1 Sula dactylatra | reverse complement strand
GCCCAGGATACGGTTGGCTTTCTGGGCTGCAAGCATATATTATCAGCTCATGTCCTGCTTTTCATCCACCAGTACCCCCCAAAGTCCTTCTCCGCAGGGCTGCTCTCAATCCCTTCACCCCCCAGCCTGTATTGATATTGGGGGTTGCCCCAACCCAGGTGCAGGACCTTGCACTTGGCCCTGTTGAACCTCATGAAATTCTCACAGGCCCACCCCTCCAGCTTGTCCAGGTCTCTTTGGATGACATCCCGTCCTTCTGGCATGTCAACTGCACCACTCAGCTTGGTGTCATCTGCAAACTTGTTGAGGGTGCACTCGATCCCACTGTCTATATCATTGATGAAGATATTAAACAGTACTGGTCCCAGTACAGACCCCTGAGGGACACCACTCATGACCGGTCTCCATCTGGACATCAAGCCATTGACCACTGCCCTCTGGATGTAACCATCCAACCAATTCCTTATCCACCAAACAGTCCACCCATCAAATCTCCCCAATTTAGAGAGAAGGCTGTTGTGGGGGACCGTGTCAAAGGCCTTACAGATAGATGACATCCGTTGCTCTTCCCTTGTCCACTGATGTAGTCACTCCATCACAGAAGCCCACTAGGTTGGTCAGGCAGGACTTGCCCTTGGTGAAGCCATGTTGGCTGTCTCGAATCACCTTCCTCTCCTCCATGTGCCTTAGCATAACTTTTAGGAGGATGATCTTCCATGATCTTCCCAGGCACAGAGATAAGGCTGACAGGTCGGTAGTTCCCCAGGTCCTCCTTTCTACCCTTTTTAAAGATGGGCACAATGTTTCTCCTCTTCCAGTCTCCAGGGACTTCACCCGACTGCCATGGTTTTTCAGGTACCGCGGAGAGAGGCTTTGCAACTACATCAGCCAATTCCCTCAGGACTCTGGGATGCATCTCATCAGGTCCCACAGACCTGTATAGGTTCAGGTTCCTCAGGTGGTCCTGAATCTGATCTTCCCTTACACTGGGAGGGGCTTTACCCTCCTGGTTCCCATCTTGTGGTCCATCGACTCAGGAGGGGTGAGGAGAGAGGTTACCAGTGAAGACTGAGACAAAGAAGTTATTGAGTACCTCAGCTTTCTTCTCGTCTGTTGATACTAGGCCACCATTCTTGTTCATTGAGGGGGTATGCTTTCTTTAACTTTCCTTTTCTGGTTGATGTACCTTTAGAAGCTTTTTTTGTTATTCTTTGCATCCCTTGCCAAATCTAGCTCCAGCCATGCTTTGGCCCTCCTGACCCCATCCCTACATAACCGGGCAGTGTCCCTATACTCTTCCCAGGATACCTGTCCCTGCTTCCACTGCCTGGGCAGTTTCCTCTTGCTCTTTAGTTTGACCAGCATGTCTCGGCTTAGCCATGCTGGTCTCTTCCCTTCCTTGCCTGATTTCTTATACCTGGAAATTGAGAGCTCTTGCACTTTATGGAACGCATCTTTGAATATCTGCCAGCTCTATTCTGTTCCCTTGTCCCCAAGGACTGTTTCCCAGGGTGTCTTTTTGACTAACTCCTTGAAGAGCTGGAAGTTGCTTTCCTAAAATTTAGGGTTCTGACTATAACCCTCGCTTTTCCCATATCCCTCAGGAGTGTGAACTCCACCAATGCGTGATCACTGCAGCCCAGGCTGCCTCCAGTCTTGACGTCACTGATGAGCTCACTTGCATTGGTGACCATCAGGTCTAGTATTGCATCCCCTCGGGTAGGGCTGTCTATTACCTGGCTCAAGAGGTTATCCTCAATGCATTCTGGATAGCCTACAGCTTGCTGTGTTACTTTTCCAGCATATGTTGGGGTGGTTGAAGTCCCCCAGTAGGACAAGAACCTGCAAGTGCAGGTTCCTCCAACTCCACCTGGAGTTGGAGGAAGAAGGCTTCATCAGTAGGCTCCTCTTGATCAGGTGGCCTGTAGTAGACACCAACCACAAGGTTCCCTTTGTTGTCTCTGTCTCTGATTCTTACCCATAAGCTTTTGACCTGCTCATAGTTATTCTTCAGGGACAGCTCTTCACACTCTAGCAATTTCTTGATGTAGAGGGCAATGCCTCCACCCCTCCTTCCTCCCCTGTCCCTTCTGAACAGCCTGTAGCCATCAATAGCCACATTGCAGTCATGGGATTCGTCCCACCAAGTTTCAGTAATGGCAAATAGGTCATAGATTTCTAGCAGCATGGTAGTTTCCAACTCCTTCTGTTTGTTTCCCATGCAGAGTGCATTTGTGTAGAGGCATTTCATCTGGGCTGTCAGCCGTGTCACCTTCTTAGCAGAACACCATTTTTTCCCTTGAGGTGTTTCACGGAAGTTTCCTTGTTGGCTCCTACTACCTCAGGACCCCCAGCTCACCTCCACAAGACTTTAACTCTGCTGCAGTGTCCCCAGCACACCTCTAGGCAACAGGTTGAGGGCTCATACTACCAGCCCATCCCTCTAACCATTGTGTATCATCCCACAGCTTGTCATGGGCAAGCCTGATATGTTCCCCCTTCCCCTTTGCCTCTAGTTTAAAGCCCTGTCAATGAGCCCTGCAAGCTCCTGAGCAAAGACCCTTTTTCCCCTTTGAGAAAGGTGGCTCCCTTTTGACACTGGCAATCCTGGTGCCAGGTAGGCCATCCCATTGTCAAAAAACGCAAAGTTGTGTCGGTGACACCAGCTACAGAGTCATGTGTTAATAGATTATGTCCATCTGTTCCTTTCCATGTGACTGCTCACAGGTGGAAGGAGGGAGGGGAAAATAACCTGTGCCCCAGATTTCCTCGCTAACTGTCCCAAGGCCCTGAAGTCTCTTTTAATCACCCTTGGGCTACCTACTGCAACTTCATCACCACCCATGTGGAAGAGCACTAATGGGTACTAGTCCGAGGGCTGTACCAGGCTAGGAAGTTTCCTAAGTGATATCTCTAACCCGGGCTCCTGGGAGGCAGCAGACTTCCCTATGAGGAGGGTCAGCCCGGCATATTGGACCCTCTGTTCCCCTCAGAAGGAAGTCTCCTACAACTATGAGCAGTCTTTTCTTCCTTGTGGAGGTGGTAGTAATATGGGGGTTAGGTTTTTCTGATCTTGGCAAGTCCTCTGGTGTAGATGGATTGACACCCACATCATCCACTGAGTGTTCCTCCATATCTAGGGCCTCATAGCTATTGTGCAGAGGCACCTGGGGGGATATGGTGGGCAAGGAAATGGTTCTGTTGCTGCCCTTATTGTGGACTTGTTTCCACTCATTGCTTCCCTTTAAGACCCTGCCTACGTCCTGGTGGGAGCATGATACTGGATCTCTTTGATCATGGGCTCTTTCTGGTAGTTGACCCTGTTCAGGTTTCTGGGAGGCCAGAGCATCGTTCTACCAGTCTATCTCTTGCTCAGACTCCCTGATGCTCCTTAGCGTACCTGCTTCCTCTCTGAGCTCTGCCACCAGGCCAGGTAGATAGTCCACCTGATCACACCTTACACAGTTGTTCCCTCTACTGCCATCTGTTTCCAGTGCAAGCTGGGGGCACTCCCTGAAGCCAGAGACCTGGACGGCTGTGTGTTTTCTTGGGAGCTCAGTCTGGGTTGAAATATCCTTTCTGGCTAGTGCAGAGGATAGAGCCTTCTGCTGGGTGGATGTCATGGCTACGCTCCCTCTCACCCACTGAATTTACCGAACTTGCCTCTTGAGCTGGGATGGACTCTTGGCCTTCCTTGCGCGAACTGCCACACCACACCCTGTTTGCCACACTCTGGTCGCTCGCGCTTCCTGGGGGCTGCTCCCTCTTGTATGTGAGGGGGTTTGGCCGTGTCACTCGTGTTCCCGCACACGCCGAGTCAGGGCTGCCTCACGTCAGGAGCTCGCTCCTTCCCACTTGGGGCGGGGGCTGGGATACACTCTCTCTCCCTGCACTTTTGCCTTCGTGCTTTTGCCACTTTAGGAAGGGTCCCCCCGCGTGATCCTCCACTCCAGAGCCCTTCACCTTGGTGGCTGGGTACATGTTTATAGAAAGTGGTTTGTGGTTGTATTTTGTTTTAGGAAAAAAAACATGGTCAACTGTGACAATAAAATTACTTCAAAGGTGCATTAGGACTGGATCCAAAGAAAAGCCCTTCAGCAACAGTGTGTAAATTTCTGACACAGCATATGTTTGACCTGTCACTTCAAATTTGTTAAAAAAAAAATCAGGGTAATTTTAACTTGTCATTTTTTCTGCCAGATTTTCTATTGCCTGTCTCTGTAGCTCTTGTGATGTGCCTGATCGGGCTGTCCATACTTCACCAAAAGATTTTTTTGTGGTTGTTGCTCCTTTCTGTGTTTGGTTTATTTGGCAAGGTTTTGGTGGGAGGGAGCTGCAGGGGTGACTTCTGTGAGAAGAAGCTGCTCCCATGTCAGACACTGACAGTTCCAGCAGGCTCCAAGACGGACCTGTCACTGGCCAAAGCTGAGCCAAGTGGCAACACTGGTAACACCTTTGTGACACCGTATTTAAGAAAGGGTAAAAAATGCTGTGCAACAACATCTGGGAGAGAGGAGTGAGAATATGTGAGAAAAACAACTCCAGCAGACACCAAGGTCAGTGAAAAAGGAGGGAGAGGAGGTGCTCCAGGTGCAAGAGCAGTCATTCCCCTGCAGCCTGTGCTGAAGACCATGGTGAGGCAGGCTGTCCCCCTGCAGCCCAGGGAGGTCCACAGTAGAGCAGATATCCACCATGCAGCCTGTGGAGGATCCCATACTGGAGCAGGTGGATGTGCCCAGATGGAAGGTGCAGCCCATGGAGAGCTGACACCAGAGCAGGCTTTCTGGCAGGATCTGTGGCCCCATGGGGGACCCATGCTGGAACAGCCCATTCCTGAAAGACTGCACCTGCCATGGAAAGGACCAATGCTGGAGCAGTTCTTGAAAAACTGAAGCCTGTGGGAAGGAGCCACATTGGAGAAGTTTGTGAAGAACTGTCTCACTTGGGTGGGACCTCACGGTGGATGTGGGGAGGAGCGTGAGGAGGAAGGAGCGGCAGAGACAAAGCGTTATGAACTGACTGAAACCTCCATTCCACAACCCCCTGCACTGCTCAGAGCAGAGGAGGTAGAAGAGTCAGGAGTGATGTTCAGCCTAGGGAGAAAGGAGGGGTGGGCGGGAACATGGTTTTAGGTTTGTTCTTATTTCTAATTATCCTACTGTGATTTATTGGCATTAAATTAAATTAATTTCCCCAAGTTGAGTCTGTTTTGCCCATGACGATAATTGCTGAGTGACCTCCTTGTCCTTATCTTGATGCCTGAGATTTTCATTGTATTTTCTCCCCTTGATCTGTTGAGGGGGTGGAAGTGATAGAGCAGCTTGGTGGGTATCTGCTGTCCAGCCAAGGTCAACCCACCACACTTCCTCCCACAATCCCTTTGTCATCTCATTGACCTGAGATTGCCATTTCCAGCTGTCGCCAGCTGCGTAAGGATGTGTGGAACTCATTAACTCTTCTTTGTATGCTCACCAGATTCAGGCCTACACGTGGTTGCTGCTATTTTTAGAAGATTCTTCTAGTCACTACAAAAGTGGGCTTCCTTTGTAAGAAGAACTTAACTTTGGAACTTAACTTTGGAAAAATCCTAGCTGGACAAAAGCTTTCTTCTTCCTTGGTCTCAGTCACTTCTTCTTAAAGCATAATGATGCCACCACTCAAAGCTGCACCACTCATCTCTGCAGGCCCAAAGTTCATCAATGGTCTTGTAACTGGGGCAAAGTAAGAGTGAAAAACTGGAAAATATAGGCACTATGTGCCCTGCCAAGTCTTTGGGAATTAATAATAGTGAAATAGGGAATCATCAGTAACCAAAAGTCACCTGAATCGGGATCAGTGGTGTTAGGCACACACAGGGGCTCTGGCTGGATTTCCCATTGCAGCTGGGAAGCCTCACAGATGTAAGGCTTGCTGGGCTTTGTCCATCCCTACCGCTCATGGCCACCCTGGCCTAACCAGTCACCAACTGGCAGGACTGTTGCCTGAAATGTGGAGTCCTGGTCCTCAGTTGAATAGTAATGAGTAGTGGTAGCTGCAGGCATTGGTGGTCTCCTTATGATGACAGTCACCCCTTTTAGTGCACAGTGATTTTGTGTAGTCAGGCAACTGCACAGTCAAACACAAGGTGACCTCCACGAAAACTGCTTTTCTTACCTTCCTGCTTTTGTTTTGCCTGTATGTGTTGTATGACCCACTGCCACCAGTTCTCTCCTTTCAGAGACTCAGCCATTACATAGTGTCCTGGTTTTGGCTGGGATAGAGTTAGGGAGCTGGTATAGTGCTGTTTTGGATTTAGTATGAGAATAATGTTGATAACATGCTGATGGTTTAGTTGTTGCTAAGTAGTTCTTACACTAGTCAAGGACTTCTTCAGCTTCCCATGCTCTGCCAGGTACTCAAGAAGCTGGAAGGGGGTACAGCCAAGAGAGCTGATCCAAACTGGCCAAATGTATATTCCATACTGTATGTCATCATACTCAGTACATAAACTGGGGGAATTGGCTGGGGGGCAGCGATCACTGCTCAGGGACTGGCTGGGAGTCGGTCGGCAGGTGGTGAGCGGTTGCATCTCTTGTTTTTCCTGGGTTTTGTTCCTCTCTCTCTCGTTGTTTTCCATTACAAAGTATGTTACTATTATTATTATTGTTGTTATTATTATTATTATTAAACTGTTCTTATCTCAACCCATGAGTTTTCTTACTTTTGCCCTTCTGATTCTCTCCCCATCCCACTGCAGGAGGGAGGGTGAGTGAGCAGCTGTGTGTGGTGCTTTGTTGCTGACTGGGGCTAAACCATGACACATAGGATGGGAGTCAACAGATTTGCTGCCCTGATTCACCTACTTCTGACAGAAATCAGAAGATCAATAGCTGGCAGCCAGGTCCTCCTACTGTTCCTTCTCTGCACCTTATCTTTCTGAACACAGGCCATAATGATATTGTTCTCAGCGCAGGGAACTTGCATGAATCTACATCACCAGTCTCCACTTGACAAGAGCTTTTTTAGACTTGCTAACAAGGAAAAGATTCAGTGTACTTCATCACATAGTCTGCAAATGTCATCCAGGAAAAGAAGAAATATTGTGGCATTATGTGGTAGTTACGTGTTAGTGATAGGTATTACTGATATGACATCCTGTTCGTGGCCTCATGCTTTCACTAACTGACCTTGGAGGTGCCGGCTGGCTGCCTAAAGGAGTTGCATATAAATATACCTGCAGTGGGTTATGGGATGCAAGAGTGAAGCTGAGTAGAAGACAGATTGCAGTCTAGCCACTGTACCAAAAACTGTAGTGACTTGCTCTATGTGCTGCAACTCATTTGATAAAAATGCATAAATGCAGTCCAAGTAGACTAAATCCCTGTTTTCAGGTGGTCAGAAAATATGCAAAACTGATATTCCTCAATGCCTGACTGCAGCCAAAGCTGGTAGATTCTAGAAAGGAAGTTTTGACAAAAGGTGAAGTCAAGAATAAATGAGTTCAGTGATCCAAAGAACAGAATGGAAGAGAATTTTCTTGTGAAGAAATCAGGTAACTTTGTTGTCGTTTTGTGACTTGTTTACCAGCTAATCTCTTTTTTTCCTTTGTGACTCTAGCAGTCAGAGTTTACGATCAAATTGGATTGTTCACCACTCACCCACTATTCAATTGTTATCATTCATAAATCTGACGAGGATGTCTTGTAACCGGGTTTGTGTGTGTGTGTGTGTGTGTGTGTGTGACTGAATGGAAGAAACTTTCTTAAGTAGGAAAAATAGGAGCAGGAAAGCATGGCTGAACTGTAAGAATTAATATATATTAAGGAATAACACATAGATTTTCAGTAATTAAAAAAAAATCCAGCACTGCTATTCAGTAGAGGAAAAATTAATGGCATTATTTAGCTTCAGCTTAATATAAATTCATATACTTTCAAAAGGTTACTTCCTGAACCATATGATTGACCCTTTCTGTACCCTAGAGGTCACATTTAAGAAAAGTGTTAAGGTCCTTGAATGCATCCTGAGGAGGGCAACAAAGCTGGTGACAGGGCTGGAAAGCATGTCCTGTGAGGAGCAGTTAAGGACTCCGGGTTTGTCTAGTTCGGAGAAAAAGAGGTTGAGGAGTAACCTCATTGCTCTCTACAGCTTCCTGAGGAGGGGAGGTGGAGAGGGAGGTGCAGATCTCTTCTCCCTAGCATCCAGTGGCAGGATGTGTGGGAATGGTTCAAAGCTGCACCAGGGGAAGTTTAGACTAGGCACTAGGAAGCATTTTTTTAGTGAGAGGATGGTCAAACACTGGAACAGGTTTCCTAGAGAGGTGATTGATGTCCCATGCCTGTCAATGTTTAAGAGGCATTTGGACAATGCCCTTAATAACATGCTTTAACTTTTGGTCAGCCCTGAATTGGTCAGGCAGTTGGAGTAGATGATCATTGTAGGTCCCTTAGAACTGAAATAGTCCTATTCTATTCTATTCTATTCTATTCTATTCTATTCTATTCTATTCTATTCTATTCTATTCTATTCTATTCTATTCTATTCTATTCTATGCATTTGTCTACCAGTTTCTTCAGTCACCTGCTGCCTTGTATTCTAGGATATGTAGATTTCTCTTTATTATTGCTTTATTGTGGCTTACTTGAAGGCAAAACCAGAAGTCCTCAATGATGATTCTACATGTTGAGTCTTCTTCATGTGCAGCCTTAGGAGTCTAAAAAAAAAACCTTTGCTGTTGACTGCCCAAAGGGGAAAGAGACAAATGTTCATCTTTGCCCTACCTGGACATGGAATTTGGCTGATGTGGAACTTCTGCCAAGTTTCCAGTTTGCATTTTTTCCCACTTTAGCTCTTTTTTTTTTTTTTAAAAAAAAAAAAGAGGCTTTGGGGTTTTGTTTTTTGGTTTTTGTTTTTTTAAATCCTGCATAGTTTAACTTGGTGTCATCTGGAATTTTTTTTAAAAAGACATTTTTCTGCTTCAGGGCCATTAAGGTGATTAAGGGATTGGAGCATCTGACATACAAGGAGAGATAGGGAAACCTGGAGTCTGAGTCTGGCTCCATCTTCAGTAGTCCCTCCCACCTTCTCAAAGGCATCCAGTGAAAGGACAAGAGGCAATGGGCGAAATTGAAATACAAAATATCACATTTAAACATAAGAAAAAACTTTTTTATTACAAAGATGACTGAACACTGGAACAGGCTGCTGAGAACAGTTGTGGAGTCTCCATATTTGGAAATACTCAAAACCCAGGTGCATACAGTCCTGGGCAACCTCCTACAGCTAACCCTGCTTGGGCAGGGGGTTGAACTAGGAAATCTCCACAGGTCCCTTCCAACTTCAAACACTATGTGGCTCTAAGTAATCAAAGATATCATTATATGAAGATATAAAGTTTATCTGTAGGTTAGGTGTAGCATTGTTGTTAAAGGGGATTTTAAAAACTATTGTTTATTTTACCTTTTCAGTCTCCCAGGGCAGCAGGGCAGGTGAACCTTGCGTCTGCTTACAGTAAAACTGTTTCATTTACAATTAAATTACAAAGAATGGCACTGGAAGCAAATTACTGTGAACAACCATTCTGGATGGTGCCTGCCAAACTGTGAAAGTTCAGTTACCAGAAGTTAGTATTCTAGAACACAAGAACGTCTAGTAGCATCTTATTTCTTTCTAATCAGAATGTATGCATGGCATGCTTCCAGCTAGTTTATTCACCACTCCTGAAGTACTTCACAATATGCACTGGGGCTGACTTCTATTAGAAGAGAAAAAGAAAAAAATCATTAAAAATATGTACCAAATCTGTGGCCTTCTCTCTGTCAAAGTGGCATCCTATTAAAAAAAAAACAAAAAACAAAAAACACCTGATAAAGTAATTATTTATGCCAACAGGCTGACTTTATAGATTTTTCCAGAATAGTTTTTAAGTTCTCAGCACGTTACATTTCATCTATAGTAATGGAACTGTTTCACTCAAAATTTGGGTAGAGTTTTTTCATCTCACTACTCTGTCTTAAAAAGTGGCCTAAAATCTGTAACATGCATTGCCCAGCCCTGGTAGAAGACAACTACACTTACTTTCAGAAATGGAGAGAGGGTTTCTCAGTAGTATAAACCACTGTAGTTCTTTAGATGTAGTTCTCTAGTTTAGGTATACTAATTGAACTAATTATCACACTCTGTAGTACGGTATTTGAGATTATCCTTAGAGTTTACACTTTCCAAAGTCATTGCTTTAGTGAAAATTGTTTGAAGCAGCTTTAGACCAACCAGCTTTGGTGGGTTTGCCTTGGCCAACAGGCAAACTCCCATGCACATGTTCCAACACACCATCCACCCCAAAGGATGGGGTGGAAAAAACAGGAATTCGAAAGCTTGGGGATTAAGAAAAAAGACAGAGATCCCTTACCAATTACTATCACAGGCAAAACAGATTCGACCTGGGGAAAATTCATTTATTGCCAATTGAAAGAGACTTGCATGGTGAGAAGCAAAGGCAAATACAAAACCACCTTCCTACCACTCACGCTTCCCCTTCTTCCCAGGCTCACCTTCATCCCTTCACTCCTGACTCCTCTACCTCCTCCCCCCTGAACAGCGCAGGGGGCTGGGGAATGGGGGCCTGCGGCCAGCCCCTGCCAGCCCCTCTCTGCCGCCCCTTCCCCTCGCCCTTCCCCCTGCTCCAGCCTGGGGCCTTCCCAGGGGCTGCAGGGAAACCCCCGCCCCGCCGGGGTCCCTCCCGGGGCCGCCGGGGAGTCTCTGCCGGGGCGCCTGGAGCACCTCCTCCCCTCCCGCCGCTCTCCTCCCCTCGGGGCTCGCGGGGCTGTTTCTCACCCCCGCCCTTTCCCTCGGCCCCGGCTGCCGGGCGCCATTTCGCCCGCCCTTTCCTTCCCTCCCTGCCTGCCTCCCTCCCTGCCCGCCCCCCGCGGCTGTGCCCGCCCGTGGCTGAGGGGCTCAGCCGTGCCCTGCCGTGGGGCCCTTGGAGGCGGCGGGAACCGGCTGTGTCCGGCGCGGGGCAGCCCCGGCCGCTCCTCACAGGGGCCGCCCTGGCTGCGCCCCCCTCCCCAGTTCCCCCCCGCCCACGCTGCTGCTGCTGGCACCAGGGCACCTGCAGGCCTGACAGGCCTCTATCCTGTAAACATTTATTTTACCTTCTGCTCACATGGATGTTTGTATATGGAGGGTTGTATAGCTATTAATACCTGTATTGCACTAAATTTCGTACAGTAGAGTTAAAAACATGCTACTGTTCTGTGAAACCTGCAAGTTTATTCTAGATGAGGCGCAGATACAGAAGGGAGAGAGAAAGGGATAGTTGGGGTTTATTTACATAGCTTCATTACGTGTATATTTTGATTATACTTGTGCTTGGAATTTTTTTTCTTGTTTTTGTTGAGCATGAAGGTGGTTGGTGGACTTGGGAGAAGTTTAAAGAACAGTTGTAAACATAATCAGGGTGATAGTCATTTAATTTGACCTTTTGTATGGCACAGGCACATTGCGTTGCAGTAATAATTGCACAATGTGTTATGGGGCAGTAATGTATAACTGTGTGACCTTTCATATGTTGTGGGGAGAAGCTGAATGCCCCTGCAGCTGTCTTGGCTCTTCCTGCAAGTTGTCCCTAAAATGACTCCAGCATGAAATCCTCAAATCATAGTTGAAGCAGGCTGGACTTGAGTATATTAGGAGTTCGAACAAGTAAAATTTAGCTGGGCCATGATTGGCTTTATTTGGAGGAAGATTACCTTAAAGCAAATAAGATGGTTTTGCTACTAAATTAAAGGATCCTCATGGGCCCTTTTCCATAATGTGCCTCACCTACCACAGAACATCAGCTCATCTTCATCTTCCTTAAGTTTTTGTAAAATGAGTGTCTTTTAAACACTAAAAGATCTTGCATATACTCACATAATGCCTCAGCTTTTACTTGCTGCTAAACTTTGGGCCTGTCTTTCAAAACAAACAGCTCCCTATTTGCCTCTCGCCCCGTTCCTCCAGGAAAAACTACACGGATAATCAGAAAGAATCAGGAGTGATGATGGAAGCTCGAGATATCTGAGGCGAAGAAAGCGATCAGCAGCCCTCTAAAATGGGAGAGAAGCCTCAGTTGTTCTGTTATGATTCTGAAACTAATCATAGCAGTTCAAACTTAATCCCATAGTTGGTAGGGTGGGGGCCTTTGTTTAAAATGTGACATTTGATTTCTTAACAATTTCTCTGTCATTTTGAGTTAAAGAAAATTTCACCTGCATGAAGTGTACTGAAATCTATCTGACATTTATTTACTCTTTATGCTAGAAAAAATTATATCCATCAGGGGACTATAACAAAAGACAGTGTTGCAAGAGCTTTCTCTGAAATGAATAGGATGAGATAGCTTTTACAGGTTGTACCTTGTTTGCTTTATTTTTTTTTCTTTTTAAATTGGATTTTGGATCTCTTGTCAAGTAAAATAATGTAAGATTATTCTGAGAAGAGCTCTAATTTTTTTTGTTTTTAATTTGAATTCAAGTGGGAAAACCTCTAATAACTTTGAATTACACCATCCCAGGACAAAGCCCTGATCTTTAAATGAAGGGCTTATAAAAATTTAAAGTGCTCTAGTAATTTTAAACCAGTGTATGCTGCAATGCCCAGAACCCTGATTGCTTCCAAATTTCACTTCCAATAAATTTAAATTGCTTTGTGCAATGCAGAGTGATTTAAAATTATTGGAGTGTTTTAAATTCCATACAGAAGTGCCTATAAAATTTGAAGTCCTCCAATAATTTTAATCACTCTGCATGTTGTACTGCAATTTAACCCTATTTGAAAACAAAAGTCCAAGCATCCTGTGCCTTAATTTGTAATGATAAGTGATGTTGGAAAATGGCAGTGAAGGATTTACATGAAACATGCCACTTCTTAGTGAATTAACTGAAGTAAAGATATTGAATATAATGAAGTATTCAAAGAAAAAAAGTTATGCTTTTTAAGATAATAGAATAACATCATTTTTTGAAAGAAAGCTACTACTGTAGCACAAAAAGTGCTATGTGGAGTGTGAGGTGAGGAAAGTTTGTGAATATACAAATTATTCACCTTTGTCACAACTCTAAATAATACAGATGACTGTTATTCAGTAAGCTTACAATATGCAAGATACTGAGCATGAACACACCTACAAGATGTGTCAAGGCAACAAATCCAGATGCCACCTGGAATGTGTTATGTATCAGTGAAGCCAAACTCTACTCTTAATACCATCAATGTACATTCAGAGGAGCTTTCTTCATTTTAGGATTTGCTTTAAAAAACACTTTAATAATCTTACAGGATGATATGTATCTTTCCAGACAGTATCTGTACAGGATAGTTTCCTCTCTTGATTTCTATATGTTGAGCAGGTTTTAGTCATCTAAGGAGCCAGGAAATAAATAACAATAATAACAATGTTACAGTGACTCAGTATTAATGTTTTGGCATATTATATCTATTGTATCTTCCATGGACAACACTGTCCAAAAGCACACAGTGTCAGCTTTCCTTCAAGGGAATTTCAAAGGGAGGTTTCATTTGTGGAGAGAAAGAATGATGATTATTTCCATTAATATTCTTTCAAGTATAAAAATCTTGTGGCTTTGTTCTGAATTTGGGTTTTTTGCAATCAGAAACAGCAAAATCCATTGAAAAGAGGAAAAAATTTTCTCAAATAGAATTACAGTACATTTTTATGCAAAACTAGAGGCAAAATGGCTGCAGTCATTTTAATCCATTGAGGACACTATTACTTTAAGACCCACAATGAGGTAGCTCAGTCTTTAAATTCTAATCTAGTCCCATGTAGTATGTTTCTTTTTTCATTGGACAACAAGCAAAACACTCTGAACTAATGTAATAAGTGGCAGTTGTCAGCTTTACCTCAGAGAATTCATTAGGGGAATTAACTGTCTGTTCATAGGCATAGTTTCACCTAAAATTGACACTGAAAGTGTAATCAACCACAGGCCTGGGGAAAAATTCAAAATGCTTTTGCAACTATAGAAGGAATTTTGAAAAAGCAAAATGGAAACATCAGCAGAAAATGGAAAATTAGCAACATTTTAGTAGAATAGGTAAAATAAGTTTATTATCCCGAGACTTTTATGGGCACTTTTGAGAATTGCACTTGAGCAAATGTGAATGCTATGACATAAATCAAGATTAAAGGACCAGTTATTTTTGGCTAGAGAGGGCTAAAAAAGCTGTCTTGCCAATGCCCTGCTTCTAGGCTAGGTGTTCCTGATAGTGAGATGGCAATTGTCTTTGCCATGTCTTAGATTCAAATGACAGTAAGCTTGTTCCATCTCAAATAAATACAGTTTATTTCACTTGTTGGCAACCTCAGTAATTATTTGTACCTAGGCTAAGACACTGAATTTCTGGGATAAGACAAAGCCAGACAGGTGACAAAGTACATCTCTTGGCAGTGTAAGAGCAATCTATGACCCCAGTTGCTTCTTTTTTATTCCTTCATGCCTTCTCAGGTGTGCTGCACAAAGCCCTGAACTAGACAGAACTGTTCCCAGGTAAGTAACAGTGATATTTTTTTTCAGAGCTGTCACTGCTACTGAGAGAAATGTCAGCTAACTGTACCCTTTCTTTTGTTCCAGAGTAAATTTTCTACTACTAGAAAAATTGAGCTGCAAGTAGAATGGTTACTGAAATTTGTTCTTTAACTGCCTAAGAACATTTTTATTTACTTAAACAGAGAAGCAAATTTGGCATATAATCACATTACCTAAGAGTGAGTAAAGATAACTAGATACACAAAAACTTTATTTTTTTATCATTTTGCTTAGAAGATAGTTCATATTTATTACTTCCTGCATATAAATTGACTCCAGGAGGCACCTAAGCAACACACAGCTGCTTTCTTACTCACCCCCACAGTGGGATGGGGAAAGAATAGGAAGAGCAAAACCAAAAAAGTCATGGGTCAAGATAAAAATAGTTTTATAAGGAAAGAGGAAGAAAAACAAATCAAAACAAGTGATGCAAAGGCAGTCACTCGCCACCTCTGACAAATAGACTGATGCCCAGCCTGTCTTTGAGTAACGGCTTCCTACCCAACATTCCCCCCTTCCATTCCCGCCCTGAGTTTTTATTGCCGAGCATGACATTATATGGCATGTGATGTCCCTTTGCTCAACTTGGGTCAGCTCTCCAGTTGTATCCTCTCCTAACCGCTTGCCCACCCTCAGCTTACTCGCCGGGAGGGGGCAGAGTGGGAAAAAGAGAAAGCCGTGCTGCTATGCAAGTACTCTTCAGCATTAGCCAAAACACTGCTGTGCTATCTACACTGTTTTAGTCACAAATCCAAAACACAGCACTATAAAGACTGCAATTAAAAAAATTAACTTCATACCAGCGAGACCCAGAACAGTGTTGTAAAAATATTTTCCTACCTGTCACGGTCAGACACTCTGCCGCTATCTACCCCTTGAAGGAATGAGATTCCGAGTCCGAGGCACAAAGTGATATTTATTAGGATTAGGTAGATAACAATTACACCACCTTGCGATTGGGGACTATTCTGTTTCTACTCCAAATTGCTTATAATTTACCTAGTAGGTATCACTCAATTCCCAGGAAAGTATCCTTACCTGGCATCCCAAATAAGGGGAGATCGCCAAGGCACGGACCAGCTGTTCCTCAGGAGTGCTCAAATCCAGCTGTCAGGGAGCGGTTTATACACCCTTCCTTGGGGGTTTCTGTGGTCATCACCCAGTGGCTTCATGTCACTCTTGCCGGGCAAACTCGGGGCTTGCAGTTGCCTGACAAGCTCAGGCCCAGCACAAGGAAAGGTCAGAGCCCCGACCAAAGCACTGCTGCTCAGTCTGGATTGTCTCCCCATGCTACCTTCTTGCATTTCTTTTGAGTATTTTCTGTCTGATCTGAGTTATAGTGGATGATGAATCAAATCATGTTATTTGTCCCAAAGTTAAGATTTTACATGGCTCAGTTATATTTACTCTTAACTATTTCTGTGTATGCTTCATAAATAAGAGCAATACCCTGTAACTCACTCTCTTAAAGTTTGCTTTGGTGTGTTGGTAAATTAGAAAACATTCAAAAAGTGAAATAAATGTTAGGGACACGTGGCATAAAGAAAAATACTGAAAAATGCGGCAGCACATATCAGTCTTGTCTTCCTCTCTGTAATGCTGTTTTTAGTTCTGTACATGACAGCAGAAGAGCAGAGATGAATGAAGAAAATACCTGGAAACATGGAGACACATTCAAATGAAGAAAATTTTAAAACATACGGTACTTTTGTAATGGGGACATAGAAATGAGAAAGTGTAAATCCCCACAGTATGACTACAAGCAGAGTTTTAAATGAGGTCTACTCATTAAAATTGTATCAGCCTGATTCTCAGCTGGCATCTCAACTGATCATCTTCCTGCTGGTGCAGCCATTGGATAGGTAACAACTGTTGAAACCTAGGAAGGGAGAGCCAATCATTATCATATCCTCAAAAGCATAGCTGTTGCTGGCTTCTTGTTTCAAAATTTATGTTTCTGCTACTTGGTGATTTTCTTGGGATATGGACAGGGGAAATCTCTAGTGTTTGGACATGTTGAAACAGACAATAAATTTGTTTATATGGGATTCTCCTTTACCAGCCTCCATGAGCTGGTCTGATGGAAGAAGGCTAAATGGCACTATCATGCTTCCTCTGTGCACGTAGAGGAATTAAGAGCACATTAAGAAGTCGGGAATCACATACAGCTGCAGCTGCCTGATCACAAAGGACATCCCTGTGCAGCTCTTGCCAGATTTCTGCCATTCTACACTGAAAGCTTCACACCAGATAGTGGAGGTGATATTAAAGAGGAGACATTTATATGTGTTAATAAGTGGCATTAAGAGAGGAGGAGGAGGAAAGGAATTTATGTTCCTGCATTCTCATAGTACAAAAGCAGGATTGCATTTAATCAACTTTAAAGTGTCTGATTTAAAGTCAATAAAAGTGTGATGTTTTCCTGAACTACACAACATGTTTTCCTGAACCACACAGGAATCTGAAAAACTCATTGCACAAAATGTTGGACAAGTTGATATATTGGAGGTCTTTAAATAAGGTTGGACCGGGGACTGAACGAAAAAAAAAACAACCAAGTCATGCATGGCAATAACAGTGAGTAAATCCCACAGGTTTTGGAAAGGACAGAGCCATCCTCTCTCTGGACGTAAGAAGCCCACTGATAGAGGGTAGTGGAAAGGGAGGCTGATTTAAATAATAATTTACATCTTATATCTAAGAATCAGAGAATCATTAAGGTTGGAAAAGACCTCTAGGATCATCAAGTCCAACCATCAACCCAACACCACCATGTGCCTAAACCATGCCCTGAAGTGCCATGTCTACACGTTTTTTTAACACCTCCAGGGATGGTGACTCCAACACCTCTCTGGGCAGCCTGTTCCAATCCCTGACCACTCTTTCAGTGAAGAAATTTTTCTTAGTATCCAATCTAAACCTCCCCTGGCACAACTTGAGGCCATTTCCTCTCGTCCTATTGCTAGTTACTTAGGAGAAGAGACAAACACCCACCTCACTACAACTTCCTTTCAGGTAGTTGTAGAGAACAATAACGTCTCCCCTCAGCCTCCTCTTCTCCAGACTAAACAAACCCAGCTCCCTCAGCCACTCCTCATAAGACCTGTTCTCCAGACCCTTCACCAGCTTCATTGCCCTTCTCTGGACACGCTCCAGCACCTCAATGTCCTTCTTGTAGTGAGGGGCCCAAAACTGAACACAATATTCAAGGTGCAGCCTCACCAGTGCTGAGTACAGGGAGACAATCACTTCCCTAGTCCTGGCCACACTATTCNCCAGCACCCCCAGGTCCTTTTCCACCAGGCAGCTTTCCAGCCACTCTTCCCCAAGCCTGTAGTGTTGCATGGGGTTATTGTGACCCAAGTGCAGGACCTGGCACTTGGCCTTGTTAAACCTTATACAATTAACCTCAACCCATCGATCCATCCTATCCCAATCCCTCTGCAAAGCCTTCCAACCCTTGAGCTGATCAACACTCCCACCCAATTTGGTGTCATCTGCAAATTTACCGAGGGTGCACTCAATACCCTCATCCAGATCATTGATAAAGATGTTAAACACGACTGGCCCCAAAACTGAGCCCTGGGGGACACCGCTCGTTACTGGCCACCAAGTGGATTTAGCTCCGTTCACCACAAATCTCTGGGATTGGCCATCCAGCCAGTTTTTTACCCAGTGAAGAGTACACCTGTCTGAGCCATGAGCCACCAGCTTCTCTAGGAGGATGCTGTGGGAGACAATGTCAAAGGCTTTACTAAAGCCCAGGTAGACAACATCCATAGACTTTCCCTCATCCACTAGGCGGGTCACCTGGTCATAGAAGGAGATCAGGTTGGTCAGGCAGTTCCTGCCTTTCATGAAGCCATGCTGGCTGGCCCGATCCCCTGGTTGTCTTGCATATGCCTGGTGAGCACATTCAGGATGAACTGCTCCATAATCTTCCAGGCTGACTGGCCTGTAGTTCCATGGATCCTCCTTCTGGCCCTTCTTGTAGATGGGCATCACATTGGCAAGCCTCCAGTCATCTGGGACCTCCCCTGTTAACCAGGAGTGCTGATAAATGATGGAAAGTGGCTTGGCAAGCTCCTCTGCCAGCCCCCTCAGGTGGCACAGCAGGTCATAAACTGCTTCCTCTGGGATTATGGGGGGCTTATTCTGCAATCCGACACT
>WEKW01016498.1:7271-145723 GCA_013389905.1 Sula dactylatra | reverse complement strand
AGCCGCCCACCCGCCCCGCTCCGCAGGGGCTGCGCCCCCCGGCCCTGCGGGCACCGCTTCGGGGATGCCGGCTCCGTGCTGCAGCTGAAGGGGCAGTGCAGCGCCTGCGAGAAGCTGCCGGTAGCTGCGGTTCAGCTCCTCCTTCCGAGGAGCCCATAAAATGCAGCTGAAAAGCAGACACTAGTGTTTTGTGGCGCTGGAGGAAAGTTTGGGCTGGATGGTTTTGCTGGTTTTTCGCTGTCTGGGTGCTCGAGTGTACCCCCCTGGCTGATCGGCTCGTTCTTGCCCTTGGTGTTACTGGCCAAGCTGGGGCTGTATCGTTTCCCTCCAATTTGTGCCTCACGACGGCCCTTCCATTTCTGCTGGCGAATGGAGAAAGTTCGTGAGCGTAGCAGAGGTTTCCTTTAACAGATGTGGAGCTTTATTCATGTGTATTGTAGTTGCCTGCCCGTTTTTTCCTTCCGTGTTTATTTTCCGTATATCGGAGGTCTCTATTATTGTTGGCCCTTTTCCTCTAGTGAGGGCACGTGAGACAGAACTTGCAAAAGATGATATGGGTGAAAAAATACGGTCTTGATACAGTGTCTTGCCTAGACACCTGAAGAGATCATAAGGATTAGCTGACAGGGCAAAATGCAACAGAAGACCCTGAGATTCTGTTGCAGGGCACACAAAATGTGTGGTGGGTTTTTGATAACATTTGGAAGTAACGTATTGTTTTCTAAACAATGCTTATCTGGATGTTTGCAAGAATAGGGGGGAGGGTCTGAAGAGGAAGCCAAACCCTACTGACCTTCATTTTCATTCAAAGAGTTCCTGTATGATCTACAGAATTCCCATTGAATCTAAATATAGTTTTGTTTGGAAGTGCATTGTGGAGCGGTGTCCGAATGTGCAGTGAGGTTTGTATTTCCAGGCCGGATCCAAAGCCCTTTGAAATCAACAGGAGTCTCTCTATTGACTTGCTAGCTTTGGAGCGGGCTCTTATTTCTGTGGTGTAAAAGGTCACGTATCTTATCTCATTGAATTCAGGGCTGCTGGACCTTTTGTTTTCTGAATTGCTGCGAATGGTGGAAAGAAGTTTGATTTCGCCTTGTGCGGTGCATGCGATAGGCTGCCGCAGCGAGGAGCGCGTAAACCCCTGTTCCCGTTGTTGGGGTGGGTCTCTGCCAAAAAGAATAGTGTCCTATCTGGGAGCGGATCTCTGTCATGGGAAAAAAAAAAGCCGGCAGTGCAGGAGAGTCAGGGGGCCTTGGCCAGGTGTTCAGGTGAGCAGACCTGTGAGCAAAGGCCTGTTTGTGTGGTCTCTTTCCTGCAAGTCTCAGGGGACTTCCTTGATAAGCACTCGATGATGGGTAAATTAATCCCGCTTTTCTGCAGGGTTTCAAAGCATGCCTCGGAACGTAATAAAATAGCAGTCATCACGGTGTCAGAACCTTGACAGGCCTGATCATAGAGTAAGGGATACCTGGAGTTTACTTACTGAGTAGCATGCAGTGGAGTGAGATGTTTAAAACTTTTTAAAAATACATTTTCTAACGCTTGTGAAACCTCTAGCCTAATTGCAAGCTCAAAGCCCCCACTAATCCTGGTGTAGCGAGCCGCTCCTCAGGAAGGAAGATGCAATAAACAGTCCTACTTACTGCCTTCGGAGTGTGAAGTAGGTTAGCGGGAGGTAACAGTCAGGCGTTTGGCTGCTCAGCTGCTGCGAATTGGCCTTGCAGTGGGAATCTGATGCAATATGCTGGCAGGTTGAGCACTGTGTAATGTTTGTGCCAGAAAGGCAGCTTGCTTTTTTTTCCCCCCTTCCTTTCTTGTTTAATTATATAACAAGACATCTGAAAAAGCAGCTCCTCTCCATAAGAGTTTCATGCCCATACAGTAAAAGTCCAAAGAATTTCTTATAAGCTCTTCTAGCGCGCTGTCAGACTAAGCAACTACTGGATGAGTAAACACCAGAAGGCTACTGCTTGCAGCATGCTGCTCTCAAAGGATTTACCTCCTTTGCCATAATAATTAAGGGATCTTTCAGCACAGATTCCGAAAGATTTCCACACCTGGTTGAAAACCCTTTGGAAAGGTGGGTGGGTGCCTCAGAGATGAAAGAAGGGCTAGTTTCCTGCTGTTGATATCTTTGCTGATGAAAGAGAGAAGGTGTATTCTCATGCGTGGGGCAGCTGACAAGGGATTGAATTCACATTAGAATAAAAAGCCAACCTACTGTTTGCAGTCTGCAGGGATAACAAATCTAATTGCTTGCGAGGGCTATGATTCATACAGTTTATGTGTTGCTGTCCTTTCAATTAGACGTATTTAAAATATATAAATAATTCAAAGTTTTGGTGCTCAGATGATGTGCATTGATTACAGAATACTGTTAGTTGTTTGTGTCTCTTTAAAGTCCTCCAAATCTTTGTGGACAGCTGATAAAAAGATACACCTCTTTGCTTATGTTAAAACTCTTTAACAGTTCTTAGAAGTACAAGATTTACTGCGCCCTACACTGTAAATTCCCTTCTTTTTACTGCTGCTGCCTTTACAGTTTGCTGCCACAGTGAGGCCTGTCTGTGAATCAAAATGTGATTTTCAGCAAGCAAGGATGGAAACAAGCAAAGTTTAATCTGAAATTATTCCAGATGAGCATTTTGGTATTGCAGTATCGGCATCAGTTGCTGGGCCATGTACTGAACTAGTGGAGGAGGAAAAAAAAAAAAAAGGTGCCTTGGTTTATCCCTAATTAAAAGTTTTGTATGTGCCTTGCAGGCCGTGTCCCTGGGGAGCTCGTAATGGGATACAGGATCTCCTACCTCCAGGGTTCTGGCTGGAGTCGAGAGCAGGTGGTTGTGCCTGGAAGTTGCTGCTGCTGGCAGCTGTGGGGCAGTCCACGGGAAATGGGTTGGTGGTCTCTGTCTCACTCCCAGTTGGCAAATAGCCTTGTCACAAACCCACCACAACAATTACCGCTAATTGGCATCACTGTTGGCACTTCTACAGGAGAGGCTGAGGAATGAATGGGGATGTAGATTAAATTAGTAATAATAATACTTAGCACCTAAAAACTTCACAGTGCTTCACAAATGCTAATTAATTAATTTGCCTGATGCCCCTGGTCTGTAAACCCGCTGTCATTTCTAAAGAGGTGTATGTCAGAGTGAGGTGTGTGTCTCTGAAAAGAAGGGGACAGGCGGGGACTGTCCAACATGAGAGATGTGCTCCTGCAGCTGCATTGCTGGAAGTAAACCCTCTAGCGCAGGCAGTAGCCTTAAGGATAGGCAGCTACTGTAAAATGGTTTTAGATAATCCGTTATGAGCAGAGGAAGAAAGTTCTTTTGGTGTGAGGAATGCACACACTGATACAACTACATCCACAGAAGGGTTTTATACTAGTATAAATAGTTTGGTTATAGAAGAGTAATAATCGTACCCAGTTATACTGGAATAAAATAATTTTTTAGCAGTACTGACAGGAGGCCAAGAGCAGAGGAAGTGCACTTTGGAAGTGATTAGCATTGAGGATTGTGTTTCTCTGAGCCCAGGGATTCAGACACCTCATTTCACCTGTCCCCATCCACCCTCGCCCCCGCCACCCCAGTCTGAGCAGTTTGTATTGTACCTACTGCCAGTGCAGGCAGGGCGTCGGGGGCAGCATTAAGGGGGCAGAAACACGCATATTGTGTGGTAGCTCGAGTTCAGCCAAGTTCTTGCTGTCCTAGTTTTTGAGAGTTTCTTTTCTTCCCTGTTTTTTCTCCCCTGTTGCATTATCTGCACTGCATGTTACATGGGCACACCACTGAACAGCTTCCCGGGAGTTTGAGGGGCAAAGGCATGAGTGTGGGCTCTTCATGGCTGGTGGGATGGACAATGCTTTTTGTCTGATACCTAAAAAAACCTGAGTATTCCCTGTATTCCCAGCTGATCGGGTAAGCTGTGGTTGGGTACAAAGAGGCATGCTGCCAGCCTTGGTCTGCAGACAGTCTTGGTGACCAGGACAGGTCATGCTTTTGGTTGCTAATGAACCATGAATCATTTGAGGGAGCTGAACAAGTCCTAGCTGGCCGTGTCCTTGTCTGTGTTACACCAGTTAAGAGTTGGAGGAAGCTCAGCTTCTCCAGAAAAAGGGGGAGGGTAGCAGTGGCTTTAGACACACTGTTTGCCCTGACGTGTCTCAGCCATGCAGTGCTGCTGGATTGAACTCCTACCACACCTCTTCTGATAAAAGCAATGGTCTCTTGGTACACCTGTATGTGCTGCTGATTGCATCACCTGAAGGGGAGATGAAGAACAAAGTTTGGGAAGGGCATGCTCTTTCCTGTGGGTTTCTCTTGTATGCTAAATAACCCCCACAGGTCTCCACGAGCAGCAGAACTAAGGAAGGATGGTTTGGGTAGGATGGATGCTTTGCTCATCTCCTTTGCTCTCCCCATTCCTCTGCATTAATCCCAGCTGTTTCCTCCTTGTCCCTGATGACTTGATAAGAGGCAGCACCTTCTCTGCATCTGCAGATGCACACATACTATTTGGTTGACAGTAAGCTAGTACTTAGACATCTGGCTTTTGCCAAACAATTAGTAACAGGTGGGTTCTGCCCAACTTCTCTCATGGCCAGTTTGTGGAAGTTGTAGGAACCTGCTCTGAGTTTTCTACCTCAATTTCAGATTATTTGGCAGGTTCAAAGGCTGTTTAAGGAGGACTGGCAGCAAGGAGGATGGAAGGAAGGGCAAAGCAGCAGTTCTCATTGCTTTGGAAAACCAGGCCAAGAGGACAGGCATGGAATTGAGGACTGTGGTCTTGATGTGTGAGGGCCAGGTTATTCCCACCTTGGCCACTCTGGCATGGTATCAGCAGGGTTCATAGCAAGGAGAGCTTGCGTGATCCCTGCCTGCCGGTACCAGTCTCCTCACTGTTGTGTACACTGTTGGGTGCTTTGGGAGCCTGTGCTGCACAGGGAGGAGCCAGGAAGAGGGCTCTGTGTCCTTAGCATTTGCCTGCAGGCTCATGCTTCCTTGAAAGAGCAAGGGTTTGGAGCATATGGGGACTTCTCTCAACATTTGAGGTGCATGTGGAAAAGGCCTAGGCTTTTAGAAGCAACCCCTGACTTTTTGTGGAGTTTTTCTTCCCATGTCCATTGTTTTCTATTAACGTGTCAGCCCTTTCTACTGAGTGGCATGGTCACCCAGAATCTGAGAATTCTGGTGATGGTTTAGAAACCTTGTGCCATCTTGCCTAACTTTGGGGTCCTCTGTTACTGAGGAGCTGATTTTTCTTTTCGTGGGAGGCCTTTCTGCAACTGGGTTGACGTGAATAATGGGAATTGAGTGGGAGAGCTGTTTTTAGAGACTCCTGTCTAGAGGAATCCAGTTTTCAGGGCTCTTTACAAGTGCTAAATGCACCTTAAAACATTCTATATTTAACATTTCAAAAATGCATAAGTGGGAAAGTAATGTCTTAGTCAATAAATATGAAGCTATGGGGCATTTTTTTGAGATGCACGTTTAATATTTAATTTTGCGAGAGAGACTCTTGCAGAGACTCGGCTGCGGAGTGCTTCAGGCTATGAGCTCAGATGTGGATTTCAGGTACAGGGTTAGTGACAAATGTGTCAAATGTGTTGACATGAGCAGTTCCCTTGTTTCAGTCAGTGCAATAGTCTTCATGCCTTATGATAGGCCACGGAAACTAATTGTAATGAATTTGCTTTAGACATTTAGGATTTTCAAGCATGCCCTTTTAAAATACAGGTGAGTGGAATTATCTTGCAGTTCAGATGCCGGAGGCAAGAGACCTTCTCACTGGAGGATCTGAAGTGGGGAAGCGGGGATTGTGCTATTAGCTCAAGGTACAGCGGTCTCCCTGGTAGCTGATGGTAATTAGTATTGCTTGGGCTCTTTCTGTAGCTAGTTCCTTCGGCACCCTGCCCTATTAGGGAAAAGGGAGGAAACACATAAACCATTTCAAAATCCCAGGGGGTGGAAAAGAGCATCTGCTCTTAACATCTGAGGTTACTTTGAACCTGTTGAAATACGTAGTAGCTGCTTTATTGTTTTTGCCAAGAGTTTCCACCTACAGTGATCCCAACCTCTAACTTGTTAACAGCGAGGTTGTAGGAGGCAGTAGTCATCCTCCTTTTCCCTGTCCCACAGCAGCTGATGGTGGCTGCTGCTCTGGACCTGGCACTGCAGGGTATTGGAGCAAGGATGGCTGAAACCACCAAGAGATTTTTTTCCCCAAGACCAGAATCGCCCACCATGTACACAGTTGCCGCATGGGTCTCCTGCTGCTCAGGTACCCTGCATTAACTGTGCTCTGTGGGTATGAATCCTTCTTCCCACAGTGAGGATGCTGAGGTAGAGAACCAGTTAGTTAGTTCCTGGGTTTTCAGCTGGCTGATGAACATTTTGTTGTGAAAAGTGAGCCGAGGTTTTGCTTCACCCTGGCTAGAGGAGGAGAATCTATCTGGAAATGTGTGGATGTCTTATGGAGGATTTTTCCATGATGATGCTGTTGCCTTTCTCAAATTTGATTGCCCCCAGGAAGTAGATCTATTTGGATATTGCTCACACCTAGTATGGCAGGCAGCTGTCCATTTGGGAGTATTGTATCCTCATTTTTTTTTTAGTTTATGGGAAATCTATGGAACTTAATTTGTCTGTTTTTCTCTCCCTGTCCTCTGACTTCAGACCTGCAGCACTGGAATAACTATTTTGTATTTATGTGTCCAGTATATCCCCAAATGGAAGGCATCTTCAGGAAGGTGGGAGTCTTGTCTCTGTTGCTGGCTGTACTTGTGATCAGGAACAGGCTGATTTCTTTTACAAGTGTCTACTAATTTTGTATAGTCTTTCAGGTGAGTGGCTTATGGGAGAAAACTTGGACCTTACTTTCAGGAGAATCAAGCCTCCTGCTGCCTTTGTTAACAGGAGGAATTGAGTCCCATTGCAGGGATGCAAGACCTCAATTTAATCCCTAGATCTGTCACTGACTCTGTGAATTTGGGCAAGCTGCTTAATATCCATGTGCTTAATTTCTTCTTTGCCCAGCAGAGAGAAAATGCTTCCATCTTTTGTCCATTTCCAGTACAAACCGTTTTTTTTGTGGTGGGAACTTGCTTGTATGGCATCGAGCTTCACAACTGCTATTCTTAATAGAGCTGACTGCTTCTGTAATATGCATAATGAGAAAGGATATTTAATAACACAGGGGCACAGAAAACAGCAGACTCTGACTTGCAACTGAATTTTCAGGTCAGGTGTTGGGGAGGGGGGTTTGGGGCTGGGGTCTCTGCAACAGCAGAAACAGCAAACAAAGCCAGGGACTTCAGATAAACTGGGAAGATAGTCCTGAAAAATCTGCCAGTTCACCAGGAGGTGAGTGGTGAGGCTGTGGAAGTGGACTGAAGGTGCTGCAGCATATGTCCAGGCGAAGTGGAGCTTGATTAAGTAGCAGGTATCAGATCAGATCGGGGAGCATGGATTAGAGCTTTGCTGATGCTATCTAAAAGGGGTTCATCTGCATACTGCTCTGTGCCTCCCTGTAATGAAACTAGAAAGCTGCCTTGTGGAAATGTGGTGTGGCCTTGTAAATTGGGAACTCTTCAGCGGCTTCAGTCCCTCGTACTGCTGTTGAAGTTTATGCCAAAGTGTGTTACTTATTAGTTTTTCATTAAAAATGTTTTATTTTTAAATGGAAAAAAGGAAAATTCTGTACAGAAGCCCAAGAGCAAAGCTTCAAATGATTATTCCAAGCAAGGGGGTTGGTGGGGATATGTCACTTTGCAGGAGTAATGTATTTTTCTCTAGGATTGGTTAAAGTGAATGTAAACTTTTTGTGTATAGTTCTTTGGACTGACTGCTTTGAAGCTGCATGAGCTTTTATGGTGTAGCTGGCAGATGTTCATTTTCATGTTGGAGAAAGAATGTTTAACTGATATAAATATATCCACCTATTTTAGGCAGCATAATGCCATTGCTGCGTGTTTGCTTTGTCACTAAGAGTCTGACTGTTGTATGTATCACCCTGATGTACAGTGAATCAGTGAAATCTCAGCACTTGCTCACAAAAAAAGGCCTAGGTGTGTGCAATTATCCTTCTTCCTGAGTCAAGCCTTAAAATCAGCATTCTTGGAGTTTCGCAGGCTAGTCCAAGTTTCGGCTGGGGCTGGGCCGGCATTACCATGTGTCAATACCTGTGCAGAATTGATTGGAATGCTGGATGGCTGTGGGAAAATGATCGATTTTCATTTAGCTCTCAGCAAATCTTCCCCTAATGTTGCTGAGGGATTTTACACTGCTTGGTGGATGGGATGGGAAGCCTTCCGTACAAAACTGAAATGAGATACTTCTGGCTAGGCTGGGCATTGACTGGCTTTCAGTATTAACTGTGAAAGTGAAGCATTAGTCCTAGTTCTCACAGCATTCAAAAGATTATGTTTAAATGTGTTTCCTGTTTTACCACAACATACAATTTGTTACAGCATAGTTTGTGGCGCTGTCGGTGTGTATATATTGATCAGTGCTGATTATACTGTAAATGGGCAGCATTTGGCTTTGTGTTTTAAGTCATTTGGGAAGTTAGATGTACTCAGTTCGTATTGTACTCTTTTATTGCCTTGTGTTGTTCTCACTGTATTGTGTGTTGTAGCATGTATTTACTCCTTTTGGCATTGTTATTCTTCTGGACCTCAGAGTACAGCAGTCTCCTACAGCTTTGCATGTAGCTTTATCAAGTAAAATTGTTTTGCAGGGGCTGCCTGCTACTTTTGCATCTTATGTGACTCCTGAGTGGGTCAGAGATGGTGGCTATGCCCAGGGTACATCACACAGCCTTCAGCAGAGCAGTTTTGCTGAGTGCTTTGTAGGAGGTGAGCCTGCTGGAGCAGCTGAGATCAATGGCACTATGCTGGACTGGTGGCACATGTCTGATTCCCACCCCAAAACAGGATAGCAGGAGTTGTTGCCATCCCCAAACTGCGAGCTGTCTCCAGAGACTCTCTGGGATGTGGCAGTTGTAACAGCTGTCAGAAATATGAAGACATGCAAGTGGCTTGTACGATCAAGAAATGTGGCCATCCTTTTTTTAATTGCTTTACTACTTTTGGTCCATCTGAGGAGGCTTGCTGTGGAGTGGCAAAAGCATTCAGCTCTTTCCTTGGTAGCTGTTGGGTCTTCTTCGAGTGCCTCTGGACAAAACATGCCAGTGTTGTGGCAGACCCTCTCTTTAGCACCAAATTGTCTAGTGTGGAGTGTAAAACCAGCTGCTTGATTCTACTGCCCAACTGCAGCCAGGCTGTAGCCACCAATGGCACAGTTCTCAGGAGGGTTCAGTGGCCAAGAGCCAAACCTTATAAATGCTTGGTAGATGTTGGTGTGGAGGTTGATCCAGAAGCCAAGACCACTCCCCGACATGGGTGACCAGTCACCAGCCCAGACTGGGAGCATCCCACATGGCCTGTTTTGTGCAAGTAAATGATTTTCATCTGCAGTAAATAGCAGAAGTTGAACAGATCTGGCCTCTGTTCAGCAGGTGAAGCCTGACTAATGATGCCAGAGCACCTGATGTCCAAATAATCAAAGGAAGGTTAGCGAGATAGTTGAGTGAGCTAATCCCTGGCAGCCAGGGCAAGGAGGGTTTTGCTTCCCATGTGGCAAGTATGCTTAAGACAAGCGTAAAGAGCATGCCAACCTCTGCCAGTGTTGGACTCTGTGTTGTGTTGAAAGAGCAGCAGAGTTGTGTTAGTGTTTTGGCCTGGATTTAGTAGAAGTGATTGCTGAGCATTTGGAAAAGGGATGTTTGGCTGACTTGAGTGTTATTGGAGAAACGTTAGCCATGTTGTGATAGCACATCACTTTTGTGTTGAACACCTGTACATATGTTTGTTTGTTTAGGGCCCTGGCTGCTCCACTTGTGAGGACGAGTGCTCCAGTAACAGAGTGGAAACGGAATTCAATCTTTGATGAAAATATCACATAATCCCCAGGTGCATGCCCTAATGCTGGATGCGTTGCAAGGTAGAGAGGTGTTCTCATACTGCTGCCTGGCCCTGGGCCATCTGGTCCCAAGGAAACAGTCAGTAGTGATGAGAAACAAATTTGCTCTACAAAATTTGGCCTTTGAAGGAGTGAGGCACTGTCATTTCTGGGCAATGCTGGTGCTCCTTTTCCGGTAGGTGGACAGAAGATGGAAGGGCTGGTTTGTCCCAAATACCACTTTCAGAAGTGCCTTAGCCTTAATGTGAGCTACAGGTGCTGCAGAGCTTTTGCAAGCTATCTTGAAAACTATGCTGTGGGTGAAGCATAGGCCAGGATTTGGCCTGTAACTATTTTGCCTGTAGCTTGTAATTAAATACGAAGTTAAACCCAGAATCTCCAGTTAAAATGTTCAGGTGTTAGTGTAGCTTGTACAACTGTGAATGCAGAAGTGAGGTATTCTGCTGTCTTTCTCTGAAGACTTTGTTGCAAAGAAAGGCAAGTACATTTGACATTCCTCCAACAAGCTTGCACAAGGGTAATTTTGTGTGGATGATTGAGTGGCATGGAAACACCGTAAGATATTGTCCTTTTGTGGGTTTTGTAAAGAGGAGATACTGTTGAAGTAATTTATAATATGCAGAGTCTCAGCAGTCTCCTGAGAGAGCTTCTTTCAGCAATTACCTGTAAGAATAAAGTAAAAAAGCATTTATCATTGATATTCATATTCCACATATTAAGAAATATTTCTTCTGATATTGTTAATTTTTTATTTGTAGGCTCCAAAGGAGTGTAGAGTAAGACAAATGTGGTCGAGGAAGAAAAATATACAAGTTAATGTATTAAGTTTACATATTTTTCATTTGATGGATTTATGGTTTTTAATTACACCTTCATGTCTTGCATTGGGATCCCTGGGGGCCCTTTCTGAATTTCATGCTTATACGCTTATAAATATGAGATGCTTTAACCTACCACCTTGTGCAGTCTTACTGCTGCTTGACTGACCTCTGGTAAAGTTACATTTTATTTGAGTTTAAAGTTTGAGACCTCCACAAATAGCTAAATGATTAGAAAAATATTTGTGTGATTTAGAGAGTTTCTTAGCCTGCCATGTTGTACCTGTGGAACACAGGCTGAGAATGGGTTTCTCTGGTGCTTGCATGGAAGGGTGGACTTTGTGCTCAGCGTTTGCCAGTTTGATCATGAGTAGCAACACACTGGCCTCAGCCTGTGGCTCCCAACGGGGTGTTTGACCGTGGAAAGTAGTCGTGTCTTTGGTAATAACCCTTTGGGGAGCCATGACTGGGTTTAGGGAAGAGTATTTTCAGCAATATGTTGTCCTGAATCTGGCTGTACATCTCTTTACTTCTGTCTTCAGTTACATACAGCACTGGATTTTCATTTCATAACAGTTTGCATCGTGGTTCTTTTATTGACAGTGGAACTGAAAGCCTGTGTTAACAGGTGGAAAATGAAGCATGTTGGCTCTGTGTAGTTTCAGTTGATTTACACCAGTGAAATGAAGAGGAAGCCAGACTGCAGAATTGGGTCAATGTCTGTATTCCAAATCTGTCTCTGTGTAGGTATCATTACCTCTGACTGTTTTTTTCCAGCACATCCTCTTCATTTTTCTGTTCAGTGGGAACGTAATTACCTGTATATGTGTGTGTGTATGTGTGTAAATAGTGCCAGGATCTGTTTGGTATAACTAAGACATAGCTTATCCAAGAGGCAAACAACCCAGGCTGATAATATTCAGACTTTCCAAAAGAAATATGCCTTGGGACTGACACGGAGCGTGAATATTCAGCCACAACTTGAGCCCCTTTTCTCAGATTTGTGCTGTATATCCTTTTATTATTCTGGTCATGGCTGCTCCTAAGCACACGCAGCTCAAGAGCAAAATAGCTCTGATGTGTGCTGTAAGAATTTAGTTGGGTTTCATCTTCTTATTGCCAAGTCTTTTGATGACATGAAAGATATGTTATATTCAGGGCTGGCTTTTCTGACCCACCCTGAGTTCTTTCCTGAGCTTTTTATTGCTGTGGGAGGGCTTGACTCTTGTAAGATTGGGTGCAATGAAAAGCGTGGAGTAGATAGCTAAAGAACTGCAATGCAGAATAAACACTTGACCCTGGGAAGTGAACACAAGTGAGAACACAAGGCATTATTCTCTGAGGTGATGCATTGGAAGATCTCTACTTTTCTTTGTTTTCTTTTTGTAGTTTCCATTTTAATTCTTCTTGATGGTCTTCTTGCCAGTGGAGCAACAGCCCCATGTTGGAAAGTAGTCCAGGGCATCCCCTCCTTCCTAAAGGCTGTAATTCTGCTTTCTTTGGAAGTAGTGAAAATCTGGTACAGCAGGTCATCTCACTAAGCGTAATGGTACTGGTACAGAAGTGGTTCATCTGCATCTGAAGGAGTGGGCTGAAAAAATGTCTGTGATTGTTCAACAAGAAAAATGTAGATCCACTGTGTGAAAAATCTTTCTGTACCTCGACAGGATTCTGTAAGTCTGTGCAAGAGCAAAGAGTTAAGGTAATCCTGATCTTACAGAGGAGTTAACCAAGGAGTCTTGTAGCTCAGCTGAGTACAATACAGGAGTGTCATCAGTGAGAGATTAGAATAAGCTTCCTTATCTTCAAAGACTGTTTACTTAATGGTTGGGGAATTGCTGTGTTTGTAGATAGAGGTAGGAAATGTCCTCAGGCAGGCAGGAGCAGATAGCATTAAACAGGGTAGTAGTGTTTCTCCTGCATCCTTACATTGCTTGTGTGCTTCTCCCAGCCTGCTGGCTGCCTCTGCTTTTGTGTACACTACCAGTACGGAGGTCTTTAAGAGATTGCCAAGGTAATTTTGGATGCTAAGCATTGAACCCAAGCAGTATCATTGTAGCTTTTGTGTTATTTCTTCCATGTCCTACCGACTTTGGCCCTATATAAGGTAATTATACGGACAGTTTGTAGCCTCTGGCTTGTTTTTTCATTGTTTGCCTATAATTTTCTTCCAAATTCCTGTTAATTTTCAGGAGTGATATGCTTGCAAGATAGCTTCAAATGGAAGCATACCCTGAGTTATCATGTCTGCCTGTGGAATGGTGGGCAGGGAAGGGAAAAGGGAGCAGGGTGTGCTGCTTTTTAATGCTGTCAGCGTGGACTGTCAGCTGCGTGTCCTGCAGCGTGGTGTGATGGGTACGGGTGGATGTTGCCGTGTGGCATTGGCTCTGCCGGGAAGCGCATTCTGTCAGGGGAGTGGGTCCTTCTGATAAATGTCCCCATTTAACACCCAAATGGTGTAACAACCTGAGGAATCAACTTCTACAAATCCTGGGGCAGTATTGTTTGTATTTTTCTTACATATATACACCTATAATTTTTCTTCAAAGTATTGTTTAGAGGTTTTTTAAAATCTTAGAGTTGAGCTGTGTAACCTACCCTTGGATATTTCAGCTATCACTTGTAATCACATGGAAGACAATAAGTAGTTGGTTTGGGTTTTTGGAGGGTTCTTGTGCAGGACTTGGACCTTTTCTGCAGAGTTGCTTTTGACAGCAGTGAAGTTACTTCTAATACCACGTAAAAAGGACAGTTTGATTTGAAGATTGCTGTTTAAAAGCTGCTATAAACTTAATTTGGAGCCCACTGGGATACATGTCCTGCATGTAAGTGTTTAGCTCGTCCATTTTTCTCGTGAAAACATTCCTGTAAAAGTGGTCTTTAAAGCCAATTTGTGCCTCATCGGCATTTTTTTTTAAAAGACAAAGCAGAGATGCAATGTTCCAGGCAGATATATTTTTGTTCCCAGCTGTTTTGAATGCTCATTTGATGTTAAGTCTTTGTTCAGTCCAGTCATATGTCATTAATGACTCTGGAATAAGTAGGTATGCAGAGCTGGAGGAAATCCTGTTTTATGCGTTCCTATTCTAGGAGAGCCTCAGAAAGACTAACAATAATGCCGCTTGGTGAGGTAATGGGTAAACATAGTAAGACATAAAAATGTGCTTACTCCATACTGAAGCAGAAAAATAGCTTATGAAGCATAATGTTGTCTTTGATACGTGTAGATAATCTGACCTGCTCCAGTCTGTGGATTAAGACATTAGCTGGGGCAGCCGAAACGGCTTCTCATAAAGAACCTGTCCCTCTGGTTGTAAAGGAGTTGTCAGCAAATGCTAATGAGAATTAAAAAGAAGTAGGAGCCCAGTCATAACCCAGTGAAGTCACTTGAAAGGCTTGCCTTGACTTCAGCGGTCAGTTAATTCCCACCTGAGGTGGAGGGTTGTGTTGCGCAGCTCAGTGTTATCATGAGTCCGATGTGGGCGCTGGTTCCAGTCAAGGGGGTGGGTTATGCACAGCAAAGCTCTGGTGAAGCCTTGGGTTTGTACCTGTCCTCTTCATGGTCCTTTCAAGATTTTGTGGGAAAGAGAAAATGGGGGCATCCCCCAGCTTTTCTTTCCCTTTGCTGAATGAGTGAAATATAGTAGAAGGAAGTATTTGTTTTTGAGAAGAACCAGAGTTCTTGTAGGACATCAAATTTCTTCATCAAGTTCTTGAGGAAGTCAAGGCTGGATTTAAAGCTTTTGATCTTGGTCAGTACATGGACAGCAAGTAGAAAAACAGGATGAAATTTTGGTAGCAGTTTGGGGAAACTGTTGACTTTTTTTTTTGAGAAGAAAATGTGAAATTGTGTAATTTTTCCATGAGCCATCTTCCATAGGAGCATGTGCGAGTACAGTGAAACATCTTAACTCCAGCCTACTCGTACTGTCTGTGCTACAGGCTTCCCTAGGGACCTAGGGCATGTCAGCTAGCATTACATTTTTAGATACACTTATGCCATTTAGCATATGCATTTTGCTCAATGTGTGGTTACAGACTAGTGAGTTGCATGCCTATATACCAACTCCTATTGGTGTTCCTTACATGCACCAGTTTTTATGCGCATTAATCTTGTGCATATACTTCAACTGTATTTCTAATCTCTACCTTCATGTTTTTGACTGCGAAGCAGCAGTGATCCCTTTTCTTTGAGTAAGTAGTCAGAGTCATACTTGTGACATATTTTAAGACCACTTAGAAGATCTAAACTTATTTAAGTGCTTGTGATTTATCTTGTTTTGCTTTATTTGATTGCTTAAATGTCAGCCACTCTGAACAGTTCCTAGGATTTTCCTCTTTTATTTGGGAAGTGTCAGCTGATGACAAGGCAGCTGGTGTGCTGAAAGTGTCATTGCCTTAAGAATTTGGTGTGTGATATGTTTAGCTGGGGAGAAAGCCCAGTGACAGTTCGCCTTTTGTTTTTTATCTTTTTCACCTAAAAGTTGCCATCTTGCCCTGTTGGTTTAATGGTGAAAGAACGCTGCAACATATTTAGCTGTGCAATGGTTTTCAGGTAGTGAGAGATATCTGAGGAATGAGAGAGATCGCATGTGCATAACTGGCTGGCACTTGGTTGACCTAAGCTGACGGGTCTATACATAGTCTCCTGCCTGCCAGAAGAGTATCTGATGCAGACAGCTGCTGGGAGTATGACCCCTTTCGGTGCATGGGGCGTGTGTGGGCATGTGCTTTCCTACCTGTTTGGTGGGTGCAGCAACCTCCAATGCTTTCTGCTCTCCTTCTGTGCTTTTGGAGAGGACAGCCCCAGCAGGAGACCGTGTCCTAGGTGGAGGAAGCTGCTGGGCCCCTGATGGCAGGAGGGAGCTGGGATACCTGTGCTTATCTTCTGCAGAAGAGCAGATGATCATGGCTCCTTTATGCAAACAGTGCTTCTCGGTGGAGTATTTAGGGTAAGGGGGTGAAGGGATGAATATGCATTGGGCATCACAACCTTGTAACTGCCTGGTGGAAAGTGTAATGGGGAGGCTGCTTGAAGCATCTCCCTCTCCCAGACGCCAGTAACTGTGTTATTAGTTCCAAGATGTAGGAGGGAGGGAAACTATCCATTAACAGCTGCTTTCCAGAAACACTTGAGATCAGAGTCTAATGAGTATGTATCACCTCTAGTGTACCTTGCTTGTTTCAGGTTATGTTGTAATGGCAGTCCTGATCATTATCTCATATTAATTTTCTAGAGCACAATGTATGTGGATACACCTACTGTGCTCAGAGATTTCACTGCAAGATTAGAGACGTGTTTAGGAAATTAGTAATGAGAGAAAAACGCATAATTAAAAATTATATCAGTTTGGAAGCTCCTCCATCTTCAGCCAGCCACCTTGCTGGAAGAGAAGGGAGTCTTACACAATGCTTAGTGGTGGGAAAACACATTTGGCTTTCTACATTTTAAACAGGAAGGAACTATTTAAATGACAGACTTACAATAGTAATCAGGGCATTTACTTGGGAACGTTGGATCACATACTGTAGCTGCATAATGTCGAGGCAATTCAGACTGTATAAAGTTAAGACAGATCTCATTATATTTGTTTTCTTTTAATGATGCCTTCAGACAATTTTTTTTTTTACTTCTCTGGACCCTTTATAAAGTAATTGGGTCCTCGTACTGAAAATAGCATCCATATTTTGAGGTAGTCAGATTTACATATGCTGAATATTGGCTGTAATGTTATGAGGTTGCACACTTAACAATTTATTTGTTTCCTGAGATATGCAATTTTATGTGAAATGTCTTAAATTCAGAGCCTGCAACAGAATTTAGCTCTTCATCCCCAATGACCATTATAAAATTGCCATATGCCTAAAAATGTGCTCAGCACAACTGCAACTGTTCAGACTGTGAATTTCCTCTCATTTTATGATGGGCTCCTTAGTTCAGAATAAAAATATTCTTCAGCAATAGGAGAAACACCATTTGGTTGTATATTGTTCATTATAAAATGTGGTAACTTTTAAGCATTTCAAACAGTGCACATGCTTTATTTGAGTTTTTATGCCATTTTTCATGAACAGTTAACAGTACCTTATTGTCATTTTTGTCATGATATGTCCATAAACTCAATTATCTTTCTCTATGGTCCAACTTACAAACATGTAGAAAACCTAAGCAGATGTCAGAGCAATAACCAGGTGTACATTGTAGTACTTTTCAAAGTTTTAATTGCTGCAGGGATGTTTTCTAGTTAATGAATCTCTTTATTAAGTGCTTCTATCTGTTGTGTCTTGTTCAGGAGTGTACCTTACATAGCCAGACTCAGCCTGAAAATATCCTATTTTATCTAGCAGCAGCCTCAGAGTAACCTTACAGAGGGATGTGCTTTTCCAGTTACGATGTCCATGGCGTAGTTAGCACAACTGCTGAATTGCATGTTGTGTACTGTGCAATTTACGATTTTTGGTAAAATCATTAAATGCTTTAGAGTTGTGAGTTTGACACAGGGGGGCCTAGACCCAGATGGGCCTGTGGATGTGACCAGCATGTAAATATTTACCCTTATTGCCTCTGTAAGCACTCTGGGGTACGGGCGAGCCTGAGCCATGAAAAATGGTTGGAGGGCTGGAGCACCTCTCCAGTGAAGAAAGGCTGAGAGAGTCGAGGTTGTTTAGCCTGGAGAAGAGGAGACTTTATTGTGGCCTTTCAATACTTAAAGGGGGCTTATAAGAAAGACGGGGAGAGACTTTTTACTAAGGCCTGTAGTAATAGGACAAGGGGTAATGGTTTTAAACTAAAAGAGGGTAGATTTAGATTAGATATAAGGAAGAAATTCTTCACTATGAGGGTGGTGAGGCACTGGAACAGGTTGCCCAGAGAAGGTGTATATGCCCCATCCCTGGAAGTGTTTCAAGGCCAGGCTGGATGGGGCTCTGAGCAACCTGGTCTAGTGGAAGGTGTCCCTGCCCATGGGAGAAGGGTTGGAACTAAATGACCTTTAAGGTCCCTTCCAACCCAAACAATTCTGTGGTCTTTGGGTGGCTGCTAATGGTGGCTGTTAGGTGTTCACTTGTGAGAGATGATGGCTGTAGTCATTTGGGAGGAGGGACAATGGTGAGATGGGTGTGGCCAAAATGACTCACTAAAGACCAGCAGTTCTCAGTGGTGCTTGGAGCCGGGAGCCTTTAGTTTGGTGGCCAAGAGACCTCTTGTGTCTGGGAGCGGGAGGTCGGCTGCTATGATGGAGAGTGTGGCCAGCTCCCTGGTGTTCTCTGTTACACTCACCCATGGCGAACCAGCCTTCCTGGAGAGGTGTGAGGGGAGGCACAGTCTCTCTTGGCAGCCACTTTGGGGGCGGCACTGTTGTGCGTGGAGCGGGGAGATGTGGACATGGTCTGAGGATGTCTCTAGCTGCCCTGTGCTTACTGCCCAGAAGCAATGGTGTGGTGAGAAAAGGTGACCCTTGTTTCATGGCCCTGTGCAATATTGCAGATGTGTACCCAGACCAGGCCATGGAGCTGGGACTGAGTCTTTTATGAGCAATATTATATATTGATGGAACAAAGAGAGAGAAAGTCTTTTCCCGGGAATTAAATAATTGCTTCCTTGATGAAAGGACCCAACATCTGGCTCTTGTGTTCCATGTATTTTGTCATGTAGATGTAACTGTTTGCTTTGTTCCTGGCAGTAATGTTAACTTATTAATGTATGAATCTGTTTTCCAGGTCAGTGGAAAACTGCATATAAATCTTTATTACATGTATTTGATTGTCTTTAACTCTTTATAGATATAATTAGCGTCCAGTAATCATACTGCAGTGCTGTTTCTGTGGTTATGCTGGTAGTTAGTGTGCAGTGCAATTCTGGTTTTATAGACTGGAGCTAATGTTAGCTTGATTAAAATAAAGGATAAACATTGGCCTGTGTTGTTGGCCTGTTAATTTTCTCACCTTTCTGCTGCCCAGTTTCATTGCCTCCTGCAGTTCTGAGATGTGACTGCTTCTGATTAAAAAGCCATAATTTTTAATACGTGGTGCTTCAGGTTGAAGTGGAGCCACTTTCGGTAGTGGTGTCTCCGATGGGAGGGAAGAAGTGGATTGTGGCAGGGTCTTCAAGGACAGGGACTTGGCGGAGCACTAGTGCCTAGAAATGTTTTGATCCTATTGTAATGAATAGCTGCTAGTTCCTGTTGTTGTTTCTGTTTTGATTGAGTGCCCAGCTGGTGTATGGTGGAGATAGGATGTTGGGGCAGGGAAAGGAAGTAACTGTCAAAAGTGCATCTCCCTTAGGAAAGCAAGAATGTGGAGGCATGGTAGGATTGGGGTTTAAATAGCACTTATTTTTCCTTGGTTTTTATAGTGCACTGACTGTATGCAATTTTCCACGTGCTGGGTAATGGAAAGTTGGCTCCAGAGGAAGCTCCAGACTCACTTTGTAAGTCAAGTTTGGGATTATAAAGTCAATCACTGCTGGGTCACTAATTGGTGTGGAAGATGGGAATTTCCTATACAGTATGATAAGTTCATTGGTCTTCTGGCAGTGTGTGCGCAGTGAGCTGTTTGGCCAACGATATTCTTTCCTGGTTCTGTTGTTAACTCAGGAAAAGCATCAGGTCATTTATAGCTACACCCAAATTGCTGGTTTGTTTCTGAGTAGTAAGGGGAGGGCGGGGGGAGTTCGATGTCATGTAGAATCTACATGTGTTTTATGAAGTTTGTTTTCATCTCTTTGTGGTATAATAGTGAAGCTTGGCAGCCACATGGGAATCGTGAAGATTGATTGCTCTTGGTGTTAAGCATCTCACATCTCTGAGTTTATATCAACTCAAGCGTTCTTCCAGCAGTAGCATCTGGCTCATTGGCAAGATCTGCGGACAGTTGTTCTGATCGCTCTGGAGATGCCTCTGGCTGTCATGTGGCTGCTGCCTTGGCCGTGCTGCTTTGTTATTCTAGCTGGTCCCATTTTCATTTATTTATTTTTTGGCTTACCTTTGATTCTGATGAATTGCTCCTGAGATTGTGGTCTTGAATAAATCTTGCCCAGCTTCCTCACACAGGGACTTCCATGAGATGCTGATGTTAATTTGTTTCAGTGACTATTTGCTGATTGGAGCTGGAGCAATAACATCCCAGTCTGTGCCTTCTGTGCGGGTTTTCCCTGTGAATCACAGCATCAGTTTTGTGAAGTAAAGCACACATCTTTGAGCATATCCTGCATAATGGGTTCCTCTGAGACTAGAGCTGCAATTGCAAATCAAATATTACCAGTAAACAGTGTCCGTGATAGTACTGAGAGTCTTGAAGTCAACCACTTGGATTTCTCAAGTTGACCACAGGGAGTAAAGTTTCTGGCCCAGCTGATATAAACTGGCCCAGGAGCAAAGAATAGTGTGTGTTAGCTCTGGATTTACGTCACCTTCTGATAGGCTTTGGAAGACATGTGGGCTCAAATAAAAGTGAATGTTTCGTAAAACATTGTCTATTTTTATTAAATAAGCCTGTCAGGGTCACTGCCTCTTCTAGCTGAAATTAGGAGGGCTGTGAGGTGCAGGAGGCCGGACAAGATGGTTATCTTCATTGGCCTTTAACTCTAATGATCTGTAGAACAGCTTCTGCACTGTCTACAATGGGAGCTGTTTGACAAGCTGTCAGATTTTATAAGGATGTTAGCAAGGCATGGTTACACACAGTTTTCTGGTTTTAAGTGTGTATTTACATCTGTAATAATCATAAGGCAACTTGGGTAGCATGTGTATTTTTTTAGTGATTTATTGCAAACTTGACACAACATTATCTACTGCCACAAAACTTCATTTTAAAGTGATGGGGGAAATTTGCACACTAAGATGTAACTTAACTCATCACCCAACAACTACAAACATGCATTTAATGGGCATTTTATGAAATGGAGAGGGAGGCTGGTGAAAGAGTTCATTGCTGAATTGAAGTTATGAATGGAAATGCTTGAACTTAGAGGAGGAAATACTGACTTTGCATTCAGTATGAATGTTTCCATGGATTTCTTTAGAGACCAGGTCTCACTCTGGGACTGTAATTTCTCTTCTTAAAAGAACCCTTTCCTCCTCTGTACTTGGCCTTTTCTAGCAGGTGATGAGGCAGCTTCTTTTCCAAGGTCCCAAAACAAAAATGAAAATAAAAACATCCTTTTATATAAGTACCTTCAACCAAATGGAAACCTAAATGTATCCTATGATGCTAGGCATTGTCTATGTTTGTGGAATTACTATAGAAGCAGCGTTAGATACCGTAAATGTTTAAGAGCCCTGTAACTGTGACTGGTAGGATGAGCTACCTTTCATCTCAGTTGCTGGTTTGAATAGGATCTGGCTTGAAGGGTTTTGGAAGTTGTTGACAGGTATTTGATTGCTTCTCTGTCTCAGGAGTTAAGGCTTTTTTTTTTTTTTTTTTTTTTTCTTTGTGAGGAGCCTGAAAGAGTTTACAGAGGTATTTTAGCCAGCCATCTGTGGGCATATCTACAAGTATGTGTGTTATAGGCAGATACAAGCTCACTCTGGCCTTATGTTTAATGTGTTTATATCCCATGTTGTAGCAGAGTTTATAAACACTATTAACATGGCTTTCAAGATGCTCTGAGCATGGGTGGAGTGGGTTTTTGTCTGCCTGTGGGCATAACCATATTGATTTATGTTTGTAGAAGAGAGACCTTAGGCAAAGGGAGTTGCTTCTCTTTGATTACACCAGCCCTTTGGATGGGGAGAGGTTGCAAAGCTTGCAGGTTTCGCAGGACTTCTCACCATTGCTGTCAAAAGGATTACAGGTGGGTATTAGTCACAGGACTGTTGTCCTGCACACACAAGTGTGATTTTCTGGGCTGACGAAGGAGAGGGTTATAAAAGGCAATTCTTGCTTGCTATTTAGGTTATGTAGAAAATGTTCTTTTGGTGCCCGGTCAGGTATTTTAAGGGTTCAAGGCTGAACACATGCTTTAGTGTTCACAATACTGTATAGCCATTGAAAGGCTTGTTACAAGAGTGTACAATTAAAGGATGGCAGCCAACTTGCAGAAAGTGGTAGTCTTCTGAGAAGCCAGAATACTCTCATGCAAAGCAATTGATTGATCTGACGTAGGACTATTAGAAATAAGTTGTTTTGTAGAGAAGGATTATCTAATACTCTTCAGGTGGTGGCTGTTGGAGACCAACAAGATCAACAAAACCAGCAACAAGAGTATCTTACTACTAATAATAATCTTGTTGTTGCTATGTTTCTACATAGTGTCTTACTACGACACTGCTACTAGTTCATGGTCCGTGATGTTGTGGTGCGAGGTGCTGGACTTCTTATCTAAAAAACCTGTTGAAACAGGAGACATCTGTAAGTAATTTATAGTCATAGAACACATTGGGCTATTTTAAGTTTTCAGGAGATCTTTAAGTACATATTCCTTATAATTCTTTGTTCCGTGTATATGTTTAGGTTTTTGATATCTTTGTCCACCTGTCATTTGTGTGGGTATCTTGGGGAAGCCATACCTTTTTTGTGATTATTTGTTACTCCTGAAAACCTGGTAGAAATGTATCAGAGTCAGAGGAACGACAGGTTTACTGAGAAAATATTATTGAAGATGCTGTGAAATGTGTTGATGGCAGAGCCCCTAGAAAAATCTGGATAGATAAGCCTACAGGTAGCTATGGATCAATCTTTCTCATGCCATCCTGTTACAAACATTTCTGGTGTGCCATCAGCAATCCTGGAATGTCTTCCATTTGTAATCTGGAATGGATAGTTTGCATTCCTTCACAGCTCCTTTTAGTGGGCTTTGCAATGAGGTTTTTCTGAACCTTTGCAAGGAGATAGTCTAGTTACTGTAATGCAACCTGTACTCTCTGGTAAATTTTTTTCCCAATTCTAATTTCTGAAGTCTTGATCAATCTTGATTATTATGTTTATTTCCAGAGTGTTATGGACAGATGGGAGTGGTTGGACTTACACCATCTAATTTAGGCATCTCGTTTGGATTCCTAAGATCATCCCTTGAACCTGCAGGGAATGAAATATAACAATTCTGTACTTTTTATCTGTAAGGGTAGATTGAAAGTGGAATATATATGTAGTATAGTTAATGATAAATAATGTTTTGGGTATCATGGTGATGGGCTGTGAGTTTTTGGCAAAAGAAGAATTACTGAAGGTGATACAGAGGCTCTCAACTAGGATAAGAGGCATGGAATTAGTACAGGAATGATGCAAGTTGGAAAACTTGCTGTAAGCAAGATAACGTAGGTTACTGAATAGTCATCTAAGGAGAATAGTATTTTGAAGTCTATATTCCTTGCCTGTCTGTGGCACTTGAACCCAAGCAACAAGTCTGTTTACAGATTTGTTACTCATCTTTCCAAAACTAGGATCATAAGAATGTAGGGCTGGAAAAGGATCTTCAGATCTTTAAAAAGTAGTCCAGCTTCTTCCACTGAATTGGGATCACCTCTCTCTTGATCACCCTCCCTGGATGTTTCTCACCTGCTCTTCGGAACCTGTCACAAAGGAAAGTGATTTCTCAACATCATTCTGTAGCACTTGCCAGTATTCACTTGCCTTTGACTGTTTTTCTTAAGGTGTGTTTGCTGAAAAGTAGCATGATTTCTTATTTTCCTTTCCCAGGTGGATACGGAAAGTAATTGGTCACCAGTCTTTGTAACTACTTCTGGTGTACTGGAGGATTCTGCGTAGTTCTCTGTCTTCTAAACTAAATAAACTTCCCACAACATTCTTGTTTTCTAAACTGCTTTTTGTCCTATCGACACTCCTCAAATGGTATGTCTCCATCTGCTGTTTATATTGCTGAGATCATACTTCACCCTAATGAGGTTCCATAGGAGGATCATCTGATTCTTTGGGCAATGTCCCTCACCTGCAGATGTCCCTTAGGATCTGCATATTTATCTTTTCTTTCTAATGCAAGATGGGGCCAGCAGAATGAGGTCAATTACTTCTATGCACCAGCATCTTAACTGACACCAAGGGACAACCATGGACCTTACTTCCATCTAAGTCCAGAGAGTCCTGGAGGCACCAGGACCCCACTTTCCAACAGGTAGCTGACAGCAAATTTATGAATTTACTTGCTGAAGTTTCTCTGCTGAAGAGTGGTATTAAAAAAAGCCACCCAAGAATCCATTTTAAAGAGCTGCTGTGGGATGAACAGATTGGAGAGGGGGGTGGTGTCTCACACATGTGCCGCCTAGTAAGCAAAGGAACTAGAGCAGACTCTTCAGGCAGTGTGTGGCCTGCTTGTAGTTGAGGAGTTAGAAATACACTTCATCATTCCTTTTCTATTCATCCCTGCTTAGAGGTATTTTTTCTTCTTTTTTTCTTGATTAAGTCCGAGCAAAGAGAAAAAGGAAAAAAAAAATCTCTGAACCATTACAGTACTGCTTAAATTCAAATGTAAACCCAAAGTTTTTCAGCCAGCAAGTCAGTTTTTGGTGAAGCAGTTAAATTGAGGCAGTGGCACTTTAATTAAGATGAAGAATAAGCGTAATCCACTTTGTTTCTGGAGACAGACTGCCTGGTGTGCTAACTATGCACTATATGCAGCAATTTGTAGCTTGCAAGAGGAGTGTACAATGGGCAGCCCTTCGGTTGTGAAAGCTAAATCGTTTCTGTATGGTCTTCAAGTATTCATTTACCAAACAAATAATTGATGAAATGAGCAAGTGAAAGAGACACTAAGAGGGTGTAATCCAATGCCAAGCACTGGTTTTCATAGTTGATTTTAAATCTACATTATGCTAATGATGTTCATTTGGAAAATGTGTCCACTCCCTAACTTCTGCTGCTGAGCGTTCTTTTAATTGGATTCAGATGGTTGGACTGAAACAGTTGTAGGGTTTGTATACAGATGTCCTGAGTGCTCCAAGCACTTTTTTTCCTATCCAGTTTTTCTAAGCCAGAGTTGCTTTCACTGCGGCTGGTGTCCAGACGTTCTTGAACTCCCTCATTAAAGGTCTGTCTGATACAAATGGGCAAGGTTCTACTGGGACAAATGCAGTTACGATCACTTAAACATGCTGAAGATCTCATTTGGGACATTACTCCTGTCCTAGTCCACTGGGCTGTCTTGGCTGGGTTGCTGGTCTCCAGCCTGAGTTCATCAGTGACGAGTTCATCTCACAAGGCTTACTATTGCAATTTGTCATGCTGAAAACATGGGCTGTTGCCTAAATAACTGTAATAGTGGAAACATCCTTTTGTTTTTGATGCAATGGTATTAAGAGTTGATGTTTCTGAGGCATTTTGACAAGGCAGCATGTTTTCTGTGTAGTGGGTGCTGCTCTCTGATTTGCATCCCTATGCCGAAATTCAGAGCTATGGTATTACCTGAGCAGCCTGAGTGAACTCAAGCTGTATGTGGAGTAGGTAGCATTCAATGTGATGAAGGTATCAGAGAGCATCAGTTTCCAGAGCAGTCATTCTAACACTTTTCCTAAGCACTCGATTTGCTTTAAGAGAAAAGAATAGTTGTGCCTTTTTATGCAGTCTAATAGGCAGTTTCTATAATCTGATTTACCATGCTCATAGGCTAACCAAAATTTACTCTTTGGTTTCAAGGAAGAAATAATTAAGGATGAAAAGCTATTTATCTTTTAAATGAAGTGTCTAATTTCTATCAAAAGTTTTTGTCTGAATTTCTGAGAGGCAATTTCGTCTAAGTAGCTATTTCTGAAAGTAATAGTAAAACAAAGGCTTTTCAGACACCAAAGTATTGTGTTGTCATGAGTTTGCAACTATTTCCCCAAACACTTGCTGCTGTTCAAAATTATAATACTTTGATGAAGGTTTAAAAAAAAAAAAAAGGAGAAAGAAAAAAAGAGTGTTGGAAGACAGTGTTTTCATAGGAACAAAATCAGTACTGAATTTGCATTGTGAAGTTACAGTAAGCCACAGACCCAAGAGGGAAAATTAAAGGATTACTTAAAACCAACAATAAACATGCAAATTAAAAGTAATAATTTTTAAATGAAGTCATACACTATTAAAAATAAGCACAAAATTACATACTAGTTTGGATATGTAGTTTATAGAATACACCAAATGTTAAAACTAAATGAAATTAAGAAAAACATTTTCCAAAGGCAAGTAAAATATCTGTTTAATTAGATCATAAAGAAAGGAGATTAAAAGTAATATTTTGTGATAGAGTAATTACTGTTTTTCAGAAGTAGTCAGGTTCCTGTGTGTTGATCTAAATGTAACTGTGATAGCAGATCTCTTTGCGGCCATTTGTTAGTGTATTTAATTATTTTAAATCGCAACCACTACTTTTATTTTGTTTTCTTTGCACTAAACACACTGCATGGCTGTTTGCTCCAGTATTTTGCCAGCTCGTGAATGCAAATCTGGGAGGGAGGTCAGCTCATACCCTCTGGTTCTTCAAGGTTAAAAGCCAAATCATTGCAAGGGACTATACAGCAAGATAACAGGAAAGGCGGCTGAAACCATTGGGAGGTGGGTTGAGGTGCTGATGGGAGTCTGAGATGTAAATAAACCAGATTGCTCTCATTTCCTCTTTCCACTGTATTATGCATTCCAATAGCACTATTCATCTTTATGACAGACACCTATTGCCTTAACTTTACTGCGGGCCACTGAAGTACATTAAAGTGGGCAGGAAATGGAAATAAATAGAGTTCAGTGGAGGCTGCAGAGTAACTAAACACACTGCAGTCATTTTTAGTGTGGGGTCATGCATTTTTGAGCAGATTTATTGTATTGCTTGACTTTTGTTAGAAAGATGGGCGCTGTTTAAGAGAGATGCGGTATACTTATAAGTAAGAAAATGTGCTCGGATATTTTTTTCCAAACTCTTTGGGATGCCAAAGATGAAAAGAAACTGGGTTGAGTCTCAGCTGGCTAGAGTCAGTGGGATATGTCTGTGTGCGGTACCTGAAGTTGTGGTTAGAAACAGAATAACGGGATTGGAGATTTGAAGAAAACCTGCTAGCAGACAGCATGGGAGGAGGACCACAGTCCATTGGCTTAAATTAATCTCCTGTGTACGGTAGTTAGACATTCAGGTAGAGAGATGGCCTGGAATTTGGCCTTGAAAGTGCATCTATTTGTTTTTTAATGCATGTGCATTTTGCTTATTTTGGAAATGTGGATTGCTCTCCTGCTTATTTAGAGGGCTGTTTTCAAGGACAGCAAAGTTACACTGCAAGTTCCAGATATCTTAACCCTCAGGAGATGGGACTTCTGGTGAATTCTGTTTTTGTGAAAGCTTTGTGTGTTTGTTTTTCCTTGATTGTTTATATTCTGATAAGATTAGGTCAGTAAATGAATGAATTCAGAACATGAGTTACTTCAAGACTTACAGCTCATATTTTAACTCCCTTGAGACAGTCAGCTACTTGGAAACTTTCCTTTAAAAAAAAATAAAATTAACCATTAGCACTGGTTTTTCCTTGATTACATTGAGCAGCCTCTGGTTTTGCCGAGTACAGTGTTCTGTTTTTCTTTTGTTTTCTGACAATATAGCTATATAGTTGAAAGCAAGCATCAGCCTTTAAAGTATTTGTCAATATAGAAGATATTAGTGGATATTTCACAATGTCATGTAAGATAAAAACTAATTTGTAAGCAGCGCGGCAGAAATCTGGAATGACAATTAAGACAAAAAAAATCATTAACATTGATTCTTTTGCAGTGGGAAAGTACATTCCTTTCTCCCAAAGCATCCTTTAAAAATGTTGTTTACCTAGGCCTGTATTTAAATATATATTTCAGTGTGACATTCAGTGATTCTTCTTTCTTTTTAATTATCTTTATATCAACAATTTAATTTAATTCAGAATACTGCTCCAGATACACTTGCGTTGCAGAAACTAGTGCCAGGCAGAATTGCAGGTAATTACTGAGGCCGGTTGTTGGCAATTTGACTTTTCATCATTTGTTCGTCATCATTTGTTCGCACTCTGTGGATAGTTCCTTGCTGAAAGGATTAGGTTACAGATGGGTGGGTATTACTTCAGGGACTTCTTAAGTGAGAATCCAGATGCTTTTCTGCGTCCTCTCCTCTTGCTTAGTTTGAGAGTAAGGTAAGGTTTAAGATTTAAAGCTTGTATCTTTGTTTCTGTTTTGCAATGGAAAAGCTCTCTATTACTGCTTGTTAACTAAACAAATGACCTAACTGCAGACTTTAAGTACTTGGGAAACTACAGATTGAGCTAAGATTTCAAAAGAATGTTATTTTTTAAGTGCAATGTCACTGACAGACTGCTTCAAATTTTCAAAAGAGTTTAGCTCCAGCAAGGTCATCTGGTGTTGCATGCTTTTGAAAACTTGGCTATGATTTTGGTGCCTAACCTGTAGAGGGACTTTTCAGAGCTGTTGGCCTTTGGCCACATCCAGTTGCTTTGAGTATGTCTGTAGTTTCAAGGGCAATGGTCTCAGGCCATAATAGTATTCTACAGCTGTGAGATGTGGGTTTTGTTTGTGTGCTTCACATGCGGCATATTGGTGTTACCTGCATAGCTGAAACCCTGCTTGGTCCTCGCTGGATTTCACGGGGAGGCAGTACAGCAGTTGAGGTATACATCAGAGAGGGAAACGTGAATTAAAGTAATAAAATCATAGAAATGACTGTTTCTTTCTTTCTGTTATATGTTGTTGGATGTGTTTTCCAATCTAAGCTCGTTTTCCCTACTCTGGGTTTCAGAGATAAAGCCTGAAGGCAAACTCCAGGCTAAATGCAGCTGCTGTTGAACTAAATAGGTGTTTTTCTGTATGTTCTAGCGGGGGCACAATCTTGGTTTCCCAAGTTTACCATCCTGTCCTGTTGAGCTTGGAAGGACTTGCAGACCATGTCTGTGTGCTCTTCCTTGTGTGGGCAATTTGCACATGTGTGATCTCGCAGCGGCAGTTTGCAAGTTTGCTCGTGTCTGTAAGAAATGCTTGCTGAAAAACAGTGGTAAATTCAGGCATTTCAGAAAACTCTTCCTCATATAAGTACAGGTAATTATCTCGTGCCTGGGCTTCGCTGGGGGCTGCTGGGCTCCCCAATGCAATTGTCCCTAGTGGGACAATTTATTTTACCCTTCTAACAGCCTGTGATGTTTGAATATCTAAAATTTTTCTGCTAAAGTTAACAAGCGGAGAATGAAATTAGGGTTTTGGTTTCTGTAGTGGGAAGGGAAGCTGTGGATATTAGAGCATCACAGTATTTTGCTTATCCTGCTTGTTCAGAAGGTAAGAACTGCTTTTGGAAAGTAGGTGTGACAAAGACAGCATAGTTTATTTATGCCGTGCAGGAATAAAGGAGTCGTCATCTTTGTAGCACAGCAGACTAAATTGGTTTTGAGGCACTGTCTGGGACAGAGGCTTGTATGTTGTACGTTTAAGTTTTGTGCCAATACCCCCAGCAACTTGCACACCGTCTTGGTCTGTCTTGCCTCTCTGCTGGTGGAGCTGTAACAAGGATGGCTTTAACTGTTTCCCCCGCCCCCCACGTGTGAGTCTAACACATTTGGTCACTCAAGTTTTATTTCTTCCCTCTGTAAAACATGAGAGTGTAACTTCCACCCCAGCCTTGTTAGGGTGCGAGCTGCCGAAGCGGGGGCTCCCTGGGACCAGGCATTGTCACCGGGTAGTGAAACCTCTTTAATGGGGCTGGCTTAACTTTTAAGTTATGGTTAATGTTTTTAACAGCAACTTGTGTTTCCTCTGCCCTTCACGCCCAACCATTAGCCAGGTGTTTTTGTTGTACAGAGTGGAAAATTAAAAGTAATCTAACTGTACAGCTGGGCCCTCGGTGAGGTGCCGGAGGAGGCTGGCCACAGATGCAGACTGGGGATCGCAGGGGCTGGGTGAGTGGGTTAAAAGGCTCCTTGTAAATGCTTGGCAAAATACGAGTGCTGGAAATGAGCTGGCTTTTTTTTTTTTACTATAAATAAATCAGAAGGTTTAAATTTGGCATACCATGTGCTTATATTGTTTGCTGTGTATAATTTTATAAATAAATTGAATTTTTAATTAAATTTTTTTTTGTTCCCCCCTTTAATATGGCATCCACTCGATCTCCTTGTAACTGCAAGACAGGCCCGACTCTAATCTGCCTTACACTGTAAACTGTGTTTATGGAGCTAGAATTGGGGTCATTAATTTTCTTTACATCAAAAGAAGTCGTTTCTTTTAAATGAGAAGTCTGTTTCACCTAGTAATTTGCTTTAATTGCTTATTTGAAACTTTTGACATTTGATAGCAATTTTAAACATTGCCAGATGAGGCTCGCGCAGTTGGGACCTGCAGGTGCTTCCTTGTGTGCCCAACTTGGATCAAAGGAGCAAGCCCAGGGATGCGCCTGGCCATGGACGGGGCACCCGGCGCTGGAAGATGCTGTTTTCTGGGGCTGTTTGAATAGATGTTGTGTGTCAGCCTCAACAAGAATTTGCTCAGAGGGCTCTCGCTTGGAAAGGTTTCTGCAGAGCGCCCATGCTGTTTGTTTTCCTTGGGAGATAGACTGCGTGGCCTTTGTTTTGCCTGAGGCTTAATAGTGCTCGCAGCACTGAGTTTTATATTTTTAACTCTTTCCAATAGCACTTTCTGCTGAAGGGTTAGAAAAAAGTTTCTAAAATATTAATTACTTTTTTTTTCTGACTAATATCTGTTAATTTAGTTTTACCATCTTCTGGGAGGTTTGCTCATGAGGGTACGCAAATGGTGAAACTTCAAAGGCATTTTTACCAGGATCTAAACCTCAATAAACAGAAAAGAGACAAAAATGAAACAGTGTCTTTCACTGGATTTTGTAAACTGGTTCACTAATGTGAATGCAATTCATTGTTTAGTCAGCAGCAGGAGTAGCTTTCCTTAGCCTGGGAAGTACCTTTTTCTTTTTTTTTAAAGTCAGTAAATAAACAATAATTTAGATTACTGTGGAAAAAGCAACTTTTGTTAATGGCTTTTCCTTGCAGAATGATGTGATGCTAGATATACTCACAATGGTTTCTTTCAACACCATACTGTGTCTTGTGAGATAGATTAAAAACTATTGCAAGAGTAGTCCAGAAGCTGAAAGTGAGATAACTTTTGGGCTGCTGCTGCAGAAGGCAGGCAGTGTTGTAGGACTTTCTGAATTCAGAGCAAAGGGAAGTAGCGCAGTTAAAAGAGAATAATAAGCAAAGCCAAAGTACCAGTGCCAAGACTTCTTAAAAGAGTTTTATTGATGTGTGTTGTAATTAAAACCAGAATTAGTTAGTTTTCTAATAGGACATTCATTTCCTAGAGAGCAATTGCAGCTTGGCATAAAGTAATACATTTTTAAAAATGAGTACTGATCTGGGGATACCCCCAGCATATGTTGGATGGCTGACTTACTAGCTTTGTGTGCCCTTATTATTAACAAGCAAATTAAATATTTTCGCTTAAAATAATTATACAAATAAACCTCTGGCTGCACTGTGATTTCATTAAAACCTTAATTGTTTAGAGAGCTCAATGAGAGTGTGTGAAGTTGGGTCGGTTTTACTGCATGGTATTACTCTTGATAGCAGATTTACAACAGGGCTGGAGTTAATCTCTTGACTAATCTTTACTGTAGCAGGCTTGGGATGGGAAGGCGTTTGTGTGTTTCAGGAGATGGGTAACTCTGTCTCTGAACTGGAAACACAGAGTTGGGTTTTAAACATCTGGGCAGCCTTAAAATTAACCAGCAAGGGGGAGGGGGGGAAAAATTGCTCTGTGGAAACAAAATAGGTGTTGCTTTTAAATGAGCTTCTTAGTCTGCACATTGTTACACCTTCACACAGGGCTGTAGGCTCAAATCTATTTCTCATCAAAGCAACTGTAGCGTAAGGGAATATTGCGACCATCTGGATTGCAGAGATCAGAAATAACGGTCCTTGCTGGCAGAGGAGCCAGCTGTGGGCAGCACCATGTAAAGTGGTTTTTATGCCACTAGATTAATCATTTCTGAGGGTGAGGACAACAAAACATTTACCAGGTCATGCACTATTTTTTTTAAAATACTCTAAAGTCTAATTTTCCTGGGTTTAAGGTGTTGGTCTGCCTTTGAAGCGCATTATGATATTTGTAGGGTCAGCGTCTCACCTAACATTGTTCCTGAGCATGGGAAACGCAGGCATGTTAGATGTCTCCAGAGGAGAGTTAATTAGAAGAATGAGTAGCTATCAAGTACACCACAGCTCCACTGTTTAATTCTGATGATAATTTTCATGCTGGGTCTCATACAAATGAATTCGCTTATGGTTTATTAATCTGCTGTGACCTGCGAGTCTTTTAGGGTATTCGGGGGAACAAAAGCTGAAAGTTACCAGGACAGATTTAAAGTACTTCCATGGGTGGAGAGCAAATCACAGAGAACTTTTTCTCTTTTACTTTCTTTTTATCTTTCTGCATTGTTTTAACTCGGTATGTTTTTTCTGCCTTTCCCCCCCTTCTTTAGGACCCACGATTATCAGCTTTAATTTTTGACAAGCTTCAAGTGCCTGACTATTTACAGAAAAACAGGAATGAAGGAGAGAGCAGATGCGAAACTTGTGCCACTCACGTGAATCAGCTGAAGCAGGAAGCCATTCAGATGATGCACACCCTCAGTCAAACCAGCTACCCAGAGATGCCAGACTTCCCGCCCAGCGCCGGGGCAGTGACCAGCATGGTACCCAGGATGGTCACGGTCTCTTCCCAGAGAGACCTGCCGCTCATTGCTGGGCAGGTGGGCAGGCAGCCTGGAAAGTCACCGAATCTCTTCTCTGGGGCAGAGAGGAAGAAGGGACTTGGATGGTCTCAAGGCACGGGCAGTTTTCCGAACTCCAGTGTTCAAGTCACAGTGGCACCCAGCGGTCTCAGCGGTGCTCTGAGCTCAGTCACCATCCAAGCTCAGCAGTACCTCGAGGGCATGTGGAGTATCTCCAGGGTGAACAGCTTCCTGCCTCAGGCTTGCCTAGTAAGTAGCGATAATTCGGATGCTTGAGTTTTGTTTACATGTGTGTGGATATACAGAGAGATAAAATTTGAGATATATACATATTTATCTTAGAGGGGATCAGCTAATGGTATTCTAAACCATGTTTCAAGAACTGAAGAGCTGAAAAAGAGCTTTGAATGATGTTCTGTCAGATGTCATGAGGAATTTGCTTTCTTATCTTGGGGAGATCCTTTCCTCAGATGTTTTTGCCCCTATTTTAGCTTCACATATGCAGTTGATGTTATTTGGCTGTCACATCCCTGCTGACCCCTTTAGAAAAACATAAAAGGCCGAGTTTGTCACACATGAAACTCTGGGAGCTTCATGGGATTATATCAAGGATGAACTTGACCCTCAGGTCTTGCACTGAACTTCTAAGGCTGTGTTCAGTTCAGCAGATGCTGTTGACAGACTGTGATGGAGAGCATTAATCTTCAGGTTAGATGTGCTGCAAAACAGTTTGCTGTAAAGGAGGGTGTTCCGAAGGTTGCTTCAGAGCCACATGCCTGGAAATGTCATTGCGCTTGGAGTTTAAGCATTGATGTTGATTTCTGGTATTCTGTGTATATTTTAAGAACTCTTCTGGGAAATGAAAAAGCTTTATAGAGGTGCATGTTATCTTAAAAGCAAGTTCATTACAGATTTGTGACTATCTATGGAACCATGCTAAGAAGAAGGATATAGTGACTGATTTTGACTAAGATTTATTCCTAAACCATTTTCCCATGATAGTGAACAGGGGAGTGTGAGTAATGATGAAATGTGTATGAACAGAAGTCATGGTTTTCACTTAGAGATGTTGTAGCAGAACTCGCAAGACCAGGTATGTTGGTGCTAGGCAGCTTTAAATTTAACATAATGCCTTATGTGCTGTTGTATATAAACACCACCTAATATTGCTTGGTAGCTTCCGCTGGTTGAGCTCCCAAGATCATCGGAGAGAAATATTTAAGAGTGCAGCTGTATAACATTACTTTTACAGGATGACTGTTGTGTTTCCTTCCAGAAAAGGCTTGGAGAAGTGATTCCTCCCTCCCATACTTCTCTCATATGGAAATTTGTGAAAGGACACACATCCCACCTCTGAGGGGTCCCCATTTAAATCTGGTGAATCTTCACTAATGTCAGATCTTTCTGATGATTTTACATTGAAAAAAGGGGAAAAAATGGCCCATTCAGCTCTTTATAGTTTATGAGGAACTGCTACTATGAGTGCTTTCCTCTAAAGTGCTGCTCCATGCATTAGGGATCAATTTGGCCAATATAAGGCTATGAGGTTAGCTTTTAATTGTCTTTCAAATTCTGTGTATATCACAGAAATGTAGAAAAAAATGGGAAAGCTACAGGGTTAAGAAGCCAGCACTCTCTGGAAGCCGAAGTATTTCCATTTCTCTGCTCATTTCCTTCTCTGCCTTTATTCTTGTTTTAAATAATTCACTAACAGCCAGCTCCAGATTTCTTCCTGCTTAACCATGCTGACTGATAGATGTGGTTTTCCCTAACCACTGCATTATTCTAAGATAAAACTGAGTTGCCTCATTTAACCCCTGTGAAGGAAAAATGTGTATAATGCAACAGAGCTTAAGTGTGATCTAGAAATGTGCAAAGAAACTCAGTAGCCTGGAAAACAGTGACCTTTAATGAAAGGACAAACACTGTTAGACTGTGAGTGTTGGAGGCTGCTTGGATGTGATCCAGTCATCTGCAAGGACAGTTTAGATTTAGAAGCAGTTTTTGGAGAGAAGCTAGGCTTCAGTTNCATTTAGGTCCAAATGACTCTGTTGTGCATCTCTGCCCAGATTGTGCTTTCCGTGTCTGAATTCTCCTGCCTTTTGTATTATTAAGAGCCTTGTGTCTGATGAAGCTATTTGGGTGGGTGAGGCAGAAAGCGTTTCCCTTACGCTTTTCCCCAGAGGAATCACAGGTGTCAGAGGAAATAGGATTGGAGGGATTTCAGGAATCGGCTAGCCTAGTCTTTGCCCAGGACAGCATCCACTGCAGGACATTCTTATCCAATGCTCATTTAACCTCATCTTACAGTTTTGCAAAGACTGGGATTCCCTGACTTCCCTTGATTGTCAAGTCAGAACCTCCTTTCCCTTTCAAAAAATTTTCTTGATTTTTTTAAATTTATTTTTTGATTTTGATTATTCTTTCCTGAAGTGGAGACAGGGTTTAGGTTTAAGATTAACCCAGGAGAGAGCTGTGGATATACCTACTTTTTGGAGATGTCTGTCTTTAGTAACCTTGCCCATCTTCTTGTGGGGTGAAGCTGGTCTGGCTAGAGGAATTCTGGAGCAAGGAGAATTGCTGTAGAGAGGACAATATTGAATGTATTATTTATTATGTGTAATGTGACTGCATCTTGGAGTCTACAGCCCCTATCTAGGCAAGATACCACACAAATGCAGAAGAAAAAGATGGTCCCTTCCCCTGGGAGTTTACACTCTCAGTAGTGATGTGAGTTATTTCGATCACTCTGTAAATACGCCCTTTTCACTTGGAATGTCTAATTTTGCCTTGTTTTCTTACCGAAGTGGTGTTCTTGAAACAAGTGCTGAACTCCCTGGTAGGAAGCTGTTATCCAAGCGCTTTACATGTCAGTGGTTTAACTTGGTGCTCCATCCAAAGTGAATGTGATCAGTTTTCTAGATGGGAAGACAGACGCAGATAAAGGCTGGGGTTTGTCTCAACTATTTTTAGCTGCCAAAACCACAGCTTTATTCTAAGCTAATTACTGAGGCTTCCTTTGTAGTTGCAGGAGAGCAACAGGCACCTCCAAGGGGTGCTTTGTCCTTCTCATCTCTTGGGTGTCTGTCTTGGCTTCCCTTGTCAGCCAAAGATGCCTGTTGCTGAGCCTGGGTGGGTGACGTGAAGCAAACTCTCGCTCAGGTGGCCAATGCAGGGTGCCGTGTGCCCAGTGCCTTGCAGGGGTGAAAATGCACCCCAGTGTAAGGCTGCCAAACCTCTGGACACCTCGGACCCACAAACATTTTTCCAGGTTCCATGTTTTTTATTTACAGTTAGTTTTAATAGTGGCAGGAGTGGAACTGTCTGCGGAGAGAAAAAAAAATGACTTCGTTTCTGCTCTTCTCATCTCTCTCACCAAACTCGCATGTATTACCTTGTAATGTCATTTATGGTTGTGGAAACACTTCTGGGCTGAATGTTGGGGGTCAGAAGTGCAGGACATCATAAATTTTTAATATATGTTTGGAGTTCAAGTGTGAAAATTCATTATATAGATTATAAATTTTTTGAACAGGAATGTGTCTTTGAAGCATAGTATGGTTGCTGCTCAAACCAAAATAATAACTGTGGGCTTTGGGAGCCGTGAAGAGGAACAGTAATTAAAGATCCAGAGGAAGGTCCAGGGAGGGGAAGACTGGGATTGCAACCAAGGAGCAAAAGGTGAAGATGTAATCAGCTGCTTTACCCAAGTGGTCTGTTGTGAAAAATTACAAAAAATAATCACCAGTAGCAGTGATAAGTAGTCTGACCAGAGAGCGAGCACTATGGGGGGGAGGGAGCTGGTATAATTCTGGGTAAGACAGCTGATTAGTAGTGGACGACTGACAACTTTAATTAATAAATAGTTTTATATTGATGTTTTTAATTCTAGACCTGAGAAGTGATATAAGGTTACTACTCAAATGAAAAAACATGTTAGCAGTGCTCAGCATTGCCACTCATTTTAACACAGAAGCAGAGCAAGGGGAGTTAAGGCTTCCTCAGTGTGTTGGAATCTGACTGAGAGGTAGAAAATTAAAACCACTGAAAATACCTTGTACACATATTAGAATTATCTGCATGTATTGTGGAAAAAAGAGATCTTACTGTATGCTTTCAGTTGGCTGTGTTATTAGTATGCAGTGTTATGTACTGCGTAAAAGTGGTAAAGTAGCCATGCCATGTGCTATAAAGACATCACAGTGAAATAGAGCTTGTTTTGCAAATTGCTTTTTCTTTCATCTTATGCAAAATGAAATCCTTGCCACTGTATTTCTTATTTGTATATATACAAATGGTACTGGTTATAAGGCAAAATATTGTGGCTCCTTGAATCTTTACCAATTTCTAAGTTGATTTCAAAATATATTAAAAAATGCACCATTAGGAAATTGGAAATGTTGGAGCACTGGAGAACTGAAAGTGACTTAAGTAAAACTTCTAAAGCATGTGGATATAAAACTGTAAATTTATCAATAGACCAGTGATTGTCCCTGAGTGTATTCACTAAATTTAAAGTTAGGTATAAGTTTATGGTTCAGAGAGGGAGGGTTCATCCATAGCATGTGTAAGTGGGTGCATTTACTCTGAAGTTAAAGGAGTTACGTTCATTTGTTTCATGTGCAAAATCTCTGAAAGTCATTTTAGTCACAATTCAAGCTTTCGTTTAGTTCTTAGGAATAAGTCTCCTGCTTACCCTAATGTAAACCAGATGGATTCATCTGAGGGTAGCTCAGCCTCTGCTGACTTTCCTTAAATCCTCTTTGTTTATAGTAAGGATGACTTACATTTTCCTTAGAAGGTGCAATAAAAAGCTGACTGTGGAAAACAGAAGAATGACAAGATTTACTTTCCAGCATTTACTTTTTTACTTTGATAAATGTCATACCAAATGGATTTTTAAATTAATTTTTAAAATCATTCTCGATAGCTTTCTCAGTGACCTTTTATTAATGCAATGCATGAAATATATTTTGTAACGAAACAATTAAAATATAGTGCTTTGACCATAAATCTTGTCTGTGAGACATCTGGATGACTTTGAGCTTTGGGACATTTCTCAGACTCTACATATAACGTCTTGGCTCTGCAGAAGTCAACAGCAAACCCCAGACAGGTGATGGGGCTGGAGTTGCATAGAGGCTTTTCTGTTTTCCCTTTAGCTTTAGCAGTGTTAGTGCTACTGCTTTTGTAGAGGAAGTCCATAAAGGAAAGGGGGTGGCAAAAAAAAAAAAAAAAAAAAAAAATCTTCAAAGCTAATGTTGGTCACTCTCCATAACAAGTCTGAACAGCAGAAGGAAACCTTTTGATCCAAGTTACTAAATGCTTTTCTCATACTAGCCTGATTTATAATCCCAATGGAAAAGATTTTTCCTGAGACTGTTGCATCTCGGCTGGCCAATATTGCCTTGCATTGCACTTTGCTGCCTTAGCAAACACAGAGGGAGGGGTGTGATGTGGGAGAACGACACTGCTACCGTCTCCTTGGATTCAGTCAGTGAGACCCTGCCCCAGCAGCCAGGTAGAAGGTGTGAGTTGGAAATTCAGCCTTAAACATGCAGATAAAACCTTAGCCCTCCGTTTTGTGTAGTTACCAAGGTCTTCATGTTCTTTTTTTCTAGATTGCCCCAGTGTAGAATGCTGAAGGTGAAAATGAGTTTTTACTTTTTAAAGTATCCCCAGGCATCAGAGTGACTTAAGAAAAATATTAAGAGTTGATGGAAAGGGTATTGGCTTCGAGATGGAAATGAGCATTTTCTTAGGTGAGGGTGTGGATTGCATCTCTTGTGTATTAGACACCTGCCGTACTACTGGTTTTACAGTGTGGGACAGGGTAACTATTCTCAGGACTAAAACCCTCTTGCGGCTCAAATTACTACCTGAAAACAGTTCTTTTGATCCCTCACCCCTCTAGGCTAAGCAGTTGTTATTACAGCTCTCACAGGGAAACAAGTCTATACTCGCCTTTGTTGACAATTGAAGTCAACAAGCAATAACAAAGAACGTTGGCCCAGACTTCACCTGTGCTCATCAGGGGTAGATTTAAGACAAGCAGACTTTAGAGATTAGGTGCAAATGGTAATCCACAGGATTTTCCTTTGGCTCACAGGTAATTCTCTCATCCAGGAAGTGTATCATAAACTACGCTAAGATTAAAAAAAAACCCCTCCTTTTTAATCCAAAATATTTACATTTTCTACTCTTGCCTCTGAAGTAGTTTATTTGGGATGGCCTTTCTGTTCAGCCAATTCACTTTCAGCTGCTTTTGCTTCTCACTGGTCCATTTATACTCTGCATGCGTTCCACTACGAACTCGCCAGTGAACTGACTGTTACTCAATGGATCCCACACCACCCCAACATTAGAAATCACCTTACAAGAAAGGCTTGTACTTTTTGGCTGGAGCTCAGAAGTGTCATCCAACATTTGAGAAAGATTCTATATAGCTGATGTAGAAGTGCTTTTATGAGGCTACCATTGCTCTGCACTGGCTACACTGGTTGTTAAGGGTGGGCTGCAGCTGAATAATGTCCTTTGGTTTCAGAGGTTAATGCAGCAGAGAAACCAGATAAATTCAGGCTGAGCTCAGACCTTAGTCATGTGCAGGCTGGTGGAGAGAAAGACTTTTGCAGTGGTCTCTGTATACCACATGGAAGGAACCGATTTGCACAGCTGGGTGCAAGTATGGATTGCCCAATTGTCCTGCTTGTGTAAAACAGGATTGAACATCGTACAGCTTTTGGAAAGCACTTCGAATTTAACATTTGGTCTATATGCTGTGTACTGGAATGATGGCATGTTGAGCTTGTGGGACTCCGTGTAGTCAAGCTGTGCACAGTGTGAGCGTTGCCAAAAGCATCTCCCGTTGTTTTGTGGCATGAGCGGCTGAGCACTGATGCTCTTTGTTACTTGCAACTCAACTCACTGAAATGCCCTGGGTGGTAGCTTCTGAAAGGAGGTTTAAAAAGCATCAATAGAAAATGTATCTACTTTTCTGTTTCGTTACTTGGGAGAGAATATATGATGTATAGATAGAGTTCATAGATGTTTCAACCATTTCATATGTGTGTGTTTAATGGAATGGATTGCCACTTTACTGAACACAGCATCAAATCAGCTCTGTTAATTGAAAAAGATTTTTCACATTATTGCTAATGATGTGACACAGTTTTGTTAGAGATGGTGCATAAAATAGTGCTACTTGAAATGACATTAATGTATGCATTTAAATTCCTTTTTTCCCATTTATGTGCATTATTGATTTTATTTCATTGTTGAGGAGATAATGGATATATAATTAGAATACAGTCACCATAATCAATGGTGAGATTATTACACTTATAAATAGAACTTTAAAACTACGATGAGGTAATTTCCCAGTGTAACGAAGGGTCAATAATTGGAGGTTTGCTTTGAATCTGAGAGTAGTACTTGTAAGATTCAAGCATGAAACACTTCTAGGCAAGTGAGTCCATATAAATTATTATACAAACTGATGTTGTGGCTAGGCATCTTCCAGAGTTGACCTATTATTATTATTATTAGTTTTGTCTGCAGCCCAGGTGCTTATGAATTAATTCCTCTGGGTTTGCATAGCTGCCACTATCTCAAAACCGGACAAGTTTGTTCTTTTCTGATACTTTAATTATAAAAGAAGCATTTGAAAGGTGCCATGGGCAGGAGTCCGTTGCTGTGTTTCTGGTATTGTTAGGCAAAGATAATGGATCTAGCATTCAGAATCTCCCCCTTCTGCTTCTCAAAAGTCATGGTGGTAAAGTTGGGCAAGGCAGTTGGCTGTTACAGGAGGGTAGATGGCAAGAGTCCCAAAGTAGTGGAAAGATGAAGAAGGGGAGAGCAGCGCTTGTGATGCCTGGCTTGGGAAGGGTCTGGGTTTAGTTGGTCCATGCCAAGTAGCTGTGTAGACATCCCCCTGAGTCTCACCAACATCTCCTGATGACTCTGAAGTACGCATGGGGGCCTATGGGAATAGCGCAACCTCCTGTTACTGGTTAAGCTAAGAGACTAAGAAAAGGTGGTACGGGAATGATAAGAACGATAAGAACATAAATATCCTACTGGGTCTGAGCTGCAGCCCATCTAGCCCAGGGCTGCCTCTAGCAGCAGAGCTGGAAATGGTGTTCAGGGAGAGCCATGGACCCTGGCTGCTTTCTGCAGTCTGCTCATACTCCCCATCATGCACAGTTGGGGAAGTCTCAGGGACATATCCTTGTCTGTTCCCTTTAGTATCTGTTTATGGACCTGATGTCCAGAAACTTATCTAATCCCTCTCTGACCCTGTTGACACTCTGCCTTCACAACCTACTGGGTCAGCAGGTTCTACAAGTTCACTATCCCAGTGCAAAGTAGTACTCACTTTCTTTCAGCTTAGCCACCACCTCCATGACTTTGTAAACCTCAGTCAGATCCCACTCAGCCTTCCTCTCTACAAACCAGAGTCCCAGCCTCTTTCAGCTCTCCTCCTAAGGCAGCTGCTCCATCCTCTTGACCATTTACTTGCTTGGGTCTGTCATTTCACTTACTCCACTACCACTGTCTTGAGATGCAGATGCAGGACTAGGACTCCATCTGGTACTCAGTATGTGGACCCCCTCCTTCTTGTTTTCAGTGCCCTGCCCTGTGATGTCAAAATTTGTTTGGTGCAGTTTTGGTGTTTTGTTGTTTTTTTTTTTGTTTGTTTGTTTGTTTTGTTTGGCTGCTGCCACATCTTGAAGCCTTTAGATCTTCCGAGTTGTAACTGCCAGTTTTGAGTTCAGCATTGTTTAGATGTGATATAGATTGTTTTTCCTAAATAATGGTCTTATCTATGTCAAATGTCACTTGACACTTCTTTGCCAACTCACATTTGGGAAGTTCTTCTGGAGTTCCTCATCACTGGCATGGCATTTGGCCACTTGAAAGAGCTTTGGGATGTGTATAGACTTGGAGATTGCACTCCAGTGATGTTAAGTCATGACTGTCTGTGTGTCTGAGTTACAAGGTTTCCATGTGGAGAGTAAACAGCAGGGAACAGCCACAAGGAAAAAAGAGCAGTATCTGCATAGCTCCATCCCTGATTTGGAAGCCCGGTATCCTTCAACAATGATCACATAGTTAGAGCTGTCTCTGTGTTTGCGAACTTAATGCTGCTTCATGAGCTTGCCTGTAATTGAACCTTGTCCTCTAGATTTGGGTGTACTAAAGACCCAGTTTTCCTTTCACATAATGAGGGCTTGTATCTGTTCAAGGAAGATACTAGTCAATGGGTGCCTTGCATGTGGTAGCTGTCAGGCAAATTGGTCTCAAGGGATGTTCTCTTTAAAATAGTTACATCTAATATATAAGCAATTCAGGCATGATTGAAATAGAAATTAGGTATGACAGTCTCTGTCCACCTTTGCCTTTATTTGCTGACATTTTGTGTCAATCTTTATAACAATATAATAATTACATTATTGTATGTATTGTATCATAATAATACAATTTTAATAAAATTGTAAGCCCTGTAATTCTTGGCAACATGGTTATTCTATTTTGCTGAATAGAGAGTAATCAAGGCACAGTAAAATTTTGGTTGAGTTGCCTAAAGTCATTGAGAAATTTTGTTGTGGAGTCAGGAAGGCAACACAAGTTTTCCTGATTCAAAGCTCTGTACGTGTCCTGTGTTTCGCTGCTGTTAGAGATGCATCTGGCCTATGGAAGTCAGTCCTAATGGAAAAGCATTTGTCTTCTTGTAGGAAACTCAATCCTAAACTGACAGAAATTTGCATTATTATGAGCTTGTTAATGAATTCCTTTGCTTGCTCATATCAGCCTCTGACAAAAAGCAGGGATTCAACTGTATATTTGTCCCCTTGAATAAACAATTCATTTTTAATTTTGACCACAATGAAAAATTAAAACACCCTGAGCAGTACACAGCTATATTTTTTTTTTTTCTGGCTTTGGAAGCTGTAACTGTTGTAATACATGTCAGCAGGGAGGGCTCTGGGCAACACTTTCTGATGTTTGCCTGGAGGCATTAGAAGAAAAAGTTCCTCTAGTCTAGCTGTTCTAAACCCGCGTGAAAAGTCCCAATTTGAGAATGTTTATGTGCAGCAGGATCTACGTCCTTCCTGATAGCCCTTTTTCATATCCTAATGACTTTCTAAGTAGGTGGGTTTACATGTGCAGACTGGTGGTCAGATAGCTGTGAAGTAGGAAAAAAAAAAGCATCGCTTCCTGCCTCTTTCTGTACCCCTGTCCCAGGTGGCTGAAATGTGAAGTAATTGGTCCATTGCTGTTTGGTGGCATCTTTATGCTACCAGAGCCAAGGCTGCAGGGACCTTCCGGCTTGGGAACATGGGCAGGCTGAAGGAAGGAACGGGCATTTTTTAGACAAAAGACCTGCCCAAGACCTGCCCAAAACTGTAATAAATTTCTCAGGGACCAAGGAGCATGGTTTAGGAGATATCTTGGGCCAAGGTGAGATCAGGAGCCCCTGGTCAGAGGGGAACAAGCTGCCTCTTCTTCATCCTTGTTCTGCCAGGGGCATCATCTCTGGATGTAGCTGGGTGCACGTGCTCCGCAGTTGAAGGATGAGGTCCTTTTTGTGCATGAAGCGCAGACTGCTAGTGATTTGTGGTGGTGAAGATGCAAACCCTTAACCTGTCTTAGTAATTCAGGTATTCATCCAAAAAGCAAGGGCCCTGAGGTTGTCTTTGGATCTCCTATATTACTTTCCAGTCTGTGACAGCAGATGAGCCCTCCTATTGCTATTTAATTCTACATCTCTGTGATTTTTTTTTTTTTTCCTTCTGCCTCATCTTCAGAGATCAATGATAAGCCAGGCATTAGCACCTCTCGTAGCTGAAAACCTATTTTGGGAGAAGGGATATTATGCTCTGCATCTGATTCACATTGAACAAAAGGTGCACATAAAAGCCTGAAACTACAGGTTTAGGCATTCTTGTTACCACATTGCAGCTGCAGGTTATGACTGCTGTAGCGTATTTTAGTTATAAAATGCCCTAGTTATTTTATAATAAGCCCTGGCAGAAACATTGTCAAAAGGCAGTAAAAAGTTTATCCAGAACACATTTCATTTCAACCTGGCATATACTGCACAGTTAACTTTACAGAATGCTAGGCAGTCTGAGGAGGAGACATTTCCCATAGAAGACGTATGCAGGACTTATCCACGCTTACAAGAAGGAAGGGTTTACAGTATGAGCATTATCCAGATAAAGACTTACGTCACATTTGTTCCAGACAGTAGTAGTAGGTCATAAGAGTCTTTGCATGAATCATTTAGGGGGAAAATTACTGTTTTATCATAGACAAACAGTAGATTTAATATATTGCAAAATTATTTGATCAAGCAGTTTTTACAATTTAATTGGCTGTGACGTTCCAGTCTGAAAGAGGAATATAGTAACTTAAAGCAAATACTCACAGTTCTGTATGCCTGCCTGCTAGTCAGAAGGTGGTAAAAGCAACTTAAAAATAAAATAAAATAAAAAAAGCTCCAGTACAGACTCAGGCTTGATCTTGCTAGAGCTTCACCTGCAATTCACTGTTGAAGCCCTGCTGAATGCTTTCATTATGGGACTAATTTTTTGAAATAAAATAAGTTGTATTGAGTTCTGACTCTGATTACACAGGTATGTATCAGACTCATTGATGCTTTTGTAATTTTCTCCATTCCCTCTTCTGTGAATCTGCTCTTCATACTTATATTTAGACATCATATCTGATTACTTTCTGTTGCAGCTCTATCCAGCCTTCTGGTTTTCTCTTACCATTGCAATGCAATCCCAGGATTGATGTATTTTTCTCTAGATTTTTATATTCCCATGTTTTTCTTGCAGGTCACCAGGCACATATTTTGCATGAGTTACAGAGACAAAGTGGCAGCACCTAGCTTGGCATTTTTGGATCCCTGGACAAAGGTCAATGTCCAGAGAACAGAAATATTCAGGAAACTGGAAACATTATGGCTTAGTTTTTGGCTTTGCACTTCAAACTTGTAAAAAGCTTGTTAGGGTTGTAATTGTCCTTTAGATGGTAATGGCCTGACAGTATACTGTGTACCTGGAAATTTAATCTATGGCCAACTTCTCTACAGTGTAATTTTGGACTAGCCTAACTTGTTTAAACCTGGGCAGGTGTTTCCTGCCATCTGGTCACAGCAGAGAACCTGTGTGCTGGGAATCGGGGACGGGGCAGGGAACGCCCCCGCTCTGCCCAGCACACCTCCACAGCCTGAGGATGTCAGGTCGCTTCTGCCTCTTGCTGCCCTGTTCCCCAGCCTTTGGCCATCTTAACTGGGAACAATTCATGCTGTCATTGCTTGTAGTGGCCCTGCCAACCTCAGCTGCGTGTGTAGATGCTGCCAGCCAAAATGCAGCATATCTAGCTCTGCTCCCGTGTCCTCAGGATGGGTGCTGGGACCCGATACCAAAACCCTCCCATCCATGACGCAGGCACCAATATGAAGCACTGAGACATTGGTCATTCCTGCATGTGCAAAATGCCTGGTGTGACATTTTCAAGTGTTGTCCTTGCTGTGTTCTTACTGGTACCAGTTTTCATGTGGCTTCAGAGTGAGTAGAGGGAAGAGGTCCTATAGAGCAGTTTTGGAAATCCTTCATTTGAGGATTAGCTGGTTTCCAGAGGGTTAATGGCATTTGTCTGGCAAACCTTTTCTTAGAAAAGTAAAACAAACATTAATCTCTGGATGCAGAGGCCTATGACACTTTAAATATTCAGTGCAGTCAGTAACACATTACAGTGGCAGGGTTGTGATTTCTGTGTTTGATCATGAATGATTTATGAAAATTTAGTAAACGGTGAAGCACAGTTCCTGCTCAGCTGCAGACTGGAGTCTTCTCCCTGTGCAGACTTGTGTGCTTAAAAAAGTCATGCAAAGCTGCTCCCATTTGTCTAGAGAATTACATTTTCCACACACAATCCCCAGAAGAACATGGGTTGAGATGAGGGAGACGCATTAAGTTTAGAAACATTTAGTTTAAAAACAAAGCCCCCTTATCTTATTTGTGCCCCTTCAGCAGCTCTAAGCCACACAACCTGAAACTATGGTGTGACAAACCAGAGTGTCTGGGAGGGTCCCATTACTCTTCTTTAGTTTTCCTGCCTCAGGGCACATGACTCGGACCTGACAAATTTCCTCATACCTGAGCCCTCCTCATCAGCTGAGAGATATATCTGTCTCAGGGAGAGCTGAACATGGTTGCGCTGGAAAATGTTGTCACTTTGGATGGTGCAAGCAGTCCTTGAAATGAAACCTAAACTTTGAAGAACTTGTTTTGTGCTTTTTCAGCTTCTCACCATGCAGCAAAACTGATGTTTCCTCTGTGTTTAAGAGTACTAATTGGGTAATTGAAGACTTAGTGAAAAAGATACAGGTTGTTTCTGCACTAGTCTTCTGACGATTTTATCTTGCATGTCTGTCTTCACTTTTTCCCCCTTTACAAGAATTAATGCCTTTTCCTTGGCTTCTCCTCATTTTCCTTTCACCCACGCACACAACTGAGAATAAAACTTCCAAATTTATCCAGAAATTACAGTTTGACTTTTCAAAAGTATCTAATGTGGGAATGACAATTTATGGACATCCAACTGAGATATGTTGGTTTGGAAAGCATATTAACCATCTGGTATCTGAAATATCAGGGTTGATTTGGATATTTCAAGTTAGATGCCTGGTATGTCCACAATCATTGGTCTCTTAGAAATGTAGGCTTCTAAGTTCTCATAGAAATAAAAAAGTGATGGAAAAGAAATGTATCTTATACATTGCTCATATTTTTGTTAAGTGTGAATAGCTTTTACAGGAATTGATCTGTTAACAGATTGCACTCAATTCTTAAAAATCTGCTACACTTTGCTGTAAAATTCACTGAAGTTCCATGCTAACTGCAGATTTCATATTTAGCTTTAGATTATTCCATCATTTAGATTATGCATTAGTTAAAGGATGATTAGTTAGAAACATGTTGCTGCTTCTGCCTAATTTTTTCAATATTTTGCTTAAACATGTGAATTTCTTTGTTTCAAAGTCCTGTCATCTAATATAGCCCCTGTTGAAAGTGAATGGAAAAATATGTTTTGGGAAGTCATTTTGACCCTGTAATTTTTAGTCTGAGACAACAGCACACATGAGAGGGGGTTATGGTTGCCTTCCTGGCGGAACATATGGGAGTATTCAAACAGTAATGTTAGCCTGCCAGCACCTGCTGCTAGGGTTTCCTTCTCTTGCTGGCCATCATGCCACTGGCTGCTGTGCATCGCAGCTTCTTGGCATGCCAATTTGTGAGCCCTACGTACTGGCTCCAGAGTTTCTGGTGTAGATTTTCCTAGTCTGTAAATTGCTGAGTCAATAGTGAACTCAGCTTGTTATTAGTGCTTTGCATCAGTTCATGTAACCCATAAGTTCAGATGTCACATTTGGATCTTTCCCAGTCTGCATTGTTTTCCCCATGCCATATACTTTCCATGGCTGGTGTAGGTCAAGACCACACATTTGTTGCTTCAATTTCTTAATGCTCAGGTACCTGCTCATGTTACTGGCATACCATTTTTTTGTGCCAGTCTTGACCTGTAGCAGTGCTTGGTCACTGCCTTTCATCCTGCATCGCTAAGTCTCCTGAGGCTTCTGTACTACAAAGTGAGGGGTTTTGCAGAGGGTTATTCAGAGGTTCCAGTTAGGCTTCTAGCGTGAGTAGCTTCACTAGGATTAAGTTAATTTGCATGAATATTCTTCTATGTCTCAGCCTCAGATCTCTTAGGTGAGCTCTACAAAAGTACTTTTTTGTGTAGCAATCTATGGTCAAGCATTAGTCAGCCACTCCATAATACTGATAATAGTATTAATCTTTAAAGAGCAGACCTTCAAAAGAGCTGGATGCACTTTCTTCATGTTGTCCTTGCTGGGAACTGGGAATTCAGCACTTAAGTGATGGGAATGAGTCCAGATGAAACTCCAGACAGCCTTTCATGCGCCAGTCAAGCAGCTGGTTGGCAGCATTTTCTTTTACTTGATACCTAATAACGGGTTTGCCTCAGTTCTCATGAGAAAAACTCTGTTTGGGTTGTCAGTGTATGAGAAAATTGAGGGTGTGTATGTAACTGGGAAGGCACTATTACCATGTCTGCATATCTGTAGTTGTAAAACATGATCTATGGCAGCACAAAATTTAAAATTTGGTGGCATCCCAGGAAGTACTTAATTGTGTTTGTGCTTCATTACAAAGCTGTCTCCTTTTCAGGAATTTATTTTAGCTAATTAGTTGGAAATGTCAAAGTAGTATTTCAGATGACAGAAACATCATATATTATCATACATGAAGCAATTAACTCTTTTGACAAATATTTATTGTGGTGTCATCTTTAATTAAATCTTCAGTACTCCTAGACATAGAGCAGGTTCTTCCTAAAAGGAGGCCTTCCCAGCACTGTCAATGAGCATTTGACTGATGGGACTTAATTGAACTTGGTAGTGAAGGAGTTGGTGGCCTAAGTGTGAAGATATCAACATGACACAATTCCACAATACAAACATCTGATATTTTGGCAAAATCCCAAACCAATTGCATGCCCCCCCCCCGCCCCCACACTCTCTCAGATACCACAGATGTGTTATGCTGGAGAAGATGCATCTCCAGTCACTCCTGTTCTTCCACTGGAATGGTTTGCAGGAGACAAAAATGCCATGTACTTGTGCTGCTAAGACAGATAATGCTGAAAAGCAGGGCTGTATATATGTTTTGAAAAATCAATTATTTTTTATTTAGTTCTCGGCATTATTCTTGTGAAAACATGTTACAAATGTGACTGTTTGGTTAGTTCCTCTTAAACAGATAGGTCTTGCAGATGATGTGCCACTGAGAAATAATTCCTGACAGTTGTAACTGAACCAGATAAACAGTTCTGCCAGCTCCCGAGTAACACACTAAAACAAAAGGGTTCTGCTTATCGTTTTCCATTTCTTCATGCCTGTCAAACTATTTAACTGTGCATTACCCATCACAAAGGGTCTCTGTGTTATTCTGCTTGTCTGCTGTGGTCATAGTTTTTACCTTCTCTGTTGCAGGACCTACTGTGGTACTCTTGTCCAGCTGTATCACTCAGCCACGGCTACCTTCACTTTCGCCCTTGCAGAGGTGCTCTTTGGAAGTGCCTCGTGAGATTTCTCCCTGTCATAGCCATTCAGCAGGTGTATTAACCTGTACATATGTTTTTATTTTTTTCAGGCAGAAACAGCACCAGAAAGTGGCCGGGATGGTTCCAATGTTCAGATCAGCTCAGGGCAGAACACCTCTGACCCCGCGGGAGTGGGCAGCTCGGCAGCCTCTCAGAGCCTGGTTGCTCCAGCCGGGGTCTCGGCAGGTACCTCAGCTGCGGCTTCATTCTTCATAAGGTAGTTTTTCACCTTTCTGGTTTCTGTAACCGCTCATGGGTCTTCAAACATTTGTGAAATGCTGTTGAGTCTCCTTGCCATGATCCTTTGCTCAGATCTACATAAAGAAAAGTTGGACTTCTATTCAGTAGCATGGCATATGTGTGCAAATAAAAGTTTTTCCATTGTTGGTGACAACAGTTAAAACAGTTTAAAACATTCTTTTTTTAGCAGTAGCCTAGAACAATTTTTTTATTTTTCCATTTTGGGGTCTTACAACGAAAATGGTATGTTAGTTTTGTTTGTGAAATGTTTGTTGTAATTAGCAATGTTGATTAAATGCAATACGCTGTCAAGCAGATGGTATTTAAAACAACAAAATTCAGGGCTTTGTACTTGCATTCCAAACTCCTTTTTAAATTCAGAACTGAACATGTTTTGAGACAATACTGAAAAACGTATGTCTGTGAATGGCATTAAAGTCAGATTTATGCACTGAGTAAGGATTCTTCTTATCACGTAATCATGTAATGATAATGGTAATTGTCCTGTTTCCTTTTCCTTGATCTTTAAAATGTTTTGCACCATTAAAAAATGACGCTTACTATAAGTTACAATCTGACCTCAGAAGGAGCTCAACTTCCCAAGTTCTGTTTTTTAGAAGAACACACAGAACATGAGTACACAGGGACTTAAGCATTATATGCCTACAGTCTGACTGTACACAAGAGATTAGGAAATGAGTGCCCCAAGAGTGCTGTGTGTAAGTTAGTGTTTTGTCTCTGTGCTAAGTGCTGCAGTTTTAAAGTCAACACAGAGATATGGCTGCCTACAAAGGATGATTTGTTTCATTTTAAGATAGGTGTCTGAAATCAGAGGGAGTGGAAAAGGTAAGGGGAAAAACTGAGACATCTCTTTTTGTGTTTAGTTACCTAAATAAGGGCAGATGAATCTTCTCCGAAGTACCTAGTCTGGACAGCAGCACAGGTTTCATTACTGCATTTCATATTGTGGGTATGAACAGTGCAATTTAGCTTAATCTGCTTTGGATTTATTTCAGTGTGAATCTCTATGTTGTAAGCAAACGTAAAGACTGTAACTTTCACTGGGGAATCCAGAAAATAAAATACCCTCCTTGGAATTGAGAAAAAGAAATCAGTGCCTAATAATCTGAAATAAAAGCCCAAATCTTTTCTGCCAGAGATGCTTCTGACACTGGTCAGCAAAACTCAGTTCTCAGTTTTATTGTAAAATGACAGATCCTTACTAATGATTGTCGTTGGCTTGATTCAAAGACTGTTGAAGTCAGCAGCAAGATTGAAAATGACATCATTGTGCATTGGATCAGGCCCTAATTGCTTCGCATGAATCTGTCTTTGCCTTGAGTGAATTAGAGTTTTATAGCTTTAGCAGCTATGTGCTAGCTAAAACATTTTAAAACCCATTAGTACATTGCTTATTCCCTACCCATGTTTCCTCTGTTCAAAATTGATTCTCTTCAATTTTTTTAACCAAAGAACAGGGCTGGTTGAATTTTTTTTGCACAAAGCACTCCTGTTTCTTTTTTTGTGGTTTTTGTTGGAGAGAGACTTAAGTGAGAAATAAATTTTTCCTTTAACAGTTATCAGTTATCTGAATTAGTTTTATAGCATTTTCATGATCTTTCGTCACACTGCTGATTAATGTATTTCAGCATTCTTTTCTCAGTATTCCAGAACCCGTCTAAGAATCTCGGTCCCTAAAAACAAGCATTCAAGAAACAAGTTCAGTTATGACTTTGATTAAAAATGCAAATTTAAACGCAGAGGATCTCACAAAGGCTGGGGGAGAGAGATCCATTGTTGATCCCTGCCAGTCAAATGTGTTGAGCAGGTCCTCGGGTGGGTACTGTTGTATAGGCCTGGCGAGGCTCCTCCACCACCATCGGCATTAACCTCAGGAGAGGCTCCCTCTTCCACTGCTCCTTCTTCTTTTCTGACTCTTCCTGCCATGGGGACCTTACAGATCAAAGTTTCCATGCTGAGTCTTCCTCCCTTGAGCTGTGCAGTCCTCAGCAGGAGGGGAGAGGAGGAGGAGGAAGTCTTCAAGAATGAGTGAGACAGATGCTGGCAGAAACTGGGGTGGAAGCAGTTTATCCAGGAACCACAAATATTGGGATATCAACAGTTTTGGCTGTTCTTATTCAGGTGTCGGGCTTCTTTGCTCCAGCCTTTCCAGTCCCGTCTCCTCTTTCTCTTTGCACCATCCAGTTTCGAGCATGTTGAGAAAGAAGGTCATCCATGCCTTGAATCCTTTGCAGCAGCGTCCACTTCTCTGTCCTTCGTCTCTCTGTTCAGCTAGTCCTCTCTCAGCAAGCACGTAGAGATGAAAGAGGAGTCATGGCACTAGTATTATGCTGTAGTTCCTATTCATTGTATTTGCTGATTCTTTCCTTATCATGTTTCTCTCCTCAGCCACTTAAATTCTGAACTTCATAGCAGGGCCAGTGTGTTACTCGTGTTATGCAGAGCCTGGCACATTTTGTTCCTTGTTCTCTACTGGAATAAATGCAATTAATATATTGATAATCACACACACATATATTTATTTCAAATCATTGCCCTCTCTTTGACCAAATCTACTGAGTACCTCCATGTTTTTACAAGAGCCTTTTTGTAAAAAGGGGCTATGGTTGGGACTTTAGCTTGGGAAAATGGCTGTTTTGTCATAGAAATAAAGTAGCTAGGCAAAAATATGTATGTAAGTTAACATTCAGTGTATTGGGGTGCAGGGTTAGTTACTTTGGAAGACAGAGCCTTCATAGGGTGCTTGTGGAAACCACATCTGTGATTTCCTCAGCAGCAACAACACTAGATACAGATTTTTTTCACATGAATAAATGATTCCAGTCTTGTTCTTCATGAAACAGCAGTGACTGTGTTTGTTCAGGTCCTAGCACAATTAGGTTTTGGGCTGTGGCATGGTTTTCTGGTAGCAAATAAATGTCTTTTTCACATTAAAACGAGAGTCTCTATTTGGTGAAATAACCCCCTTTCACTCTTGCCTGTGGGCTGTCTTGTGCTTGGGAAGGGAGGAGGTCTGTGCGGGTTTTTTTGGTTGGTTGGTTTGTTTTTTATTCCAGTTTGTTCCTCAGTGAGAGTCATATCTTTGTGTTTGTAAGGTCACAAACTCAAAAGACTGTACAGAGAATTCATGTCCTCACCTGGAAAATAATAACTAAGAGCTGCAGCAAAATGTTTACCTGGTGATAAGAGGTACCCATGGTTAAAATGAGTATCTTTAAGGTAGTCTTTGCAGTGAATGCATTGATTTTGTTAAGCATATGTGCAGCCCAAATCTACATATTCATCCAAAGCTCTTTCTCATTTGAATGTCATATTTAATTTCTTCAAGCTTAATTATGTTCTGCTTTTCAAAAAAAAAAAAAAATTTATTCATTACCTAGAAATACAGAGTAGCTACCATGGAAGTGCTATGTATTCAAAATCAAAGCCAAATATTAGAGCCAGCAGACAGAAGCGTATTAAGAAATTAAATCAGTTTTAAGCTTTTTTCCTCACTCTGATCTGTCATAGAAGGAGAAAAGCTTTGATTAACATCTGACTGTGTCACACAAGCAAGTTGCCAGACATTACTCAATGGTCACGTTACTGAAGGACCAGAGGTTTTTAGCAGAAAATGCAGCTTCTCAGTAGGTCACTGACAGAATAAGATAGCCGGAGCAAAAAGCACAGCTCATGCGCATGGTTGGCTGTGAAGAGGCTCCCGGTTTACCCTTGTAATGCAGGCAGAGAAGTTTAATCTTGATTTTTCAGATTTAAGAAGAATGCAACTGGGCTTTGTTCTTTTGGTGTGGCATGAGCCATGCCTTGTTTAGTGCTCCACACTTTATACCTGTTTCCAGGTTGGTTTTTTTTTTTTTTGTATAAGGAACATAAACTTTGTATTACTAAGTGAAAATTTGTGAGATAGTTGTAGGACCCTTCTGTGGGCTGTGCTTGCAACTAAGTAAATATTGGCATATTGTGGTATAAAGCTGTAAAAAGCTGTTGGGTTTTTTGTCACCCGGACACCTCAGGAAGAGAGGAAATGGTGTTTCCAGGATCAAGCAGAAGGGCAGCGAGGAGGAGGAGGAGAATGGGCACGCACTTGGGAAGAGCTTAAAGGGCTATATGCCAAAAAAGACAATACCACTCCCATGGGAGGAGAATCAAGGCCCTGGGAAATCGAAGCCATCGCCATTAACGTGCCATTTCCCTCTGTTGGTGGCTGGTGACAGTGGTGGCAGCACTGCCTGTGCTGCTAGGTGGGGGTATGGTGTTTTGTTGAGAGCATGGGTGTCTAGTTTTGGTGCACAAGGGCGAGCCGGAAGGAAGGTTTGAGCAGTGACAGCAGCTAGGAGGAATCAAAGCTGTTTAGAAGAAAATATGTATAAAAGCAAGCAACCCTGAGCACCGTTGATCAGAATACAAACTGTATTAAGTCCCCCTTCTTAAATTTTAATCTTGTTCGATGTTGGGTTATTTTCACATCTTTTCAAACTGGTTTGGTCACAGGGTTGCACTTGCTGCTGTGGGACTGCTGCCTTTGAAGCAGGGAAATAGTTGTGTAGTTGCAGCTACTTTCCCTTGCATCCACCTGCTTTTTTTTGACAAATTAGTCTTCCAAACACAGCACTCACTACGCACTCACTAGTTTTCAGGTTTCTAAATTATTTGCAGTGTTGCTGGGCTTTGCCAGATTAAAACCATTTAATTTAATAAATCTGGAGAATCACAGTGGTGAATCACACCCATTATCTTTCCACTCTCATCATATTTCTGCATGTTTGGGAAAGCTGTGTCAATTTAGACGTGATATAAAACATTACACATGATATGCTTTTTACAAGCAGCTTTTCTTAACAAGATATAACTTACAATCTCTGAGTAATGTAATTGAACATCTTAAGAGTTAAAATAAGTATAGTCATCTTTTTCTAGATTCAGGATATTCCATCATATTTTAATGCCTGTGATTTGTGGATTAAAGAATCTAATTATTCACTAATGAGTAGTAATGTTACATATAAACTAAGGGTCACTATCCTATTACAGGCACCTGATGGTTCACTGATAAGCATTTGGTCCTTAGATTGACCATAAAATATAGTCAATAATTGAGGTTACTCATAGAGCAGACACCTTATCAGCTTTAGGCATGGTGGGACAGCTTGTCAGTACTCTGTGTACTGATTGTGCTGTGACTGAGCATATGATTAGGGTATTGAAGCAGTCTGTATCTAATGAAACTGCAGGAAAGGCATAGCAATATTAGCACAACCACTAAATGACTAATGTGTTTTTGTTCCAAGCCTCAGACACTTCAATTAGTTCCAATAAACTCTGATCTAGTGTAGCGGTAGGCAGAGAGTTCAGATATTTTGTGTACAAGCTTTCATTACACTAGTCAAAATTTGTAATGTTTTGGGGACAGATGAAATCTGTGTGGCTTTGAATGAAAAATGGTGGAAATAATAAAGGCTGTCATTATCATTTTTACTTAATTTTTTCAGTTTTATTTTTGCATTTTTTAGATTCAGAATACTTTCTGAGACAATGCCTAGTGCCTGATTTAAAGGATGAAGCTGACAGCAGCAAATTAGATGTCTACATATTCTGCTTTAAGGTCCATTCATGCAGTTCATGTAGGCTTGTGCATATAGATCTAAACTTAGAATGTGTTCCTTAGCATTTTGTACCATATGCAATATTAGTCAAATAGTCTAGTTCTTGAAGGCTTTTGTAAAGATGCTGATTTTACTGTGCTTCAAACTGTTGCTGAGAAAATAACCTCAGAACCTATTCTTTTATGATTTTTTTCCATGAGGATGCCTTAGCTTTCATAAATTATTAAATACGGTGAAGGATGCAAAATGCCTTTTGTCTTTCTGAATTGCTGTTCAGGCTTCTGTGATGCGACCTTGGAAAGTAACCATAGAAACATGTTAAAAGCATCAAGCGAAAATCAGTAGTTTGGTTTGACAGTGATGCAAATTCTGTGAAAGAAGATTATGATGTATTAGGAACACTTGAGGCATATATTACTGCTAACCTGTTAAACCTGATTATTCCATGACTATCAGTACTTTCAGAATTTAATGCAGGGGAAAAAAGCACATAAAAAAAGAAACATACTTTTTTAAGTTACATGTTTAAGATGTTTCTAGCTAAACTACTTCAGCCTGTCATTCTCTGTCCTGTTAAAAGCAAGAATTATATTTCTGCTAAGCTCGTAATGTAGTTCACCAGTTCTCTGTATTTAATAGCTGCAAACTTTTGCCCTGTACCCTGCTGGGATGCACTGGTGTCCTGGTTTTGTGCAGACCTACCACAATTTAAATCTTTTTGACAGATAAAGTGTATAACTGGGTTATGAATAAGTAGTAGTTCACCAAAAGGTGAAGAAAATGCGTGACTCGTTGGATCCTGAGTTAGACCTTTCTGTGCTGACCTGTGGTAGTTAAGCTAGTCTGTGAGGTTGAAACAGAAGTGCTTGCTATAGTTACAGGTAACTGTAGTAAATTCTTGGTGAATGACAGGGAAGAAGCGGCGTCAGTTGTTAAAGCTTCCTCATTCAGCACAACCCACACCCAGGAAATCCTATGTTGAGGTGATGTGGGAAAATTAAATTTGAATTAATTATCTGGGAAAGCAAGGTACCGGCTCAGTTAAGACTGCCTTGCCAGAAGATGTACCCAACTTTGCAGTGTTGTAGCAGTATCACAGGAGCTGTGCAGCTCTTCAGGGATACGATGGCTCGCTGGTGTTGATGCAGCTCAACAGCTGCTTGGTGCATCAACCCTTCTTTGTTAAATGCCCTGCAATGCCCCACTTTCTCTTGCTACTGTTTGATCACTGTTGCAAGCCAGTCAGGAAGTTTGGCTGAGCAATCTGAGGCTTGGGGGAGAGCTGCAGATGTGCAGATGAAGTGTAGCATCTAGCTGTTTGAGAGACAGCCAGATATATAATTAGCCTTTTCCCCTTAATGAATCCCTCCTCTGAATCTAGTAGGCTGGAGCAGCCTGGCCCCTGCAGAGTGTCCTCCCCATTGCATGCTGCTGGAGAAGGAGATGGCCTCCCAGCCCCCTTTTCCTCTCTGCATGGAGCTGCGGAGAGCAAGAGAGCCCTCATGCAGATGTGCAAATGGAGACCGAGCGGGTGCCACTGAAGGGCTTGCCTCATCTTGCCAGTGCCATGCCGTGGCTGCTGGAATGTGGTTGCTAGCTGTCCCTGGAGAGTAAACATGACCCGGTGCTATGCATGGACAGGAGGCAGGGCAGGGTGCGCAGCATTGTGCAGTATCTTGTGTCGTCTTAGGGCAGCTTAAGCTTTTCTAGTTGCTGTGGCAGCATAATACTGCCTATAATTAAGGACAAACAAAACATTGTATGCTTTAAGTATATCCCATTTCACGTTAGCCTAAAAGGAGGATAAATTAGAAGATAACCCTGAATTTAGTAGGCTTTGTTCTTGGAAACAGAAATGACTCTCAGGACAGTATGTTTAAGAACAGAACATCATTACTGGTATCATTGCTAATAGTGCATCATACATTTACACAGTGCTTTATCAGCATATGGTAAGCCAGGCTCCCTGCTATGAAGAGCTCATCTGTGATGACTTTGAGACTGATGGGGCAAACAGATGACAGACAGAGCTGTAGTTCAGCAAAGGGTGGAGGTAAAGAAATTGGAGTAACTGAGAGGAAAGGGAACGTAGAGTTTTGGACATTACCACTGCTGAGTTAGAACACTGCTGAAAGCATGAAAAATGTCCCAAAGGCCAATAGATCTGTGATCAGGATATGGCTAGTTGATTATCAGGAGGAGGCATGATCAGCCAAGGTGGAGAGCCTGTGGTGAGAATTTGAGAGAGCCTCAAAGGGAATTGGCCGAGAAAGAGAGAGTGGTGGTGACCAGATGAAGTAGCATGGGGCATCTAGGAGTCATTACCTTGGAAGATGAAGCTCCCCTGTGCAGAGGGTTAGGGATCATGCTATGAGCCAATGAGGGATTGTGCAAGGCATTCAGTGTCAGGGAGATGTTTGGAAGAAGAAGCCTCACCTGGATAGCCCAGGCCACAGGGGTTGTGAGGGAGCAGGTTGGGCTATGTTGGAGGTGGCAAAATGAAGAAAGGAAGGAGCCTGGTGCCAACCAAATTGGCAGGAGATATGAAAAGGAGGAGACAGTGAAAGAGGGGAAAGAATGAGTCTAGTGATGTGGGAACCTCACGGTGAGGTTAGTTGGGATTTTGGAGAGGATGTTCTAGGTCTTTCTTCCAGCTTCATGGCAAAAGCAGAATTGGGACACAACAAAACACTTCCAGTGTTTCCTGATGACCAGATGCCTGTAAGATCTTCATCATGTGAGGTTGCCTCTGGGGAGGTCTATTTTTTGTCAGCCCTGAGTACCTTGATGGGTAATATAGGAGATTCTGGAGCACCAGAGGCAGCCCCCAGGAGGCATGGTGACTTTTTGAGTGGCTCTAGGTGGATCAGTGCAGACTGCTGTTGCAGCAGTTGGGTCTTTGATTAGGTCTATATTCTGAGACATTCATGATGCCCAGGAGGAAGAGCAATGCAGAATAATTTAAAACAGGTGTGCTCACAGGTATGTCAGAGGGGAGAATCTGTGCCTTCAGAGCCACCCAAGTTTGAATGTTTTGTGGGAGTAAACAGTGGTCAGTGGAAGGGATTTTAAACTAGGGAAAAGTCTGAAGTATTTATGGATAATCCTGACTGGAGTCATGCAGATATTTCTTCTTTCTTTGTCCTCTCTCTGATTTTCTGCTTTCCTGAACTTAATATTTTCTCCCTTAATTTAAGGATTTTACATATGATCCTTTCTATATTTTCTCATTCATCCATAGCTGAACGCACCTGCTTATTCTGTTTTCCTGAATATATGGAATCTCTTTTTCCCTTTGCCTTCTTCCCTTCTTTCTGCCCTTCCTAGCTTGTCAAGAGGAGCATTCTCTCAGCCCCCCTGCCCCGACCCCAGCCCTCCCAGTCTGCCTGCTTATTTGGTTCCTGGACTCCTGAACACCAGTGCTTGTTCTGACTCCATTATTTGGGCTTCTCAGCTTGGCGGCAGTGGCAGCTGCGCTGGTGGTTTTGCTGCAGTGGGAACAGAGCATTCCATAGGTAAAATGATAATGGTGACTTTCCTGCAGGGATGTAATTTGACAGTTTGCACCTGTTTTGCAACTTTATTAGTGACTTTCAGACTCTTACAGTACCATATTTAACTATTTGAATACTTTGTTAAGAGAGACAGACTTAGCAGGCAAAAGAGTAAAATCAGACTGATAGTTAATTGAATATTTAGTGCTCATGGCTGACTTGCAGTCACTCTAACACTCGGTTTACTGTGTGCAGGATGCGGTTTGCAGGGCAGATGGACTTTCAAGTTACACTGCCTCTTTTCTGAGCTAGACCACTTTGCTTGTGCTAGTGGCAAAATGAGGCATCCCGCATTATCATTTATAACAAAAATGAAATGTCAAGCCAAAATAATGCACCAGTACTATAGCTGCTGTGCTTGATCAACTGCAGGATTACTCTGAACATACTTTTAAATTCTCTGTGAAATAGCAGTGAATTTGGCTTTCTAAAACTTCCCTCATCCTTCCTGCTGGAGGATGGAAGATGTTTCTTTTGGCAGAAGCTTTCAAAGAGCTTAGCCAGTACCACACTCACCATTAGTTAGTGCTGCTTTGCTGGTCATCAGAGTGATGCTCTTGGGGTTGCTTTCTGCTTTGTTGGGCTTTTTGTGTCCTCAGTGGTGGAGCTCACTTACTAAGAAGCACTGCCCTATGGAGTTTTTACTGTGAGGAAATGACTCAGTGGAAGTTAATCAGCATAAAATGAATCTAATCTAAATGTTATTAGTGAAGCAAGTTGGGAGTCCAGGGCAAGCTTCAAAATATTCTTTGATAATGACTCTCAAGCAGGTCTTCAGGAGTTGCTTATTCTGCTGAAATTTGAAGTTAGCATCTTTGGATCAGAAATAGTCAAATCTCTCTGTCTGCAGTGATGAAAGAACATGCATCTCACGTTTTTCTGCTAAGAGCTATTTTAAATGGTGCTGCAATTTCAGCCTATTATACATCTGAGAAGTATCGTTTCAGAACTGATGTCAGTTAAATAAATCATAGGAACGCTGGGCTTTAAGAATTCCTTCCTCAGTTTAAAAATACTCATTGTGTGGGCACACGACTTCTGTACCTGGGTGATTTCCACTGCATCATTTAATGCTGTCAGTGACCATTTAACTCGCTAACAGTAGGAATAAGTAAATGCCCCCCCGAGAAGTTATTTGCTTGGCAGTACAGGTGTCAAGCCTTTGACTAAGCATCTGAAATAAACCCTGGCTGAAGCAGGGATGGATCCTCTGTGGATTTTCTAGATGTGCACTGAAGTGTGGAACTGAGGGAGCTGGAGGTGATGAGAAAGGTATGTCTGTGGGGATGGTGTGCTGGGGGCAAAGGGAGGTAACCTGAAAACATAACCCACCCCAGAGCTTTTATGGTAAAGGAGGCTTTGCAGTCACAGATGCTAACTTGTATTCAGACTGCTCTATGTGACTGGGAACGTGGAAATACTGGATATCCCCCTCTTTCTGTCCTCCTCTTTCCTGTCTGATGTTTGCCTGAACCTTGTGCTTCAGATGAACCCCTTGTTAGCCATGTCCTGCATTTTCTCTCTCATTGTTTCCACTCACAAACGTGCCTGTTTCTTCCCTGGAGCAGCCTGAATGAGCAGAATGCTTTTGCTTTTCATACCAGATTGTTTTTGATGAATAGCATGGAGCATAATATCCTTTGTAACAAAAATAATTTATTGCCTGGTAAGTCATTTTGACACTAGCTTCTTTCTGTATACCAGGAGTTGGTATTGCAGGGCAAAATTTTAAGTGATCTATTTAAGTAATTATTTAATAATGAAGGGCTAGTTAGCACCATTGTTTCTGTTTCATTACTTTGTAGTTTTAAAAATGTCTTTATTACTTTTTCTTGTTAGAATACAAATGAGACTAGAATTTTATTTTCCTCAGCCTGACTGTTTCATGAGTGTATGTCTCCCTGGCAAATAAGTCCAACTTTTTTTTGCCTAAGGAGCATGCTTAGATTGATGTGGTTCTGCCTGCTTTAGCTCAGTTAGTTCGTGAAACAGAGCAAGGAAATATTGCTGGCATTCAGGTAGCTGTATTTTCAATGCGTAGCTATCTATTCAGTGTGCAGCCCGGGAACTGACATATTTCTATATTAGGTGTTGACAGCCTTGCTTACATAAAGATTAACCTACACAGGTTTTCAGCAGTTTGTCATATGGTACAATTGTAAACAGCAAGTATGGAAGTACAGCGATATGTTCATCTGCTCTTGCTTTGTTTAACATCATTAGTGAACAGAGCTGGAAATGGTATGTGGCAGGCTGTGGTGACTAGCTGTTATTCTGGTATATATATAAAAAAGCCAGTTCCTGAACCCTGGTCTTGGTTGCTGAAGCAACGTTCTTTGGCGTTCTTAAATCTGCAAGCTGAGGGGAATATGGAGCTAACATTACTCACAACAATTTTGTAGCACCGACCTCAGAATGTGCTGGTTTGAGAGAGTGGAAAAATCATTGGAGTGTAACAGTTGGTGCTCATGAGGATCTGCCCTTTGGTGTTTCTTAAACCTGGGGAAAATTTAAAGGGAAGAGCTGTGAAAATTCCTTCTTGGATTCCTGTATGCAAATCTCTTGAATGCTTGAAAATGTGCTTGATTGGTTGCTTCTGTGTAGCTGAGAGGAGGGATCAGCTCTTGGGTCTGTACAGCATGAGGAAGCTCTTCTGAAGTCAGCGGTAGCCTGCAAGTCTGCTTTAACTTGTCGTATTCCAGAGATCTGTTTGAGTTTATCACAAATGGCTTTGCCTGGTCCTTCTGTGTGGTGCCTGAATTCAGGTGAGTCTTGACTATTGCTCACCAATGCATTAAGCCTGAATTCTGTACTTTCTGAAAATCTGAATAGAGGGAGAGCAACAAGGATGATCAGAAATCAAGGGAACTTGACCTGTGAGGAAAGGTTGGAAAGATTGGGACTTTTTCATTTGTAAAAGAGAAGACTGAGTTGTGGCAGTGGCCTTCATACAGGTAACAGCTGCTGCAGCAGAAGGAAATAAGGTCCTNGCAGACTTATGAGATACATGAGGTCTGAATTTTCTAACAGTAAGAATAGTTAAAAACTGGAATTGATTGCCTTGGGAGGCTGTGGAGTTGCTTTCTCTGGAGGTCTCTAAGAACAAGTTGGACAAATATATATTGGGAATGTATTAGGTAAAGTTCATCCTACCATGGAGCATTGGGAAAATGTAGATAACCTCTTAAAATCCCTTCTGGATCCATCTTTTCTGATCAGCTGTGAGCAAATGATGTTCCTAATATGTCAACATAGCTGATTTTTATTTCTGCCTTGCTGATTTTAATAAGAGATAGTAAGAGAAAATTAAGAGGTCACTCAAAGTGAGAGGCTGAAATTCAAGCCTGAATTGCAAGACTCTGCTGTGTGCAAAAGGCAAGGCGTGAACTTAATCTCATATTGGAGATACTTTCTCTCATAATGTTGCCTTGGTAATACACCCATAATATTAGATGTGGTTGGCAAAATGTGGTTTGACATTTTGGAATGTTTCAGAATAATGGTTTTCTATTGAAACTTTATTACCATCACCCATTATAAAAATGCTATTGTTTGAGGCTGTGCATTGTGATCCAGATGAACTAATTATTTATTGAGGAAGCTGAACCACTGAAATAAGGAACATTGTTTGTTCTTCCTGGCAGTGCTTCTTGACAGCATTGCTGGGACAGCTAAGCAAACAAAGGTTTCATGCTGTACTTGCGTAATGGTACTGAAGTGAGGAAAGTCTTTCTATTCTCCTGAAGCTATATATCTATCACAGGAACCTACTAAGCTTGTCCTACGGGGAAGAACAGACCATAACCTCAAAATTCAACATATGCTTTATAAGTGACTCCTTGGACAAAATTTATTGTAGGATTACAGGTGGTGCCTGTCCTTTCATGACAGATATAGACATTCTCATTTTTCTGTTTAAAAATGGCTCTTTCTGAACCAGATTTTATTTTCCAGATCAAATGCCATTCATGGAAATGGATACCTCATTTATTTTTAAGTGTGCTTGAGATTTTGGGTAGCAACTGCACTGTTTCATTGTGCTACCTTTCTAATTTTAGAACCACAAATTAAACAGTAATAGCAGTAATAAAAGTAATAATGCCAACCAAGTTTATGCTGTGAGTTGCGGAGGGCTTGGGACAGAGTGCTGGAGGATGTATTGTAGGACATCCGCCTATTTGTTGTCTGTATTGATGAGTAATTAAGGAAACAATAACTGGAACTGCAGATACAATGACAGACTGTGACTTTCCCACTGCTTCCTTTGGAGCTGGTTTGCAGTGGGAAAGGCTTGGAATATGGGTTATGTAGCAGAGGAATGATGCCCTGTTGGGCTGGGAACTGGCATAGTTTGGAAGAGTCTTGCTTTAGAGTGGACTGATTCCCAGCATAAACATGTGTCCAGAATTTTGCAAGCTTCACAGAGGGTTCAGAATCAGGAGAAAAATTGCTCCCATGATGCCTGTCAAGGTCAAACCAAAAATCTTGAGTAAGTGTACTCTTGAGTAATCTCCAAAGTTCAGAATAGTTAAGGCCTGGACTGTACAATTCTTTGGCCTTACCCTTTCCATGAAGACCTTAAGCATTCTCACAAATGACAGTGATCTCTGAAAGATAAGGCTGGCTAATAACACTAAAACTGTTAATATGTAATGAGTCAAGCTGAAATGAATGTGCAGAAGTTTTCTTTTATTATTTTTGTCAGTGGAGCTTAATAATGGGAAGCAGGACTCCTAGTTCTATTTCTGACTTGTGGCGGTTTGTCCGTAAACCCACCATGTCAATTAAATCCTCTGTATCTCTCTCAGTTGACCCATTTCTAGTATGTGTCCCAGAGTATATTTCACATCACTCTTTCTTCTGAAGCTTAATAAAGTCCATAAAGTGCAAAAATTTTATAATTTTGCATAGTTGTAGAAGGTTTCTTTTTCTTGGAGAATTATGCCCAGAAGGAATGCTGTTCTTGAGGGATTTAAATGGTGCTGTTTACTTCCACAGCTGTAATGTGCAGAACGTGTACAGTGAAATTAAGCTGGAAGCATCTTGCTGTACATCAGAATATCTGAAATGCCATGTTAACCACATAGACAGAACTTAAAATAAAAAAAGTATGGTTCTTTTAATGGGCAGGTTTTGTAGCTACTGTTGTGGCAGTCTTATTCCCTAGACGCTGAGCATTATGTAATTGATCTGGCCATGGTTTTCCTCACTGGTCTCATCCATGCATGGCAGAAAAGCTACTAATCTGTGAATTGTGTGGGGGAAAGAGCAGGTTAGAGACTGTCCCTTGTCATTTGATATTTGACTGCCCCTGCATGTGCCATATATTAAGTTTTATTTTCTACCGTGACACCGAGCTATGAGAAAAGAACTCTCCAGAGCATCTTAAAAGACATCTATTAAAGATGGAAAGAGTTAAGCAAAACGTAGGCAGTAGATCTCACAGCCAGAGGTAAAAATAATATACATGGGTGTCTGTCATACTTTAATTGGAAGAGAGGTGTAAGAGTGTGGAGCTTAGTTTCCCTTGCAAGAATGTTTTGTAGAAGAGCACTTGGTGGAGGCTGAATGGGGGAAGTGAAGGTAGTTGGAAAGCGTACATCTATGTCAGAGCTGTGACAAAATGCTTGGAAAATGCCCAGAAAAACAAATGGCTGTAACACTTGTTTTGCATCATATTCCCTAGAGGTCATAATTTTCCCTGTGAGGAAACAGAATTTGATATTGGAGAAGGTCAGACAGCCACTGTGGTGCTGAAGATGGATGTGAGGGCCTCCTGTGCAAGGTTAAATTTGAGAAAAAGAAGCAAATCAGGAAATAGGCACGGCACCTAATTAGGCTCCTGCAGAAAGTGATCTGGTATGAGCCCAACTTCTGTCTTTCTGGTGCTAGGCAAAAAGGGCCCAGTTTATGAGAGCTTTGCCTTGTCTTCATGGGACAAATTCCATCTGAGAAAAGGAATACTAGAGAAAGAATGTACTGGAAATTTAGGTGTAAATTCACTAATGGGTTGTTGGATAAGGACTTCAGAAAATCCAGCACTCTGAAGTGTCTCAGAAGTAGCTCCCTGTAAATACATACTCATGAATTTTACTGAAGTAAGGAGTTTTGTGAAGTTGGATTTTGTTTAATTTAGTTGGGCCCGTGTCCAAACCAGCCTGGCTATATTTTGGCCTAATGAGTACTTGGCTGGGACACCACCAAGTATATTGCTGGTGCTGCAAGAATTGCATAAGGATTGATGAGTCCTTATGTGGTGCTCTTTGCCTGGACCAGTCCAGTCCAGGAGCCCAAGCAAAGCATATGAAGGCTGCTGCACAGTTGGCTTTTGTAGCAGTTAAAGAACTGACTGTGCTTTTTATAAAAGCTGAGGATGATAGTTACTTACATTCATATTCAGAGTCTACAGTTTGACAGTGATGTATCATTGTGCCTAAATTGCCCTATTCTTTTCATTACACCCTTAACTTTTCCCTTTTAGGGGGAAAAAAAAAAAAATACAAAAAAAAAAAAACCAACAAAACCAAACCCAGCAAGCTGTTTGATGCTGCTAGTACAAGATGTCTGTGATGTTCCTACTCCAGAAACAACCTCATTTTAATGTTGGGCAAAGTAATTCTTGCATTCAAACACAAAGGGGTTGTAATTAAGCTTTGTGCATGGGTACCTGAGAAGAGATGCTTTTTAAATGTGAACCACATACATCATTACTAGTGTGGATGGCCTGTTGCCCATCAAAGCACAGATTATTTTCTACAACAGCTACTCCAGTTCCTCTGCTTTTTCAGTTTCCTGTTATCTTGCATGGACATCTGCAGTCCCTTTGCCAAATTTCTTAGTAAAATTGTGGCACTCTAGACTCATAGGAAGAGGACTTATCAGCACTATAGCAGTTAATTGCTTTAGCTAGCATATGGCACTGTCCTTTGAACAGTGGAGATGCCGTAAGTGTGTGAATACTGTTGGAAGTGAATCACTTTGAAAGTTGTTCTGTCTTGGTGGGGAAGTTAAGACAATTAGTAATGGATTTGGTATCTTAGATCTGCTTTTTGAAATGGCCCAAAACTGCGTTACTGAGCTATTTTGAGAGATGCTATATTTTAAAAAGGCTGAATTTTCTGTTTGTTTGTATACTTTGTTTAGCTTGGCCATTTTAAGTGCATTTACTCATAGTGTGTAAGTGCTTAGTTAGGTGCTTGAATACACAATTTCTGAGTAAATTTGTCGTTTGTATCTCATTCTCTTTCACATATGTTTCCCAGAGGGGCTTCTTCAGAGCTGTTGAAGGAATAATTATTTCATCAGGATTTAATGTATATCTTGATTGCACTTTGAAGACATTCTCCTGAGGAGTTTTTATCATTTCAACAAGGGATCATAGCGTATAAACAAGGAAATAGACATTATCTTTCATATTAATCAACAAGTTGATTAAATAATAACCACAATTGTTAATTGGTACTTGGAGATAGAGGGTAATGACTGTCTTGAGTTCCGCAATGAGAGTACCAACAGGTAGAGAGTCTTTTCTGCACAATAAAGCTGCATATAATTTAGGAGGCATTATGGTTTTAATGTGCAGCTGCAACCATAGCGAAGTTGTGCAACTGTTTGCCTGGTGTCCTATTTCAGGCATATGTTTTCATACTGAATGAGGTATTAGCAAGGAGATTTGAGATTTAGGCATTTAAATCAGTTCTCATTGCCACCAAAACCACGAGGTTCTGTATAAACGCATGCTTGCAGTGTTTTGCTTTGCTGTGGGACACAGTTCCTGCTGGTTTCAGGATGTAGCAGGAGTCAAAAGCTGCTTCTTTTCTCAGAGGCAAGAGTCCAACTTGTCCCTCACAAGCCAGTGGCTTCTGGCTCCCTCTGAGTTTGGAACTACAGCCTCATTTTTTCATCATGTGAGTCTTTGTCTTTTTCTAAATACTGCAGTGTTTTAGCAGGAGAAGGAAGCACATAGGGGGTCTGGACCTCTAGAATTTGATGAAAGAAGAAGGGCCAGGAGTTTAACACACACATTTGGGAATGTAGAGCATAGGACTGGGAATTCTGGAAATCTGTATTGAGAGTCCTGCCCCTTGTGCTGACTAGCTGTCTAATCTTGACCCAAGTGAGTAATTTGGCTCTCAGATGCAACCAGTTCTTTGTACTGTAACTCATTTGAAGCAAGTAGTGCTGCTGGAAGAAACTGTGCAGCCCTCCTGCTCTCAGTGTTCATTTTTTCTTCTAGCCTACCATAAATAGAACCAAAGGAAGGGTTTCCTTCTCTGATCAGTTTACTGAGCTGACTCAGCCTGAGGCTGCCCAACCACTGGATTTCTGACGAGATTAGGCGTCCAGATTTACCGTGAATTAGGTATGACAGCAAAGCACTGCTTTAGTTTTCTCCATATGTCTGTTGTTTACAATACTTCATAGATGCTAATGCCAGCTCATTCTCACTGAAAAGTACTTCGAGATCCTGGGCTGAAAGGCATGATGAAAATACAAAGTAGCCATAGTATAAAGGAACTTTTTGTCATCACATATTTGTAAACTGATTTGTCCAAAGTCACAGGCCTTTATATTTCAAGCATGGACCAGAACAGTGCTTTGCCCCCAAAAGACCTGTTGGCATCAGTAGCATGGTCTCAGGTCACACACAGATGCTGGTGGTATGACACTTCGCATTTTTGCTGGCTTAATAGTCCTTCAAAGTCATGTTAAAAGATAGCATGTTGGATACTTTTACAATATGTATCTGAGGGTGGGCTATCTACTGACGGTCTCAGGGTCAGATCACACATGTCTTATTCTGGTGGCAAAGCTTTTTTTGTCTTTGACAGAGCTGAGATTTCACCCTCACTGCCACCCGCAGTTACCCAGCGTGTGCTCACTAACACATATATCTGTTCTACTGAACTCTGCAAGGTGGTTTTTCCCAAGTGGGTTTTGATGTAGAGTTGAGTTTCCTTTTTTTTTTTTTGTTTCTTGCTATACTGTTTGCTGTTGCTGAAGGGGAATAGCAGAAAAACTGATAATGTTCCTATTCTTATTCACAGGGAAGAATTTTATAATTTTAATTGTACGCTTTAATTTTTCCTTCTTCATCTTTTATGTTTTGAAATTCTGCATTTCAAAAGCAGGATCATTATCATTCAGAACATTAAAGCATGTCTCTTTAATAGCTTTCCCTTTTAATGTGAAAGAATGGAATTGAGGAGGAAAAACCAATCTGTCTTGAAGGAACTTCTCTGTTATCTAAGGATTTTCAGTGCAGCCAATAAGAGAGGATCTTGAGCTCAGCTGACTAGGAGTGTTATTCTCTGCCTTGAGTAACTTGTAGAGTACAAAGAACCACTTTCATAACGTTATCACTAGCAAAATCCATCTGGTCCTGCCAGTGACAAAGGGATTATTTCAGCTTTTTATCACGTCAGTGAGATTTTAGCATTTTAGGATTCTGCTTTTCAAGCTGTTGGGGGAAAGAGGGGCAAGTTAGATTATAATTGGAACTCTGTTGGGGGAGAAATTAACTGAATATTTCGCCAGTAATTTTTCTACCCATATTTCCTTCTATTAGTCTTCTGATGGTTTGTCCTTATGAAATCAGATTACAACGCAATGACTTGATTTGTTAAGTAGGCAGTGATGACAATGAGCATGTTTGTCTGGTCTGGATTCCCATTAACACCTAGTAACATTGTCCTTTGTTGCTATTACTTTTTATACAGAGCAGCACAGAAGCTCAACCTGTCTTCAAAGAGAAAGAAATACCATCCGCCTCTGCCACACACACACGACTTCTCTATTTATGCTACTAACTTTAGTGGCATCCTGCAGCTCTGTCCTCCCCCAGCACCACCATGCCTTCTGAGAGCTGTGTCCAAAATCAAGGACAACCCTGGCATTGGAAAGGTAACTTCGGGTTTCGATTTTTTTAAAGTAGTTTTCTAGATGTGTTTTAACAGGGCTGGAAGCTTTCGGCCTAGAACAGGCTTGGATAGGCTCAAAGGAAGGGTCCTGGGATAGAGAGATAGCCGCAACAGTTTGAATGTGCCTGAGAGCTGTTATCACCTGTTGACTTTGGAAAGAGTTGGCAGCCTCAGAGCAGGCTCAGGGCTAGAGTATTGGCTTCCCTGAAGCCAGTTAACATCACTGACAACAACATTGGCAAAGGTTGTTTTGTCCTTTCCTCTATTAAAATAAGAGACAAAATTTCCTTTGGCATCATTGGTCCAAAACCAATGCACATACAGGCTTCACGTTTGGCAGAAGTAGTCTCTGTGTTGCCAGCAAGGCCCTGCCACTGGTACTGGTGCTGTCTGTCTGCTTGAAGTTAAGATGATAACATTGAGGGGGCTTTGTTTCCCTCTGCTTTACATGTCATTGTAAATGAGGAGTATGGAAATGAAGTAGCAGGAGAGAAATAGGTGTCTCTTCAACTTAGGAAATACAACACCTTTCAAACTGTAAATTTGTGCTAATCTTAAATAAAAATTAATTAAAATACAACCCAATTATTTAGAACTTTATTCATATTTAAAACTGTTTAATCACCCACACAGCAGAGTCTGAATACTTAGTTACATAGGTTACAAGAGATTAGCGTTTGAAGGTAGAATTGAAGTATGTAAAGTGCGAGCTAAAATGTGCACCTTGAGTAACCATACAAATCAGTATTAACATACAGAGATTGTCAGCCTAAATACCTACACCTGACACTGTTGCTCACAGAATACTCTGTATTTCTTAAGTCAGTGAGTTTGTGCTAAATGGAAAACAAAGGGGTAATTGGGGCTATTTTAAACAGGTGGAAGCTCACAGATGAAAATGTGGTTTCTTCTATTTTCCAGTGAATTAGGAAAGAGGATGTAGTATTAAATGGTGGAATATAGCAACCTGGCACAGGAATTTAGAGATTCCCAGGTGGAGCAGGGTTTGCTAAGGAGTGCCCTTTCTGTGTGTGTGTTTTAGCAGAGCCTGTTTGTTGTGCTTGCCCTTTCTCTGTGAAGCTTAGCACTTGGCTGTGGCACCAGGAATAACAGGGAGTGTGGCATTTCTGAGGCTCTTTGCCTTAGGAAGACCTTTAAAGTATGCTTGTATCTCCTTGTGCCTGCAGGTATGTGTAGCCAAGAGACTTCAGCCTTTTTCTTATGCTTTGAGGGTGGCCAGTGGAGCTTACCAGTATGACTTGTGCCTTGTGGAAAGCTCTGGTTTATCTGCTGTCTTCAAACAGATCAACAAAGTCTAATAAAGATCAAGTGTATGATCCCAGATGGCAGGAGATTATATGCCTTGGGTCATGTGGTCTACCTGCTTTCTTCATTAGTGAGCACAGCAGAGGGCTTCCGAGGGGAAGAGCTCTACCAGAATGCCAAGGGGCATGGCAGGACCTTGAGCAGCTATGCTGCTCAGCTGTGTGAGCTTCTCCTCCAACATGGGATATATGTGTATCCCATGCTGGCAATGTGGGTGGTATATCTCTCCTGTCTGGCACAATACACCAAGAATTTCCAGACTTCATGGGTCAACAGGCTGCTGTTGACACTCAAATGTCTCTGTTGTTTAGCTCTCAGCTGAAAACATTATTTGAGACATTGTTTGTTTGGGCCCAGGATTCCAGCTGTGTCCTTCTCACCACGTACTTGTTGACCAAAATTTGGAAGAATCCTGTGCTGTGCTGGACAAGATAAGAGCTCTCTGCTAATTGAATCAGCCCTTTAGTTCTTGAGTTAAGATCTAGTCCATCCAAACGGTGATAGGGTGTGCTAGTTACTAGTTCTAATGCTCCTCAAAAAATAAAGTGACTCGGCATCTTCTCTGATCCACCATTTAAAATATGCAATACCTATTAAACATCTCTTAATCCAGCCCGCTTTTGGAACTTCATAAATGACAGTGTTTGCCCATAGTGAAAACCTCTAGCAATATAGCTTCGGTAGCATTTAGCCCACTGTGCAGTAACTATAATTTCCTCTTTACCAGCTTCTGCTGATCAAGATTCAGTCAGCTAGTATCTTGTTATGAGGATGATGGGAATAAAGTAATTACCTTTCTTTCTCACTGCTTTAAGTATCATAGCAATTGAGAGAAGAATCGTCAAACGCTGGCAGATGTGCTGTGGTCCTCTGTTAAATTCAGTCCCTCTTCTAACAGCTTTTTACTTTACACTCCTCCCGGTTATCTTTTTCTGTGGCTTTTTCTTGCAGCCTGTCCAATAATAAGTACAAGATACGCACAGGGGAGAGAATCAGTGATGGATTCTGGAGTCACATTTTCCTACCGTGGCATCTGTGGCTGCAGCTGGTGCTCTCCTTGGTTTGTGTGATTGTTCCCAGGTCAGCAGTGTCCCTCGCCCTATTATTACTGTGTGGTTACAGTGGGTTAAGCAGCTGGTGGGGCAGCCTTTTCCTTCCTTACCTCCCAGCTTGCTGCCGTTTTGTCTTTTATGGTTAGTTATGATGTGGAGGACTGGTTCCTTGCTGGTTTCTGCTGTACAGGTAAGAATGTAGCAGTGCTGACAGACTGCCTAATTCCCACCTAACTTCACCTTACTAAGCTGAGAACGACCCATTGAGGACCAGTCCTCAGTCTCCTCAAGGGGGTGATTTCTCTGAGCACAGATAGCTTGACAAGTTTTAATTCCCTTGTCAAATGGTTTCTTTCAGAGCAGGACAGGATTGCATAGAGAAACGTGCCTTTTCTTACTGTGAAGGGACTGAAGAGATAAAATTTAAGGAGAAGAGTGTAAGTTATCATAGAATGGAAAATAGAATAACAAACTGGAAACCCATGAAGTGTCCAAGATACTTCAAATGGGAACAATGTGGCTCCCTTTATGAAAAGCTGAAGAGGTAAATGATATGTCAAACTGTTTATATTAGGAGGGAACTAGTGAGTAAGGCCTGAATATTGCAATGGCTAATTATTATCTGTAATGACACACTCTAGGTAGTCCCATTTCTTTTGCAAATCTGTTGAAAGCTTAGAGCAAAGTACATGTTGAAACATTTTCAATGACCAATATGACTGGCTTTCTATATTACCCCATGTGATGGTAATTCTTAACATTTTTTCCCCCCACTGATGCTCAAGGTTGTCTTTTAGCTGGTATTCAATACATGATAAGAGACACAGGAACAGAATGTGGAAAACATGATGTCACTTTGGGGCCAATAGGGAAAAAGGGCTCCTGATGGAATCTAGAAGTACAGTGTTGTAAAGGTGACTTTCAGACCAGACAACCAGGCAAAGTGGTTGAAACAGTAATAAAGGTAGAAATTAGCAGGCAGGAATTAGTGTGATATAGTGGGGATCGGTTGATGGAGCTTTTACAGGTGGAACACATACATTATTGTTCTGTGGAAGAGTCAGTGAACATTTGAATAGGGTTGGTCTGGTTGATAGAGTGTATTTGGATTTTGGAAAAGCTTTTGACAAGTGTCCTGACCTAGGTTTCTTAAAAAAACCCCTAAGCTGTCATGTATTCTCTAGTGGTTTAATAACTGGTAAGAGACAAGAGGGCAGATTTCACACTGGAATGAAGTTAGCAGTGGTGTCATATGGAAGTCGATGCTGTTCAGTGTCTTTCTATATGGTTTGGATGAGGTGGTGAAGCTACATGTCCAGAGCAGCCAAAGCTAAAACTGACTGAAGACTTGCAGAAAGATCTCATAACATTGAAGTTACTGACTGGATAAAGAGGCAAATGAACATTAGTATTGATTAACACAAGGTAATGCAGATAAGAAAAGGAGCTCTAACTATGCGTGCACAAATGATAAGCTGTAAGGAAGTCAGGCATGACCGTAACCCATTTTACCATCATGGAAGCTACAGCATTAAGTTTGTTATCATGAGTCTGAACTTCTAAAGAAATGCTTTATTGACTGTTCTGGAGGCAGGAAGATTAAGCACCTTTAGTGTTAGGGGGTCTCTAACAGTATGTGGTATAAATATGTGTTCCTCTTCAGGCTCATATGCTTAAATAACAGTCACTCATTTATGTTTTTTTCTTTACTGCCCTTCTTCCTTGAGGTAGTATCTGTAAAGAATAGAGGATGGTAACAACTGAAGAAATGTAAAGATTTCTCCTCTTCCCCCATGTATATATCTCTAAATTACCTTCTCGGAGGGCAGCTATTGCTGTGGCTGAGCGAGGGCAGAGCTGGATCCTAAGACTCCAGCATGCAGAAGCAGCAGCTCTGTGTGTTTTGCTGCTGGTGCAAAGTTTTGAAGTTAAACACATGAATAAGAATTATTCTGAATTGGGGTGACAGTCGAATCTAAGGAACTGATTGAATTGAGTGTAGGCAGCATCAGGACTATCTTGGGTGTTCCTATGGTAACTAGAACTGGAATTGGTCAATCTGGCTGACAGGTCCTGTCACTGGTTGTGGGACCTTGTCTTGAACTTGTGAGCTCGATGGACATTTGGGGAAGGGCAGAGGCTTGAATTCCTGCTTTTTGTAAGCTGTATGATTATAGCAAAGGCAGTGTTGTCAGAACTGCTGGAGGAAGCAAGAATGTGAAAAGATAGTAATGACCAGTTCTAGCACTTGAACTCAGTTATTCATTATTTGAGCCCAAGATCTAAATTTGTTCTTAGCCTCACATCATCATCTCCATGCTTATCATACAGTTCTGCTGTGGTAAATTTGCTATGTGGCTTTTTATGGTTGAATACATTTGTTGTTAGAGACTTACCTATAGGCTGTCTGCTGTAGTATCTTTTGCAATTTCTATTTATAATTTCTCATTGTTCTAAGTACTCTCTTGGAAGGTGGGAAATAAATGTCTCACTAATTTCTTTTACATTTCACAGATACCAGTTTTTCCCCTTATAATAACTTCAGCAGGAATGTGTGGACTTGTCCTGTGATACGTTTTGCTTAATTTTCTTTACTAAGAGCGCAAAATGTAATACACTCTTACAGGTGCTTGCAGGGTTTGTCTGTGTTCAGGAATACCAAGCAGAGAAAAGTTAAAAAAAAAAAAATAAAAATTTAGAACTGTAGGTCTATCTGGTATCGTTTTTTCATATAATCAACAATAATCGAACTCTCATGCACAAAGGAAAATCCCACTACCAATGGAAACTGGATACTGAAGGGAATTTTGCTTACTATTGGTAAATGTTATGTAGCAAATTTCATACCTTTCTCTCGAATGTGCCAAAAACATCAGAGTCTAAATCATTTAGCTGAATCCTACTTAAAAGGCAATGATCCAGTACAGTATGATTCTTGTAACTGAATCATTTTTGTGGTCTCTCTGGGTGTTATTAAATTTAATGTCAGAATAGTAGGAAAGACGTCTGAAAGCCATTTAATATTGTCACTGGAAAGAAGTTAGATTATGCTCAATTTCTGACATTAATGTGCTACTTAAGATAATTTATCATATTGTGGTATTAAAAAAGACATCCTTTTTACAGTGTCTGCTGTGTAGCATTCTAATTTGCTATTTTTCTTTAGCATGGTAGGAAGCCTTTTTCATGTGAAATGTTTTTTCTGGGGTTCTATTCAGCTCATTCTTTATAATACTGCATCACTTACAACAGCAACTTTAAGTGCTTGTCTCTTCCAAGGATCCTGTCAATTTTTTATATTAGAATGACAGAATCCTCCTATGTGAGACAATTGAAGTGGAGCATTTAAAGAGAACCTGAATTGTCAGACATGTTTCTTGGACAGGTATATACATACTGGTCTCCATTTATGTGTTTTAGGCATTTACTTTCATTTATGCTTTACCAAGCTATAGCTAAGGTACTGCTAATATGATTTACTGGTCATGGAGGGTTTTCTTAAGTGTGCTGTATGTCCCATTCACTGGTTCTTACGATGGTTTGATGACGGGTAACAAATAGGTACTTAATTTTGTCATCTTTATTGCTGCTTGTTTCCTAATGACTAGAATGTTATTTCTGATATAAATCATGTATCATACTAAGTACTCTTTTATCTGTGTATGTAGTCCCGTATCATCCAAGGTACATACATCCCTGCTGAAATGCCTTGAACTGCTTAAACAAAAATGTGGAAAAATTAGATAAAAATACACAATTTCTTTGCTTTCACCTTTAAAAATGAAATAGTTTTCTTCATGTCTCCTGGGAGTAGAGAATCAATTCTTCTTTAATAGAGTACAATACAGAAGTGATTTTATTTTTTTTTTTTTTTTAGGTTCTCCCAGGGGAGCTAGATGGTCTATGTTAGCATAGCAATTTTGCATATAAATTTGCCATCCATTGGTAGTGGCAGTATATGAAAGGCTTGTAAGAACTACCCACAGTAAACCAATTTAGCAAGGGTTATATATCTGTCAGTTACAATTAAATACATGAAAAATATTGGCTCTGAACTAGGACTTTTGTAATTTGATTTACAGTGTAGTTGAAAATAAGTGATTTCATTGGAAAATGGTCTTTATTCAACTGAATATGAATTCTTTGTAATTTCTTGCTGAGAAATCTTAATTCAGAATGGTGGATGTCTAAACATAGTTATTTAATTAACCTGCTGTTGTATGCCATTTTGTGAACATTGGACAAAATTAACTTCCTGGCTGCACGATGCCTGTCAAGGATGTGTGTTTCCAGGGAATATTTAGTGTCCATTCAAATTTGATATAATGACATTTATTGCTAAAGACCAAATTGCTTGTTCATTTGGGGATTATGATACTGCTCTAACGCAGAATATGGCCAGCATTTTTAGAATGGATTCCAGTATAGTGCCAGCGCTTTCCCAAAATAGACAGATAAAGTCAGAATTTATTTTAGTAAAAAAGGCTTGAGCGCATGTATTTTAAAATGTCACATGCTTTTTAATTCATTCCTTCTCTCTTTTCTTTCTCATTCTGTCTAATTTGAAATTTGACGACTATATAAGCATCAAATGCTAACAAACCATCACTATAAACATATGAACACTACACATCCATTGATTTCAAAGGAGAGACCATATGTTACAGTTATGCCTGTGCTAACATACTTGGCTGGGTCAGAGTCTTAATTTCCTTCAGCATTCAAAATGCCATGGAGTCTAGTCATTACTTAGTGAATTAGTGGACTCTTCTCTGTCTACATGTCTGCCCCAAATTAAACCGCATAGAATTTAGCACCCTTCGCTCCACTGAAAGATGAATGACCATCTTTGAGATATATATAGTATTTTGTGTATTCATTGTCTAAAACATGTAGTAGAGGTCCATGATAGTCTTAGGAACAGAATCCAAATCATCTGGTTCTAAATGTGAGACTGTCCTTCCCCTTCGCCTGGTCTCAGAGTTGATAAACCTTCCATCTCTTTTGATTACAGGGTAATAATCAATGCAGACTTGCCTGTCTCAGTCTCCTCCTGTTTCTGTCTAAAATTGTGTAGAATTGTGTCATTCCCTCTGTTATTACTGGCTCTTTTCTCTACAAATTCAGCCTTGGATGTGATTTCTTCTGGGACAACGCATGCCTCACTGGTCTTGGAGGAGTTCTGTGTTCATTGATGCATGGCTTTGTCATAGATCCGTTCAATTCAGCATAGCCAAAATATAAGGGCTGTATTAGACAAAACTGCTAGCTCGCCTTTGGCCATCAGTCTCACATTCATCTCAGAGGATTGCTTTGAAATTTGGGTTTCACGCCTTTTTGGTCTCTTACTTTTTCCAAACCTGCTTTCTGACACTGACATATGCTTGATGTTTTGCACTATCTTGACCAGTCCTGCAGCCAGCCCATTATTTTGGTTGCTGTGACTCCCTTGTCCTGTTCTCAACTCCAGCTTGTTCAGTATGCAGGGGAGGTCTGGAAATCACAAGTCCGCACACAGGGGGCATGTGGGGATGGCACTGCTGGAGGAGGTCACAGCATGGCAGCAGTGACTGCCACATGGTGCTGGGGCAGAAGTTCTCTCCTTGTGACCCTTAGGTGTGAAACAGGGTAGACAGTAGCAATGGAGAAGGAGGGCTGTTAAGAGCAGGAAGGGCAGGTACCAGCCAGGATGTACATCCCTCAATTCCTGAGATGTTTTGTTGTTTAGGTCAGAATTGTTAAATATACACCTATATTTGACTTTCATAAGGATCCAAGATATCAAGGTCTAGAGTTTTGGCTCAGGGCTCCAACAAATTACTGATATTTGAGTGTACAATGTGGTTTTGTCGTTCTCTAGTGGTCTCATCAGATGTTTCTAAAACTGTATGGGCTTTAGCCCCGCCATCCTCCACATAGTCATTGTCCTCCACACAGGGGACTCTTTCCCCCCTTTCATTTTATTCAGATATCTGCCCTTTGCCTGTTTGTCTCCCTTAAAATTCTTCATGCGCACATAAAACTGCAGTATGACTTTTGTTTTTATGCTACAGCATCCATCCACTCAGTTTGCCCTTACATAGCTAGAGCAAATGAATTCTAGCTTGCAGATATTTGCTTTTATCACCTTTCTTTTCCCTGACTTCCACTGTAGGCTGACAGACAGATAAACTTAAAAAAAAAATAAAAATTCCTTGATTGCTGTGAATGTCTCTCCCATCCTGGCCAGCGAAGGTTAAAATGACACCCGTTGTTGCGCTGTGTGGGTGGGCCTCTGACCTTATGCCACCCATTTCTAGGGCTTTTCCAAATTATGTGCTCGTTTACTAACTTTTAAAATTCTTTATCTCTTAATGGCATATTCAGGCTGTATTTGCCATCTTCTTTTCCCAAACACTTTTGATTTTAATAGGGTTTCCTTCAGCAATTTTGCTGACCTCCTGGTTCCTGCGGAAACATGAATTTGGAAAGTTCAGTAGCTGAGTGTTTTCCCCCAGTGTACGAAACCCACCAGATTAGAGTCAGTTAATTAATGAGATAATTCAGCAGTTTGCATGATTTAGGCTGTCTTCAGGCACTGAGAAAAATATTAATAATGTGCAAGTATTGTGATGTTTGTGTTTCTTTTATTTTTATTTGCAGAAATTGAACTCAAACACAAACCTTTTTCTATCAACATCATCATTAAAATGGAGCCTCTATCCAATACTCAGTGTCTGTATGAATGTCTATGTACAAGTCTTGTGTCCTTGATAATGATAAATTTCTGCTTGTAATTCTTTTTCGTACCTTGCATCTTTCTGTGACATTGAAGAAAAAATACACAAGAGGGGGGGGAAAAAAAAGGAGTTACTAAAAATCCCCAGTTCTAGCAGGAAGGGTCTCCCCCATCACAGGAGGGACGTGCTGCTTTAGCTCTCCTTAAGGAGTCTAAAGTGGTCAGGGCACAGAAGCCCTAAGCCTGAGATGACTTTTCTGGAATCTCCATATATATATTTTCTTTCCTTTTTTGTGTTCTTTCTGTCCCCGTACCCTGCCTTGCTATTCTTTTTATGCTCTCTTCTCCCCAACTCCACCCAGTCCTGTTCTTATTCTTTCAGACCTGTCTTATTCTTCCATTTCTTCATTCATTCTCCTCTGAATTCCTTATCTTCTGTTTGCTTTGTGCAAGTGTTACCAGTAGCTGGTACCGCTGCAGTTGGAACTGACCACCAGAAAGCTGGCCATATTGTTGAATAACTGACCACAGAGGGAGTGGACCTGAAATTAATGTTTTGCACTTAATTTTAGTTATTCATTTTCATAAGCAAATAAAAGCATTAGAGTGCAGTGCAGGTATTGCTGCTACGCTCCCCAGTTATGGGCCAAATTTACTTTAAAATTTGCAGGTTCCCATGTTTTCTTGAATCCTCCCCTCACTTGCAAGCCTTTGTATCTGGTTGATTTCCCGCCTGCACGTTGCTATCTCTGCGGGTGAGCACGCCTTTTGTGTGAGAACTACTTAAAGAGACCCGAAGAAGATGCAGTTAAGTTGATCCTTAAGGCAGGAACCATGCTGGTTCTATAGTATGCTGCTTTTTCTGCGGTTCTCATCCCAGAAGAGTACTGGGATGAACTTCAGAGCTGAGAATATAAACCTGTCCCTTCAATGGTCCTGAAACACAGGAGGGCAAGAAGTGTAAGAAGAATAAATAGCAAAACAACAAACCTTTCTTTTATGTACTTACAAGCATGTGCCTGCACCCAGGATCTGCCTGCACTTGGTTTTTGCTGTTGCAAATGGATATATTTGAGTAATCTTTGTGCTCGCTGGTACTTTCATGAGCATTTCTGCTTCATTTCCGAGTGAAGTCAGAGTCTGGCTCAGCATCGTGAATGAGTGTGACACATCATAACCCTACAATTTCTGGTAGGTGTCACTTATGTCACTTATAGATAGATTTAGTGGGCAGAGAAACTAAATTTGAAATCAGTATTTTTCTACTCTGCAGATCAGCTTTTATACACAAAACACTAAAAGAGGAACTCCTTCGAGCTGCTTTTCTCCTCCCCCTCCCATTTGTCTTGAAAGCTCACTTCCACTGTAAAAATGAAGATGACCCTTGAGGCCTGTTAAGTTTGGGATCTGATCCATTATGGGAAGCTATTTTAGTATCTTTCTGCTTCAGAGAGGTGGTCTCAAAAAGCTGATCTGACTCACAAGGTTTTTCTGGGAGTGAAGCCATCTTTGTGTTAGGGAGCAATGCTCTGATGGAGGTAACTTGCTGTTTAGGTCAGAAGCAAACCAATTTTCCTTTTAGTCAAGCTCTTGGCTGCTATAGTCTAATAATAGGAGGAGGAGAGAACAGAAAGGACTGTTTAGAGCAGTGCCTTGAAAACAGCATATATTTTAAAATTCATTTTAATCAAGTGACCCTGAGTGGGCATTTGTATTTATATATATACTTAGGTGGGTTGGTTTTTTTGTTCTCTTTTCCTGAGGGAGGTTATTTTTCTGAGCACCGTGGTAGCATGTCAAGGTTGAGCTAGCAGGCTAATATGCAAAGCTGGCTTCATGGAGTTTTTATGGGGAAACAGCCTTGAGTGTGTCACCTCTGATGCACTTTGCTTTTGAAGCAGCTGTTTAATTTATTCTAAGGTTCGCTTATTTTCTGGGACTGTATTTTCAAATTCATATCACTATGAAAGGGGAAAGAAAAGAAAGTGTTGAAATTGGGGGACTGCTTGAGTCAATAGGTGGAAGAATTTGCTGCTACCTTTGGTGGAGTCTCCTGCAGTGTTTACTGGACGGGTTGGTTGTTTCTTAACCTCTTTGGAAAAAATGTTGGGGAAAAGCTTTTGTAGCTGCTTTCTGGAAAATATTTTCTGTGAGGATGCTTGAGTAACTGTGCAGGGATGCCTGTGTGCAGTTTGGCTCCTGTAGAAAGTAGGAGCTAGAAAAATGAAACAGTTGAGGACCTAAATGAAATCCTCAAGTTACCCACCCTCCCCAGCTGATAAAGGCAGGGACAGTTCAGCATGTACCCACCCATCTGCTGTGGATCATCCTGGCTGGGACACTACATTTCACTTGCACCCACTGGGTGCAGGTCTGTATGCCATCACCTTGTCATCTTGTCTGGTATGAAGGGAAGCCCTAGAGGGTGGCTCAGCCTGCTCTGGTCTCTGTTCATTGCCTGCATTTCCCGTGTTGTACTTCGCTGAAGTAGTTTTTCAACTTTGGTTCTTCCTTTGCCGTCATTTTTCTAGATACAGGAGTGATGGGGAAGTGCTGACTGCAAAGTGCATTTTTTTGTGAAGATACAAAGAATGTGTCAGTGTAATAAGTGCACACCATTTTAATGAAATAAGGTTCTCAGAACATAGTGAATAGGAGTCAAATTGTTCTGGCAGATTTAAGGTTAAATTTCACAACAGAAAGTAACTGAAAAGGAGGATCATTCTTTATCAGAGATGGATGCTTTCCAACCCAGATTCCCCATGCAACTTCCAGCTCAGGGCTAGAGGTGTGCCCGACTCACTGATGCAGCGACTGCGTGCTGTGTGTTTGGAGGGTTCACCTGTTGATTTGCAGCAGAGGGGTTGCTATCTGTCACTCCCCTTCCAAATCAGGTGCGAGTGGTGTAAAAGGAGTGGGTGTTTTCTGGGTCAGTAGTTGCATTGCAGGAGATGAAGCTCCTGGTGGGTGCTCTGGAGATTACGTGTGTAAATGGTTCCAGCTCTGCTGGCTGTGCGTTACAGTCGTGGAGGCTCACACCCAGTGAAATTAGATGGTTAACACTGGTGCTGTGAAAGTTGTCTGGTAGTTGGATGAGGAGATAATGCTGTTGTTCAGCTTGTTATTGAAACATTTGGTATTGGCCATGGAAAGTGACTCTGGCTGAGCATTGCTTTTCTCTTAAGTTTGATCTGCTGGGCAGTGGAGAATTAAGATCGGCAAAGTGATCCACTGCACCTGTAATAGTCATTTACTTCAGTGCAAGGTGTATAAAACACGCTGGTTCTGACCTGGGAGCATTTCATAAGGATAAATGGTTGTAAGTGGGTGTGAGGCAATATTTCACAGTTTTTCAAAGTAAGAGTATTGTTTCCAGGAAGTTTAAAAGAAGCAGGTGTGCAGCCTTTGCTGAACTTCAGTGAGACCCAATCACTTGGCTCCCACAAGCTGCTTTGGAAATCACAGCCAACATGTCTGAGCTCTCTAAAAATGCTGTCTTAAAATGCCATGTGTAGGAAATAGGAATTTACAGTGCTGTAATAGAAATGTACTTTGGGAGTGGTTTCTTTTCAAGATTTTTGACCTTTTAATGCTTTTTTTTCTTCCCTTCTTTCCTGTTAAATCTGCAACTAACCACCAAAGAGCCTAGCAATGACAGCATAAAGGCATCTGCCTGGGAGGCTATAAGAGAAGCACCTTTTTATTAGAAGAACGTGAAACAGGAATTCAAAGTTTCTAGGTTTACTTCAGTTTGAATGCACTAGCTGTTTGAGCCTTGCGTTATTCACACTGATTTTCAGAGTGGATCAGTTTGTGCTTTCGGTCACATTAAGTACTTGAAAGGTAGGAGGCTAGAGTTTCCTTTTCTTTAGGCGTGTTATTCTATCTATAGTGGATTATACCTACAGATCAGACATTTATAAATTGAAATAGTAAAACTGGAACAGAGTCAACTGAGGGGACAAAGTGCACCTTTAAAAGCTGGTTCAGTGAAGACCCCAGGGTGGAAACCAGGCTGGAAAATCTGGCTCTGGTTTTGTCCCACGGTTGTTCTGACACACCTAAATATTACAAATGAACGTGTCATGGGAGGGGGAGTGGGTTTGAGAGGAATGCTTTGCATGTGTTTATCTGTAGCTGGGAACTCAAATTGTTGATTTCTTTGAATTCTTGCAGGTGAAGGTGATGGTAAGGATTTGTCCTGCTCAAGGAGCACATGAAACATCCGAATCCATGTCCTTCCTAAAGGTAGACCCGCGAAAAAAGCAAATCACGTTTTATGATCCAGCGGCAAGTGGGCCTTCCAATGCAGGTCACAGGAGAGGCGTTGTTGCTGTCCCAAAGATGTTTGCCTTTGATGCAGTTTTCCCCCAGGATGCTTCACAGGTACTGGAGTCACTCACATAAACCTGCGTCTTCTCATGGCCACTTCATTTTATTGCCTTAAGAGTTCTTTCGTTCTGGGGAATTTTATTTGAATAAGTTGCCTTAATGCCTGGAGAAAACATGGTAATTAGTAGACAAGTGGGTAAATTCTTACATTTTTCAGTTTAGTCAAGATGTAAAATTAAGGAGTAATAGCTGGGGAGATGGATTTGCTGACTAAATGACCTTTCTGCATTTTCTGTTGTTAGAGAAAGACACACAGCCAATTTTAAATTTGCTTTTCCATCCAGTTAGGTTTTAACCTGTTTGGTGTCACTGAAATAAAGTCCTTCCCCACTGCTTTCAGTGGGAAATGAACATGTGCTTAACGTTAAACTAAATTCTGCTGTTAGGAGAAGAGATACAGCTAACCCCATGGGATTACTGAAACAGTTATGGAGCTTTTATATCTTCCTCGCCTTTTCCAGTTTGTTTATATTGTGTTTTTGACTGATTATTTTATATTGATGGTGGTGCTGGTGGTGTATGACTTTCTCTTGCCCTGCAGAAGGGTGTATTTGTACAATAATAGCCCCGGACCTGAAATCTGATACACAGATGGGATGACTGGTATTTGAGAGGATTGTGGGCTGCAGTATATTCAGTGAGACTGGATACCTGAAATTTCCTTCTGGGAAAAATCTTGGATTCAGAAAAAGAATCCTAGAACAACTTTAAAAGAGGAAAAAAATTAAGCAGAGTATGAAGAACTACTTCAAGTTTGAACTGCCTGAAAAAAATTAGGGTTTGATGAAAGAAAAATAAAACACAAAACATCCAAGTTGAAAATGGTATATCAATGTTGAGAAGACATGACAAGATCTAGTTCAGAATCCCACCCTCAGATCTGCTCCTAAGATTTTGTTTAATTTTTTGGGTCCCAGTCTGGAGAGATGAAAACATCTATTGGGTTCAAGTTCTAGCCAAGCACTAAAGATGGAGAATGACCTCCCACATAGATCAGTGCCTAAAGCAATGGTAACCATGCCAGGAGGCTGGGTTTAAGATTCTGCATAAGCTCAAACAGCATCTTTGAGCTGAAATATGCAACAGTGATCTCAACATTGGTCCAGAAATGGAAGCGGCTTTTTCTTACTTGTATTGCCACCCCTGCTGCAAGGTGGCCAGTCACAGCCTGCTTCTCTGCTGGTTTTGGCATCAGTCCTTCACGTTGTTGACCTCTGTTTTGGGCTAGGCTCTTTCAGGTCCTTGTGGTGGGCTTGTTGGGTGGCCTGTTTGTGCTGTGTCTGGGTGACGTTGGCCAGTGTAGCCATTTCTGTGCAGGCGTCGTTGCTTGAGGCAAGCTTGCTGCTGTGCACCTGCAAACAGAGCCTTATCGTTTCACTGTAGTTACATATTTACACCAACCCTCTCCCCTGCCCCCAGTTGCTGTACTTAATAGATCATCATATTGTATATTTGAAACCTTCACTGACGTGGATAAACTGGTTTTAGTACACAAATATTTTAGTAAGTTCTCTTTATTGATGATGATGTTTCCCCTGGAAGAGGAAAATACGATACTATGAAATCTTATTCAGGGATCTTAATGCATTTGCTCCAGTATAAATGTCTTTTTAATTCCTGTGAGCACTCTTGAGTAGCTTAATTTCAGTGGAGTTGCTACTATTGCTGAATAGCCTTGGCTAAGCTATTATACCAGCAGGAAGCCTGGTTGGATAGCATTCAGTTTGCTACATTAGTCATAGAATCAATATTCCAAGAGAATTGGTTTAATAGAGTTGAGAACTATTTTAGGCTGTAGTAGCATATTTTATTATTTTATAAGATAGCGTAGTTACTGAAATAATAGGACTGATGCCATAAAAATGGGGAGAATATTGCGCCTCAAAAATATCGAGTCATTCATTTCATTACAGAAGAATAGTAAAAGCCATAGCAGTATATGCTCTTTTACATATTTGTCTCCAATCTTTCTTTCAGGCTGAGGTATGCTCTGGAACAGTAGCAGAAGTAATCCAGTCTGTTGTGAATGGTGCAGATGGTTGCATATTTTGCTTTGGTCATGTCAAGCTTGGTGAGCTCCCAAATTCGTTACAGTTAATTACTATGTCAGTCTGGTAATTACATGCTGTCAGCTCCTGGAACAATAAACCTGGAGTATATGAATAGATTAGAATTTCTTTTTAATTAGCTTTGCAAACTTATCATGGTTTATTTCTACACTGGGATTGTAAGGTTTAATTTGAAAAGGTAAAACGTAACATCAGATTAGCTTATTCAAGAGCAAGTTTATATAGGTGCATTGTGATGAAAATGAAAAGATCAGAGATGCTTTTAACATTAATTTGCTGTGGGTCTGAGTTACAGAAATTGCAAAACTAATTGAAGAAGTAATAATGGATTAATAATTAAATACTTTGCATTTTTGCATCTGTTCTTTCGCGTTATCTGTGTGGCACATGGCATTGCATGTAATGTACAGTGGTGATATGAAAAGACACTGTCTTGTACAAGAAAGGTGAATTAAGTTCATGTTTGTCTTTTCATTCTAGGAAAATCTTTTACCATGATTGGGAAAGATAACTCCACGCAAAGCCTTGGTATCATCCCCTGTGCAATTTCTTGGCTATTCAAATTAATCAATGAACGTAAAGAAAAAACTGGGACTCGTTTCTCTATTAGAGTATCTGCTGTGGAGATCAGTGGCAAAGATGAAAACCTTAAGGATTTGTTAGCTGAAGTAGCCACTGGCAGCCTTCAGGACGGCCAGTCTCCTGGGGTTTATCTGAGAGAAGATCCAATATGTGGAACCCAGGTATAATGGATATCACAACATAGATTTTTCTGAGCCTGACTTTCTTGTGCTTTTATTTCCTTTTATCTGACAACAATTATGACAATTTTTAAGACAGTAAAAAAATTTATTGCTTTTAATTTATATGCCCTTCTTCTGTGGTGCACATATTTGTTTCTTTTAGTGCCCTAGAGATTTAGACAGTTCAGCAAAAAAATAATAAAATAAAAAGACCCTGTGCTAATTAGTCATTTTCTTGTTTATATTCAAGCTTCAAAACCAAAGTGAGCTAAGGGCCCCGACAGCAGAGAAAGCTGCCTTTTTCCTTGATGCTGCAATTGCTGCCAGAAGTACCAGCAAACCTGAATGCGAGGAAGAAGATAGAAGGAATTCACATATGCTCTTTACTCTTCACATATACCAGTATCGCATGGAGAAGAGTGGCAAAGGAGGAAGTATGAATCTTCTTAACATATTGTTTATTTTTAAATGACATGGGTTTGGGTTACTTTAAACAATAATTTGCAAAAAACTTAAACAGGAAAAATGAAATGAACCCTCAAGACAGCCCTCACCTTTAACTTTGATAGCTGGGGCTAATATCTGGTTTCCTTACTTTTAATATATAATTTGATCGTTATCCCATGCTGTATTCATTATTTTCCTCATTTGAATACATTTTGAATACCAAGTTTGGCTTGAATCCATGCAAGAACGTGATGTACAACTGTTTCTCCCCTTTTTATTTTAGTGTCTGGAGGACGCAGCCGTTTGCATCTCATTGATCTAGGGAGCTGTGAAAAAGTGCTGAGCAAGAGCCGAGATGGAGGAGGCTCTCTGTGTCTGTCTCTCTCTGCCCTGGGCAATGTAATTTTGGCCTTAATTAATGGTGCTAAGCATGTGCCATATAAGTAAGTGAATTATTGTCTGCATTATCTTAAATTTGTGGCTGGTGTTACCTTAGCAATGAATTGCATCAACAATTTACTCTTTACCTAAGATGAAGTTAAAGTTCTGTCAGAGAGGGGTCTGTCATCTTTTAAGGTCACTTCTATATTACAGATACATATATCTTTCATATGATATATGTATATAGGTATAGATATGTATATATGTAGATACACATATATATGATAGATGTATATAGATATATATCTATGTATCTATTCATCTACCTGTCTATACGTGTATATATATATACACACACATAAAACTTTTAAAATAACACATAGTAACATGAAATACTTAGTTACATGGACAAAAATTACGTGCATATTGGTATATACTTAAGTTGGGTGAAATGTTGGGGAGGGTTTGGTTGTTGAAAAAAGCAAGGGAAAATGGCCAAAATATTTTCTCTCCTTCTACCTCCTCTTTGTTTCCTGCGTTTGGAATTTAGACCAATCTCAGCCAGCTGGACATTAGTGAACAACTTCATCAAAATTGCATAGGATTTTCTCTCCTTTTTCCAAATAAAAAAATTGTACTGAAATTTCAAAAAATACTAGAGAGTTTATCAAGTATGGTCATCAAAGGTTGTTATTTCTGTATGCCTTTTTGAATGATACATCTTTTAAATAAAAAAAAAAAAAAAGACCACCATGTTGCACATTTGTTTAGTGGAAGCAAACAGTTCGGTGTGTTCCTTTGTGGAGTGTACTTGACAATAATATTATGTCAAACACCTGTGAGGAGCCCAGCTTAAAGACAAAAGCCACATTTTAAACACCCTTACCAGAACTTGGCCTTCAGTCCTTAAATTTAATTGCTGCTTGTCTTCATGTGTTATAACTTTGTGCCATTGTTATCAATCATGTCATTTCACGTATTTATCTAGTGCTGCATCTCAAACAGGTGTTCTTTCTGTATTAGGCAGAAAGATAATTTCCTCAGGCTAGTTGCTAGGTTTGTGGATGGAGTAAAGGATGGGTGGGTTAGAATAGGGAAGGGCAGATTCTCAACTTTGTCACCTACCATGGTTTAGTGAGCAGACATGATGGTAGTTCCCACATGTTGGGCCAGCTCAGGGGAGCGATAGGAAGCAGCCTCCAGGGAGCCCTGGGGAGACATATCCTGGAGACCAGTGGAGGACAAATGACATCTGTCTTGTCAGCTTTGCTGTCCATGGTGGAGGACTCTCGCATCATCAGGAAAGCCTTCAGAGAGAAATTCTGCTTTCTATTTGCTAAGTCAGAGCACAGCACAGCAGGCAGAATGGAAACTAGATTAGTTGGGGTAGCACTGATAATATATTTCCGATATCTAACATTGTTTTATTTGTTTAGAGATTTCTCACCATTTCTGTTGTCTTATTATTTTCTTATTATCAAAATTGTTTGCAGAGATCACAGAGCTTAGCTATCCAGGTGCTAAGTCTGCTCAGCTAAAAATACAGCACTCGAGCTTTTTGATAACTAAACTAGTTATCAATCAATTGTTTTACAATTGTTAAGTAATAAATAAAATGACTTATCATACTGCAAATACACAGGCAGATAAATAATTAAAATATTGGTATCGTTCTTTGTGTACATTTAGACTCATTTTAAGTGCAGTCAAATAATAGGGCCATGTTTCTTATCTACATGTACCATACATGCATATATCCTATGAGAGTGAAAGCACAGCTTGTGGTGTAAAAATCTGCAGAAAAAGATTGTGATTTCTTTAAACCATCCTAGTGTTCTCATTTGTGACACAGGGACAACAAGTTGACAATGTTGTTGAGGGAATCACTTGGGAACATCAACTGCAGAACTACTATGATTGCGCATATTTCTGACTCCCCAGCTAATTATGCAGAAACTCTCACCACCATTCAGCTTGCATCGCGAATTCACAGAATGAGAAAGAAGAAATCGAAGGTTGGTTCACAAACAAGCAGAAATTAATTCGTTTGAAAATGAGTTCTCCTAACCTCTCGGTGGGGGAACATGGGATTTCTCAGCAGTAAGAAGTCATACAAAATGCATAAAAGCTCAGGAGAGGAACTGACAAATGACTTGGCACTGAGCCATCATCCCGCCCCCAATCCTTGATCCTGAAATTCCCTTCTTTTTGTTCCAAACACGTATTCTTTCTTTGCTTATATGTGGAACTATCTGAAAATCTCCTATTTGTAACAATTAAAAACCAATAAGGAAGAACAGAAAACTGTTGAGAAAGACAATGCATAATATTTAATGGAAATTATCTGTGATTGTTATATTACTCCTAATACAGTAAAATCTATGTAGCATGACCTTGTTATTTTAATTGATATTCTAACATTTTTCCACTAGATGTAGTTGTGATAGTATACACAAAGCACAGACTATATAGCAAACCTGAACTTTTAATCAATGATATATACATATATATCAATTTATATTAATAACTTTTGCCGTATTGATCATTTGCAGTATGCATCCAGCTCGTCTGGAGGAGAAAGTTCATGTGAAGAAGGACATATCCGAAGACCGCCTCATTTGCGACCATTTCACCCGCGAACCGTTGCCCTTGACCCTGACCTTCCTGTCCTGAGTATATCTAGTGATCCTGATTATTCCTCCAGCAGTGAACAGTCTTGTGATACTGTCATCTATGTTGGTCCCAATGGTGCAGCTTTGTCTGACAGGGAACTGACAGATAATGAAGGTCCTCCAGAGTTTGTTCCCATAATCCCATCCCTAAACAAGAAGAGGAGTAAAGAGAATTCTGCTATCGGTAGGAGTTCTGACAAGGACCATTTTAAATGCAACACTTTTGCTGAACTGCAGGAAAGGTTAGAGTGTATTGATGGAAGTGAGGAACCCATCAAATTTGCTTGTGGAGAAATCTCTGTTGTGTCCAATTGTAGTCCAGCCCCTGGAGGTACAGAAAATGCACAGTCTAAGCTGATAAAGGAAAAAATATCTTCTCCTTCTGGAGGATTTAAGAAACCAGTTCCACAAGAAACTGCATCTCCCAAAAAAGGACATAACCTTCCTTTCCAAGCTGTTGCACCAAGGGGCGGCAGTGGCAATGGTCATGAAAAGACCACACCTCACTTGAAAACAGAGCTTTCCAAGCTGCAGAGCAGAGCTGACAACAAAGTAATAGACTCGATACTGGAGGGAGAGAGACAGACAATCACTGATTCCCTGCAGTCCTCAAGGTGTAGCCCTTCAAGGAATTCAGAGCAGAATAAGGCCACAGGTGAATGTGTCATTAAGGAAAAGTCCTTGCACGTGAAGAGACCCTTGCCAAGCCCAGCACCTCCACCTCCACAGCAGAAAGAGCACGTACCGAGCTCTGAAACTGAGAATTTGGAGCTGGACAATAGCAACGCAGTTCGGACTCCTCCTGTGGGAATGAGCAGGCAGATGGGAAACAAACCCGAGCAAAACCCTGTAGGAAGCACGTTCCTGGTTGGTAGCAACACCCAGAATCAGTCAGGTGCGATAGAGGTACACAGCTTCAGGTCAGCGTTCAGAGGGAAATGTTTTGATCGGGATATACTAACCACCACGGTGACTTTGCAGCAGCCTGTTGAGCTGAATGGAGAGGATGAGCTTGTTTTCACTGTGGTGGAAGAACTATCCATCAGTGGCATCATGGATAATGGAAGACCTTCCAGTATCATTAGTTTTAACAGTGACTGCTCCCTTCAGGCCCTTGCATCGGGTTCGAGGCCAGTCAGTATTATCAGCAGCATAAATGATGAGTTTGATGCTTATACCTCACAGGAGACTTCTACTGGTGTAAATATTGATATTGTTGTGCCCTTTGCTAAGGATCCCTTTACCAGCAGCAGACGTTCCTCCATCAGTTCATGGCTTAGTGAAGTCAGCATCTGTACAATTGAAAGTGATGGAGCCCAGTCTAGTGACAGTTTTGTCGCACAGTCATCTTACAGCTGTAATAAGTCCAATGAACCCTTCAACTTGGATTCATCCCATTTATCCGTCCCCCTGAAAAGCACTCTGAATGACAGTGGATTTTGCTTCTCTGAACTGGAGAGTGAGAGCCTGAGTTCCAGCAAGCTGTCCTCAGGCATCAGCAAAAGCCCTCAAACCTCTGAAACTACCAAAGCATCTCAGATAAAAAGTGCTTTTTGTGTCAGTGATCAGCCCATAAAAATAAAATTTAGTAACTCTCGTGATTCGCCTGTGATAGAAACAATACATTCTAGTCTTCCTAGGAAAACAAAAACTACCTCGTCTCCAATCCACAATAATACTGTCCTCAGCTATAAAGACCTGCAGAATCCACATGGTATATTTGAAGATCCCTGGCTGTTGCGCACTGATTATCAGCTGGAAGCAAAACCTGCAGACTCACTGCTGTCCCCAAAATCTCATGCATTTGGTACTGAGAAGCAGACAGGAAAAGCTGCCCAGTATTTTGGTGCAGCATCCAGGCCGACGAAGTCGCAGACTATGCTTGCCTGTTCGCAGAGGGTTGTGGATGGTTGTGAAATGGCCTGTAAATCCTCCAGTGGAGCTGCAAAGAAGTCAGAAGTCACAATGAATATGCCACAGCTGAAGAGAGGAGCCACTACGCTGGGAGTGATGCCAGTGTCGCACGCTAACAGTACTTTGTCGGAGGCTGTGACCCGAGGGAATTTGGATGCTCCCTTGGCCACTGGCAGCTTGAAATCATCGCTAGGAAGAAAGAATGCACCACAGAAGACTGTGTTGCCCAGGCCAGGTGGGCCAACACCTCCAACACCTCCTGTACGCAAATCGAGCCTGGAGCAGAAACCTGTTGGTCTGGGTAATGGTGGGGGAAAAGCCTCCAGCCTGGACTTTGCCAGAGCTGCCATGCCAAAGGCTGAAGACGAAGCAGATTTGCGGTTGAAAGCTGGGTCTTACTTCAGCGAAAGTGCCAGCAGCAAAATGAACCTGAAGGGCGACCACTCTTTGCCCAAGATGACATCCAGCTTAAAGGCGAAGGCATCAAAGAGCGAAGCTGTGCACCGATATGGGAGCCACATGTCCCTGGAGAGGTGCGACAGCCTGACGTCAGTGGGATCCAAAGTAAGCATGGCGAGGGAGAATGGGAGCGCCAGCAACAGCCGGGCAGGGCGCTCTGTCCCCAGGCTGGGGGTCCCCCCTGTTGCCTCTGGTGTGGGTTTACCACCACCCTTCACCACCCCTGCACCCAGTAAAAACAGCCAGGCAAAACCCACAGCTAACCAGAAGGTGCAAGCGAACGGGAATAAAAACCGGGGCCTCTCCGCCAGTGGGTCAAAGTCTCTCAGTTCCTCTGTGAAGTCCCTGGCGCAGCCTGCAGGGAAGGGCTCTGGCATGGCCCCCGGCGGGAAGGCAGGCCCCCGCTCTGTGCAGCCCGTCAGTGGCAAACCTGGCCGAGGGACCATCATGGGGACCAAGCAGGCCATGAGGGCGGCCAACAGCCGCGTGAACGAGCTGGTGTCGGGCGGCTCTGCCAAGGTGGGCCACTTCCGAGGCTCCACCGACTCCGACAGTGGCAACGACAGCGGCATTAACCTCAGCGATGAGAAGTCGCAAATCCCGGTGCTGCCGTCTCCATACAGCAAGATAACGGCGCCCCGGCGGCCTCAGCGGTACAGCAGCGGGCATGGCAGCGACAACAGCAGTGTCCTAAGCGGGGAGCTGCCACCGGCCATGGGGAGGACGGCTCTGTTTTACCACAGTGGGGGCAGCAGTGGCTACGAGAGCATGATTCGGGACAGCGAGGCCACCGGCAGCGCCTCCTCGGCGCACGACTCCATGAGCGAAAGCGGGATGTCGTCGCCGGGCCGGATGAGGAGCCTCAAGTCCCCCAAGAAACGATCAACAGGTACGAAATAAAGGGGAAGGTGGCCAGGTGTCCACTGGTGCTCCACTGCGTCCCTGAGGATGGGGGGTTTTCATGGCATCTCTGACAGAGAGGGAGAGGAGGTTTGGGGGAAATGCAAAGCGGGGAGATGGACTGCCTGCATGCGCTTGCGTGTGTGCACGCGTATTGCTGTGACAGCAGCTACTTATCATTTATTTTACTTCAAAGCTGCAGGTGTGATACAGGTGCTGCAGTGGAAAGGGCAGGAGAGGCGCTGGGCGCCCCAGGGCACCGGCAGCCTCCCTGCGAGGGAGAAGACAGCAGATGGCTGCCGGCAGGCGGGGGTGGTGGGGGGACGGGACGGGACGGGGGACACATTCATTCCTCCCTCAGCAGGGTCAGCAGCAAGCGCATCACCAGGGCAGCCCAAAATAGGAGGGTGTTACGGGTGGGTTGGGAAGGCTGAGGGTGCTGGGTGGGTGTTGATGAGTTTTTCTGAGGATCAGGTGAGTGTCCGGGAAGATGAGTGAGAGAAGGGCGGTGAGGAGAGGAGGAGCTCTGCTGCCAGGCATCTGTGAGGGAATTTCAGTGAGATGGGCTGGGACTGTAGTTTGAAACAAGGGAATAGGCCTGGAGGGGAGAAGTCCGTGAATTAATGAGGATAGCTGAATGTGTGTTAGATTACCCAAAGGGTAATCTGCTTAGGGGCAGAGCAGTAGGGCATGTACGTAAGATGCAGCGACTCTTATGTTAATGCTACCAGCTAATTGCAAAATTGTTGTATTGCACTGTAGTAGTGTTTTTATAAAGAAATTTTAGAGTGTACATGTGGATACTATAAGCAATAGGAAGCTGACTGGGGGAGTCACTCAGAAGGGGCGGCTCTGGCTCACGTGCTGTGCCAAGGCAGATGTGTCCAACCACGCTGTGCAGAGGTGGGCGTACAAGAGCCAGGTCCCCTTTCCTGCTCTGTGGTGCCTTTCCTTATTGCTTTCGCAGGTGGTGCTCATGTAAGTGCCACTAGTTGTAGCCACCTTCAAAATCAGGCTCATATGACTGTTGTTACAGTATTCAGTTTTACTGATCTAGGTTGAAGTCCTGTAGTATCATAACGAATCAGTGGCAATTGGTGCCATGTAGCTAATGACCAGCAGCCTCATTCAGCGACCTAAGCATACTGACTGTTGGAAATATAGTAGGAACTAATATCAGCAATACGCTGAATCTGAGCTTTTGGTTGGAAAGTGGTAATTATTGCAGTCCCTGTAGACACCCATGATGCTTGATTCTGGCAGTAAAACCAAATGCGTTATACTGATGTAGATCTCATGGTGCTTCCTGGTCAAAGCAACTGAGTTGCTTCAGCAGGTGATAAATCATTCTGGAAACTTAGTGCAACATTTGCTGCAGTTCTTTTTCCATAGCATATCAACCTCTTAAACCTTTCCTACAAATCAATATTAACAGCTGTATAAGTTGCACACATATTGAGAAGGCATTACCCACTGATGGATTTGTATTTGTTTTTGCCCCAGGAAATGCTTATAAGGTCTTTAAAAATGACAAACTATTTCTTTTTCCAATTGAAATTGCTCTATATCAGTAAATTATGTATTACTTTTTTGGAGTGCTGTAGACTTCGAGACAATAATGTGTTTTATACATGAAATGAGGTTTCCTAGGAAGTTCATGAAATATTTCTTACAAGAAATGTTTGGTGTAGACCCATTATTGGCCTAAAATATATTGTAATCTTTGCAAAGTGTTAGAGATTCTTGGAGTAGCTTACGTTGCTCCAAACTGTGTTGGAGACATGCAGTCTCTGGTTTTAAGGACAGATCCTACTCCCATATATGCCACTGGAAACCTTGTCCCCTTATCCTTTAAATTCATCCTTGGAGAAATGATGTTGCCCCCGGCTGGTACAGTGGAAGGATGTGAAGTTTGTCTGCTTAGTTTGTGTTTGACTGTATCTGTCCAGTGTCCTCTTCAGAGGGATCCTGCTGTCACCAAAGCAGTTACAGGATCAGTTACAGTGGGTGATTTCAGCAGGCAGGACTACAGTGGTGATTCAAGCTAAATTAATTGGGGTTGTGACAATGATGAACAGGTGTTGTAGAAGTAGAATTAAGTCTTCCCCTTTTCAAAACATTCCTGTTGTGATTGTTCTTGTTACATAGAAATTAGCAAGGATGCAATTAAGAGTTAGGGATGTTTTTCGTAAGAATGTGTAGAACAGGAAACTCTTCAGGTATCTATGGAAGTGTGTTGCTTTGGGGGTACCTTCTGGGATTTTGTCTCCATTTAATTTTGAAGTTTATGACAGGGCTTACCCGACAGCCTTAACTTGCACTTAAGTCTTCTGTAGAGGTCTCAGTCCAGAAGTTATTTTGGCAGCACTGCCCTCTGGGCAGCACTGTCTTGTCTGTTTGATGTGCTCCCTTTTGTAAGAAGACCAGAAGAAATAGGACTCCTTACCTCTGAGTTGGTTTTCAATAAGAGGAGGAAATTAGGCACTAAACTTATTGTCACCAATCACCTAAAACCTGCTTATACTTACTGCTACCATGTGATGTTTCAGCTTGTTTCTGGTGGCCTTCAGCCCTCCTGTTTACCTAGGGATTGGACTGCAGCCCTGTTAACATTGCTTGGCCAGCTCTATGCATGTACTCATCCTTGACACATGTAGTGTAAAGGACAGCCTTTTAGGGAATGAAGAGAGACTTATAATTGCAAGAAATGCTGGACACCAAAGTGCCAACTCTTGTATACAAAAGTACCAGCATTTTTGAAGGACATATGTCAGTGTCTGCTTCGTGAAGCTTGTGCCCTAGCAGATGCATCAAGGCAGCAGTATGCTGTTTGTTTGTAAATCTGGGAGCCCTTCTGTTGAGGAATTGGTGAGTTTTGTCATGCTCTGAGCTTCTGAGTGCTGGTGCAAATAGGTGGTGATAGGCCTCGACATTAGATGTGGTTCTGGTTGCAGCTTGGTTGATTGCTGCCTTCTGAATACCTCCTAATCCCACAAAGTCATTGACAACTGCTAGTATTCAGCACCTTGTGGGTTGACCTGGACAGGAGGTGCTCACCAAGCCATTCTACCACTCCTTGTCCTCAGCTGGACAGGGGAGAAGAAAAATACAACAAAAGGGTCTAAGGCTGAGATAAGGACAGGGAGAGATCATTCACCAATTACCGTCACGGGCAAAACAGACTTGACTTGGGGGAAATTAATTTATTGCCAATTCAGTCAGAGTAGGGTAATGAGAAATAAAACCTAAATCTTAAAACACCTTTCCCCCACCCCTCCCTTCTTTCCAGGCTTACCTTTATTCCCGATTTCTTTCCCTCCCCTCCTGAGCAGTGCAGGGTGTCGGGGAATGGGAGTTGCGGTCAGTGCATCACACGTTGTCTCTGCTGCTCCTTCCTCCTCTGGAGAAAGACTCCTCACACTCTTCACCTGCTCCAGCGTGGGGTCCCTCCCACAGAAGACAATCCTCCACAAACTGCTCCAGCGTGGGTCCCTCCCACGGGGTGCAGTCCTTCAGGAACAGACTGCTCCAGCGTGGGTCCCCCACAGGGTCACAAGTCCCACCAGCAAACCTGTTCCAGCGTGGGCTCCTCTCTCCACGGGTCCACAGGTCCTGCCAGGAACCTGTTCCAGTGCGGGCTTCCCATGGGGTCACAGCCTCCTTCGGGCATCCACCTGCTCCAGCTTGGGGTCCTCCATGGGCTGCAGGTGGATATCTGCTCCACCGTTGACCTCCATGGGCTGCAGGGGGACAGCCTGCCTCACCATGGTCTTTACCATGGGCTGCAGGGGAATTTCTGCTGTGGTGCCTGGAACACCTCCTCCCCCTCCTTCTTCACTGACCTTGGTGTCTGCGGAGTTGCTCCTCTCACATATTCTCAATCTTCTCATCTGGCTACAGCTGCTGTTGCGCAGCAACTTTTCCCCTCCTTAAATATGTTAGCCCAGAGGTACTACCACCATCACTGATGGGCTCGGCTTTGGCCAGTGTTGGGTCTGTCTTGGAGCAGGCTGGCACTGGCTCTATTGGACATGGAGGAAGCTTCTAGCAGCTTCTCACAGAAGCACCCCTGTAGCCCCCTCCACCAAAAGCTGGACATGCAAACCCAATACACACCTTAAAGCATTGGTAGTAGTTCTGGAGGGAACTGTTTGCTCTTTGCAAGGAGGTAATACAGTGAGAGGGATCTTATGTAGCCTTGCTTGGCTTTAACTGGAGGAGCAGGAGACTTCCAGATTCGTCTGCCATTATCAATATTGGTTTGAAATTACTCACTATCTCATTGCCATTGCAAGGTAATGGAATACCATTGTAGCACACCAAATAAAAATTAATCCAGGCAAAATACTTTTGCAAGAAGAGAATAAAAAACTGATGCTCAGACATGTGCTTTGGGAGAGGAACTGCTGTTACTCCCATCCATGAACCAAGTGGAACATATTTTGTCGAGGCAGTAACTCAGTTAGCAGCCTGAGGGTATTTTTCTAAAAGGAAAAGATCAAGAAAAGCATTTCTTCCTATGTATCCTGAGAACCTAGATCTTTCTTTAATTCATTCACTGCAGTACATTCTGTGGTCTGATAGTCTCTTAGAGTCTGAGGAATGCTTGTCTTTTGTATTTTAGGTCTCCAGCGTCGTAGACTGATTCCTGCTCCATTGCCAGATGCTGCCTCCCTAGGAAGAAAACCCAGCATCACTGGCCAGTGGGTTGATCTACCACCTTTGCCAGGCACTTTAAAAGAGCCATTTGAAATAAAAGTTTATGAGATAGATGATGTGGAACGATTACAGCGACACAGACAAGAGGAAACTGAGGTCAGCACATATTTTACAACAACTGTAGACAAATTACAGTATACAGGCAGAATCCTTGCTTGAATGCTGGAATGGTGTTCAGGAAATTGATTGCAATTAAAGCACTATAATTATTAATTTTACAATTCATATGTTGGGGTACCCTTAACACAGAAAATGAAAATGATTACTGTCTAAAATTAATTGTGTCTAACATGACTGATGGTGTAAATGGAAGTTACCAATGAATACATTATGAGAAGACTTTATAATCTTAGCCTGGCTGATGAAACCTTACAGCCTCCCTCAACTATAGGGTCATTAACTCTTTATGTAAATGACAGGGTTCTATTAAATCAGGGATGCACTGAGTTTAATTTACTTGTAATTGGAAAACACTTCAGCTAATTCTATTTTGGAGACCAGAGGTCAATATTCTTCTGATGCCTTTTTCCCATTTCTTTCATAATAGCCTTTCCAGGATGTTGAGAAGGTAGGAATGCTTTTAAGAAAATAAGAATTCTTATGTTTTAGGATTGAATGTAACTCTCACATTATTATTAAGCTGTGTTTATCATTTGCACTGCTGGAAAAAAAAATTCCTCTACAAACAGTAGTATTTTCAGAATGTACTAGAGGTGTTTGCTAAGTCAGAGAAGTGCAACAAATGCTTGAGTGAGGTAGCATGCTGTTCCTCTAGATTAAAATCCATTACTGTAAACTTCAAATAAAAAAACCCAAAAACCCAAAAAAAACCCCACCAACCCTGCAACCAAACAAAACAACCTACCTGCTAACTCTTACAAATAATGAGCTGGGAGCAACTTGTGTCAAACTGTTGGAGGTCAGCTCATAACAGGCGAATTCATTAAATGGTCTTCCTGTGTCTTAAAAGGGTCTGATGTATTTCCATACCAAGCTGAAGATACTGGAAAGGCGCCAGCAGCGAATCAGAGAAGTAAAGGCAAAGCATGAATTTTTGAAGGAAGAGTTGGAAGAGACAAAGTGCAGGTTGATGATGGATCCAAATAAGTGGAAAGAAGACTGTAAGTACTTCACAAAAACAGTGTTATGATTAGCTTGTAACAAATTTTCAGCACACGAGCAGGCCCACTGAAAAAGCTAAGTACTTGCTAAGATATATTGCTGAGTTGAGCCCTAAAATACTCTGTGACTCCATTCTATTTCTGTGATACGGGATTTGTTCAGTGCTGAGTAGTACCAGAAATGAACAAAAAACCCCCTCCAAACCAACCAGAAGAGAATGTCAAATCAATGCAGAGGCTCACTGTGATGCTTGTTAATATTAAATATTTATATAACCTTTTATTATCCTTCTTTCCAAAGAAGGGGAAAAGAAATGTTTCCATATCCATGTCATAGCTGGGAAACTGAGGCATGAGATTTGTTCACAGAATGCTGTGCTTAACTGAAGCCTCAAGGTAGAGTTTTGCATCTGTGAACAAAGTGAAAAAAATTTCTTAGTTCAAGAGAAATAAAATTGTACTCTAGATTATTGGCTCCCTTGTGATAGAATAAGTTTTTGCTATGACCTGTTTCTCTTACTCACTAATTTTTTGTCTGACAGTTGAAGTGGATCCTGATCTCGATAAGGAGTCACAGGAGTACCTGGAGGCACTGGAACAAGTGACAGAAGAACTGGAGCAGTGTGTTAATCTGTGCAAGTCACATATCATGATAGTGACGTGTTTTGATATTGGAATAACAGATGCACAAGATGGAGTAAGGGAAGTGGAGGTTTGAAGAGAGGTTTTTTTAAGGGACTGAAGGAAGTGAAGCTGGATCGTCCGACATGAAGTAAAGAGATTAAGGAGCTGGGAAGTGAAGGAGGAAAGGTGAAGCCTAAAAAGCAACAATGAATGTTGTAAGAGAAAGAAACAGCTGAGGGATGGGAATGTTCATGAATCATTTGGTGCCTCAACGTGACCTGAACTGTACAAAGATAAAAGTAGGATCAAGTATTGCTTCTACCAGAGGGAAGCGAAGAAAATTAGTACAAACCAAGATGTTGATTAACAAACAAACATACAATGGAAGTGCCTTTAAAGTTCATTTGATTTTCATTTTTGTATTTGGTGCTAGAATTAAAGCCAGCAAACCTAAGCAGACCACAAAATGTATTCCTACGAAATATTTTATACTGTATAGTGTATTTATGACTATATGTAAAAAAACAAACAACATTGTAGCAAAAGCAATAAGTAAATTATGTTTTCATACCTGAACTTGCCTTCTTGTTTCATAGAAAAGCTGTTTTATGTAGCAGAATTAAAATTGTATTATAATTGTTTTCTTGGTTAGGGTTCAAGATATTTTTATGAACATTTATCTATTGAAAAGGTGTATTATGGCATTTTGAGATGATTGTTTTACCTTCAGGTTTTGTATTATTACTTTCTCAGATCAAAATAAATGTTTGTTTTCCATTTTATATATACATATATAGATATATATTAACTGCTTACCTACTTCCTTGGTTACTAACCTCACTTATCACAGACCTGGTCTTTTTGGAGTCATAAACTTAATGTGAGGAAGTCTACAAAGGGCACTGTGGTTTGTTTTGGTTTTCTTTTTTCCTCTCTGACTGCAGGAATTGAGAATTATGTTTACTACCAAAACCATAAAACAAACAAAAAAAAAAGGAGCAAAAAGTTTTTGTAAATGTTAAGTTAGGTCCATATTTTTATATAGTTTTGACTATAAATATAGCATTTGCATTTTGAACTTTTAAGACAAATAGTATATCTTTTTACAGTTTTTCTAAGGAAGGCAAACCCTCAGGATCAAGTTTATACATGCTGCATGAGATTTGTGCTTTTTTGAAGGAGGCCACTTAAGTGTGGAAACTATTGATAAATTGTTGCCAAACAAATACTTTTGAAAAGTTTAATAGTGTATGTAATACCACATTTCATAATGAATCATATTTTCTAATCATCTTCCTTTTTATGGTTTTTTCAAATCCTTTGTACAAATATGTATTATAACAGCTTGCTTCAGTTTTTATCTGTGAATAAAAGATACATCTATTGTTACGATTGCTTCTTGCTATGTACATGATTTTAATGTTTGGAAGAGAGAGGATGGCCTGTGGTACACTGTATTAAATGTCATATTATATTATCTCTTTGCCCAAGAGAGATAACTGGGAACAGAGTTTTGACATTAGTCATCATAAACCAATTGGGAAAGAGAGACAAAACACCAAAGGGTGAAATAAATAGCAATGATAATACTTATATTCTCTTAGCACTTTATAGTTTACAGAACAAAGACCTGTGGCTCACATGCTTGCTTTCCCTGATGAGACAAAGCAATTAAAAATGGGTCTAAAACCACAAGAAATCTTTAGGAACTGGAATCAAGCCCTGGGCCCCGTAGGTCCATCACGGCAAATGACTACATTCATTTCTCTCTGATGCTGCTGTGTTTGCTCTCTGGTTAGCCAGTAGCTGTGCCTGGTCCTTGTCTCCCACTGATGTTGGCTGGAGTAACTCCAGGCAAATTTAACATAAAGCTAGTAAGTCTAATGACGCCATCTTGAATGTTTTCCAGCTATACGGCCAAACGGCCTGTAATGAGTGAATTTTTCCCCTCCCTCTTTGTATCTCCTTACATAGCCCTAACAGCATGCCATCCAAGCAGCGAGTTCTCTTACCCTCACAAGAGGCCTGCGAGAGGGAGGAAATGCTTTCCTGGAGAAAGCTGGAGAAGTGGAAGAGTGAGAACAAGAGCATGATGCTTAAATATGCTTGTGACTTTGCACAGGTTACAAAGGATGCCCAGCTCTTATCTACCTCTCTGTGATTTGTCCCTGGAGAAGCACGCACCGTGTTTGCTTTCTGACATTTGGTACTGCATTGGGTTGTATGCAGGGGAATGTGGTATTTCTGGAGTATCCCCTTGCTGATATCCTTGAATACCAGATATATTTATTAAGTTGTAAATTCCTGCTATATTTACTTTCTGTGTATGTGCAGAAAGCCAGTTCTTCCAAAGATGGAATCAAAACCATGGAGTGATTCAATACATTGTGGGTTTTTTTCAGAACAAGGATCAATCAGATAAACAAATACAGTCAAAATAAAAAAAGCGGCAGCATGTGGAGGGATGAGTGTTTCTTAGCAAAGGGGAGAACCTCCAAATGAGAGGGCTGAAGGAAAATATGTTCATGGGGAGCTCTGCACTGGGGTGTTAGGTTTTGTGCTGGTGCCATTACACTGTCCTTTGGAGAAGCACATCTTAATGGTGCTGCTGCAAGGTGGGTTGACCTGTGGTAGCCTCTGAGCCCTGGGCACAGCAGGGCTGGGCTCACAGTCTTTTCAGGGTAGCCTGTAACCCTCTCTTGAAAGGACACAAGAGCTTTTGTTTCTTTTATTTGCCAGCCACTTCATTGTCTCCTCAGAGGTCTTCATTGTTTCTCCCCCACTCTGGCAATATTATAATCCTCTGAAATAAAAAGCCACTAATCATCCATCCCAATTTTATAAACCTGATAATTTGTTTAAATATTCTGCTACATAGTGTTTGCTGATCAGTCCTGCATCCTTTGATACTTTCTCCTTAATTTTTAACTATGGTTATGTTTTCCACAAAGTACCAGAGGAGACATTTCAGGGCTGCTTAGTTCCATGTCAACAGCATGCATATTAAATGCATTTAGCCTCTGGCTTGGTGACACAAAACAAGCCTGAGATGCAAAATAAGGTGAGGCACTGATGGATGAAATAGCAGACTTTTCCCTATGCAAATTCTGTTCTTCATTGGTAGTTGTGGATAGTAAATAATCTTCCATATCTCAAGACATCAGAGCCTGTAATACTGCTTTCTTTATGGTTACTTCTGCTGTTCCCCCCAGTTAAAATGTATACAAATACGTGCTTAGTTTATGATTCAAGCCTATTTTGCAAAAGGCTTAATTATATAAGGTTACAAATGATAATTGCAAAATGAAACTGAATGCTTTATTTTGTTAGTTATCTCTTGAGATTTAATGATTTAAGAGAGTTATTAAATTGCACACTTGAAGAACTGATCTTGTTGGGTTTGTTACGATATCAAATAAAACCTTAGAAACCCACTGGTTGGAGAACTGCCTGAGTTACTTTTGGCAGGGCTAATTCACACTAGAATTCTTTCTCCCATGGTTGCAGATCTTCCCATGAAATCCCTCACCTCCTCCTTGCTGGGGGAATCCTTTCCAGGTCCCTTGATGGCCCACGCTTATTTCCCAGCAACAGGAAAAAATGTATTGACAGCTGCTGTTCTTTTAAACCAATGAAATTGTGACCCTAAATAAAGCCTAAAGATTAAAGTTCAAGTAGTGGGACATAACTTTCCTTTTCCTCAAACCCCACCTCTCACCAGGCTTTACTAACCAGGAGGCCAGAGGTGAGCTTGCCAGCATGTGAGGGGCAGGGAGAGAAGTCCCCACCGCCTCAGTCACAAGGTCAGGCACCTTTCAGGAAGAGGTGAAGTACAGACTGGACCAGAAATCAGGTGAGATAGCAGGACTCTTATCTGGTGACAAAGGACTCAGGAAAGTGAGGAGAACCTTGCATTCTGGATGTGGCCTCCAAGTTTACTTTTGCATTTTCCCATTCAGTGCTCATGGCCCACTACTCCTGGGAGGTGGGAGTTCAACTCACTTGTCAGAATTTGCAAGTTGAGCGGATGAGATGGAGGATTCAGTAGCCACTCCTGTAAGCTGTGCTGTTGCTCACCACGTGCTAAGCAGTGTACATCTATGGGGACGTTGCTACATTGCTAGAAGTGTTTGGAAAAGCGGTTATTACAAACACAGATTCCTTATAGAGAAATCAGATTGTGTGTAGGCAAAACCTCAGTTAATGTATGTGTAAAACCTTTTTCCTTACAGTGCTTCTGGTCTAACCAGTTCCAGCTAAGGCATTTCTAGGACACTCTAACTGCAGTACTGAAATGTCAGTACTAAAAGAGAATGCAATAGAATTAGGAGTTTATTTGTTCTCTTCTCAGCATGCAGAAAGTGTTTCATTTATTTCTATTTCAAAGTACCCATGTATTCTGTTTCTAGTTATAAACCCACATTTTCCAGTCACTTGCATTTTATTTTTAAAGAAGTTCTGTGTGGAACATAACTCCACAGGCAGCTGTTCTATGTTGTGGCTATAGGCGGGGTTTAAGGCAAAAATGTTAGCTATAAGATGACCTCTGTATCAGATGTCCAAGCTGGCAGAAGTGGACACAAATAAAAAAATGGTGCTGTAGTTGGGCCCCAATTCACTAGAGCACTTAGGCACCTGTTTAAGCAAGCAAGTAAATCTGGTTTGTATCCAGCAAAACACTCCAATTTTGGCTTATATCCCACTGCCTTGGATTTTTTTGCTCCAGGGCTTCAGATGGTGTAAATTGCTTTAGCAGTGGAGCTACTCTGACTTTCACCAGATGAAGACCCCGCTGAAAATACTTTACTTATCAGTGGTATTTGGGAGAAAAGAAAGAATAATTCTGCCAATGTGCAATGATATCATGAGCGCAAATCAGAAAGCAGAAAGTGCCTCCCAGGCTGCTCCTGTATGTAGCCTCTCATGGCTTCATGCGGAATTTGACTTGCAGAAATCTGTTTGTGCAATATGTAGAATAAGACATAACTCTTGACAGTGTAGATGTTCAGAGAGATTTATTATCAGACCTGCAGGGGAACTGATGGGGTGTGTTTAGCACGGCAGTAACCTTACAACAGCTTACGTAGGAGTCCATAACTTCACTGAGCCTTCCCAAGCCTCTCCCCAGAAGCTAGTGGGGGGCAGCAGGAGCATGATGGCAAAAGGAGGGGAATCCTTCAGGACAACCCACATAGGGACTCCGGGTGATGCACACTTCCTCTGTGGCCTGGTTTTTCCTTTTTTTTTTTTTTTTTTTATAAGTCTTTTGCTTCTGACTGTTGCATTCAGCTTGAAACAGGTGATTCGGGCATATTCCTGTGGCTCCTGGATGAAAGGATAGGGCAGCTGTCACTTGGCTACATCTCACTGGGGGATGGACAGTAAAGAGATGCTTATACAGCAAATACAAGAAAAATTTCTGCCTTCTATCCATTGCATCAACTCTTATTCAGTAGCATAATTCACTTGTACTTCTATATGAATATATTCTATAGAGATTAGGACCTTATTCAAATCTGGGTGATAAGGAGCCCTCTCTAAGACAGTTTTTGTTTGGTTAATTTGTCTTTCAAGAGGATGGCCCAGGTTCTGGTGTGAGCCAGTACAGCTTTGCTCTGCAAAGGTTTTGCTTCCTTTATTTTTTAAATGTAAACATTTCTGTAGGAGCTTCCTATCAGGTCTGGCAAAGGAAGGCAGCAGCACACATTGTGTGCCTGGTCTCCCTGGGACAGCTGAAAGAGCTTGTCCTGACTTTTGAAAGCACAACCCTGTCTTTTACTGAGACTAAATGAATCTTTGCTGTCGACTTCGGTAGGGGAAGAAGCAGGTCCTTAGTTAACTCCTGGCACTGCTGGTGTTACAGGAGTATTACGTGGCCAGAAAGAGCAAAGCCTTCAGTCCCAGGGTACTGAAAAAGCAGGTTCATGCCTCCTTGTTATCTGGCTCTCCTACCCGAGGTCAGCAGATTGCCTTAGATTCTGCCCTTCAGAGTGTCAGGGACCTAATCAGTGCTGCAGAGCTCTTAACACACTCACTCACGTGACTGTATTTAAAGCACATTTTAATTGATCTGACCTTGTATGGGAAATACCTTTAGAGTCCTAATGTGCTGCTCTCTGGGTGGCAGGCGCAGTGCTCCAGGGCACAGGCAGTAGAGAAATAAGCAGACATTTTAGAGTTTGGCCTTTGACTGGAAAAACTGACTTTTAAATACTGGTTCACGGAGCCCTTTCCCTGTGTCTGTAACAATGACACTCCATTTGTCAGCACCTGGCACAGATATTCTTACAAATGCCCCTTGTTTTGAAGGGTGCCACTCATTTTGTTGTACATTACCATTTAAATGAGTTACATTTGTACCTAAAGGCTTCAGTCTCATGGGGCTAAGTGCTGTACAAACACAATTTTTTAGCCTAAATAGACAGGGTGTGAGGGGGAAGGACAAAGTGGACTACTGTGTTTCCCTCCAAATTGAGCATGTAACAGTACCTTAAAAATATGTCTCTCTCAATGTCCTTTGCTGAGTACGGAGCAAAACATTCAGATGAGGCAGCTGAAACGCTGCAGACAGGCTCTGATGGGATGCCATTTTCAAACTACTCAGTTTTCACAGTGAAGGCTTGTTACTTACTTTTATGACAAGAAATGAGGGAAAGCAAAGCTTTTTCTTCAGCTTTTGGGCAGAGAAACAGAAGGAGGAAAATGTAATAATGTATACAAATACATCCATAAAGAAAGAACATGCCAGCACCTGGACTCTGCATGTCTTTGCAAAAGCTGTGCATTCTGGGCAGGCACAAAGGTGTGGTGAAGATTTAGGGCAGCCATGTGCTGCACCTTCCATTCTCCGCGTTTATATCCTTGGTCACATGTCTGCTCAGCCTCCTCCCAACCGAATCATTTCCAAAACCCTTATGTAGAACTTTGATGTAGCAATTTTATAAAACACTTTTGCAAACACAAAGTTTCCCTGTTTCCTCCTTTTCTCAGTTCTTAGTGTTCTGAAGGGCATTGTCTATTCTTCTTGCTGTTGCCTCTTTGGATGCCTCGCTTGGTCTCTGATTTGCTCTTTGACATCTGAAGTATCTCCACCTTTCCTTCCAGCTCTTCTTTACTAATATTCCAGTTGTAAATGCAGTTTGCCATTAGGTGTTGTGCAATGTGAGCTGGCCCCTGCCAGGAGAGGATACAGCATAAGCATAAGAAAAGAAGGACTGGTAAAAGGAAAGCTGCCTGGTAGAAAAACTGGGATGGATGCCTGTAGGACTCGAACACTCGGCTGCGTTGGAGCCAGTGAGGTTATGTTTAGAATTGGACCAGCAGTGCCGATGTGCACAGCTGAGACATTTCTTAGTCATCTTCAATATATAATAGGTCAAAATTTCTTCTGCCTGAATTCACTGAGCTATGCTTGTTTTTACACTGTATTTGAGAACTGCTCTGTTTTGTGTCATACTTTCATCACGCTGGTGGGTATAGACAATAAGCCATAATCATTACTAAACCCAAGTTCAAAAGATAGAATTTCACACTGCTAGGATTTCTCAAGGTTATTTTTTAGGCAACTGCTGAAATAATGCATATGCACCGCATATCTGTACTCCAAAGAGTACAGCAAGACAGCTTCTCATTTCTATGAGATTTCTCAATAAGGTATCCAGTAGGCTGCTAAGGGAAATGTTGAATGTGGAAACCGACTGTTTTTCTTGGTTCACATGTTCAGAGCTTATTATGTTGCCTCATTAATCTATTGTTTGGAAAAAACAAACTGCAGTGGCTCAGCAAACTAAGGTCTGGTACATTCCTGGGGTGCCCTGGAGCTTTCAAAAGTCCTGTGACTTTGGAAAAATTCCCTTCTCCAGTCTGGATGTTGAAGTTACTTGATGGGGTTGTCCTTGATAGACAGCTGTCCCAACACAAGCCGAGCTCTGAAATAGCATGGAAGCATTAAAGTTTGAAGACACATCTCGTTTACTTTTTCCTTAAAATCAGAAACTAGGGAAGCTATTCTGATTAACTCAGTCAGGAGGGACTTCCAGATGTGCTGGCAACACACTGGCTGTTTTGCCATAGGGACTAAAGATCCCTTTTCAGGTGTGTAAATTGTAGATGCAGGTTTGAAAGCTTCATGAGATTTACCCCTCCATGGTGCTCATGGTATGGATGTGATATTTGAGTCACTGATGTAGTAAGATCAGTTAATAGAATAGATAGGTCTGTATATGCTGGGAATATGGCCAGGAATTTCAGCTCTGTATGCACAAGGCATGCAGCTGTGCAGTCCTTGCCCTCCAAGGCCTTTCCCCATTAGCAGTGTTAATAATGAGGTTGGAAATGAGCACAGCAGTCTGACAGCACCATATGCAAACTAACTGGGAACCTTTGGAAATGCTAGCACCCTGCCTTCTCTTCTCTGGCAAAAGCCTCTCTCTGCCCCTTGCGTATACGTGGCTAGCTAATAATTTTGCAGCTGACGGTACCTGAGAGCATGTAGGGCTGCTCCCGGCACTCTAGGACCCATGCATGTTGTTGCATGCGTTTCAAGTGCCTTCCACTGCGTTGCTATTTACAGAGCTCCCCGATAGTTTGCAAGGGGTGATTTAACTGTAATCTCTCACAGCAACAAGCTGCACAGGCAGTAGTTCTGCTATTTGCGTACAAGTTTAAAATGTGACAATACTTCAACAAAGCCACTGTGGCTTTATGTTTACAAATGTGTTGCATGGGCCTTGCTTTTGTTGTACTATCATCTCATCATAGTGAATGACTGGTGTGTTTGGCCAGCCTGCAGCACATTGGCACGTACTCTTCTAAGGGATGTGTTGCTGCTTTTCATTTCTGGAGTGCACATGTGTAGGCTGGGGAGAGGGTCAGTGTATGACTGAGCAACTCCACTGGTTGGCAGAAGTATCTGTGGCAACCAGACTATGAATCAAGTTCTCTTACTAGTTCCCAGTCTTTGAAAAGTCCCAGGTCTAGTTTTAGCAATGTCACAGATATCAGTGGCAGTGTGGCACGGGCCTGCGGGCCACCTGAAACCTGTCCAGTTTTTGTCCTTACTGCACTGCAGTTGCTGTTTCTTGTACCTTGAGATTTAAACCACTTAATGTCAAAATGGGAGTTTTGTTAGCGTTTACATGCATCAGATTACGATCACTCCAGTTGCCCAGAGGGATGTGAGACTGATGAAGAAATAACAGATTTCACTGTGCATTTGGAACAAGGAGTAAAAGACTAGTCTGTTTTTGCAGCTCTTTTGCACACAGAGAGAGCAGTGACCATGTGGAAGGACTCAGCTTCGTACCGTAGCCAGCCTAAGTGACAATTTGACAGCCCTGGCAGTGTCCTGGTGACTCACCACACCTAGCAATCCAACAAGAGCTGGAGAGCTGCTCTGTATAAAGACAAATTGCTCTTTTTATTCTCTTTATGTTGATTTTTGCCTTTTCTAAAATGTGTGATGAACCAAAGACAGTGGTAAGATGTTTCATACCTCAGCAAACAGGTTTTTTTCCCCATATTGTCCAAACTTGAACTTGTCCAGAGGCCTTTGAACAGAAGCAGTTTGCTTTTTTTTATTGGGTGTTTCAGGCATGTTCTGACTGCATCATAAAATGACAATAGGAAAAGTGCAGAACAACTGTAACAGAAGAGAACTTGCGGCTGTTAGTAACTATATCTGAGTTTATTGTTCTCCCTTAGACCAGTATCATTCCCACACACATCAGTAACAGAAGATATTAATGAAGAGACCTTTGCCTCACAGCTTGCACTTCAGGCTATGCATGGTGTCTGGCAGGTGAAGCAGTGAAGCATGATTTCTCAGGGACTTATGAACACCTCCCCTGCATCCCCTCCCACTAAAGTTGAGCTCCTGACATGTTCCCAGTGACAACCCCAGCAGACAAAAGGCAGCATGTGCTGCGGCTAGTGCAGAGCAATTCACATGCTGGCTGCCTGGCCAATTGCTGCTACAGGGACTGCATGATGCCTGACTTGCGTCTGCCCTTCCTTTGGTGGAGGAGTTAATTTCCTCCTCTATCTCACTGCCAGTTTTCATGAAACCCTGTGGGAATGTAATTATCACTGAGATTTCTGCCCTTGGTCAGATTTGTTTGATGTTGGCCAACCATCCTCCCAGTTACTGGGGATAAAGGGGAGAGTATTGAGACGTACAGTGCTATTGAATAAACATGGCTCAGCAGAGTTCCTATGTGCAGTATGAATCTAAATAATTTGCTTTCAAAGCTGAGCATGGTATTAAAACAGAAAAATACGCAATGCAGCTACACACTCCTGAGTGATTCAGTGACTTCTAGTCCTAAACCTGAGGTCATCTCCTGTAATGAGATACATCTGAGATAGGGTTTTGCTTCTCTCGGTAAATAACACCTATCTCTGCTTCTGGGAATGAATTGTAAGTAGTTGAGAAGAGAGGATATCAGTGCAGCCAGTCTATCTGTGTTCAGCAGGGTTAGAAAAGCTGAAAATAACTCTGTCCTGGAATTTGCTTATGAGGATTTCTTTCAGCTCTAGATTCTGGTTACAGAATACATTGGTGCAGCTTTACCTGAGAGTACACTCAGGTAAATTTAGTTTGTCTGAACTTACATCAGTATTGATAAAAAGAGGATTTGTTCCTTAGGCCTTCATTCAGGAAAGCACCTGTGTTTAGAAAGGAAGCTTACACATTGGCTTAACTCACTGCCATGCTTCAGAAAGCACTTTTCTAATTTACGGGCTTTGTGTGCATTATTGAATGGTAGTGAATTAACTGGAGGTGAGAACAATTCTAGCACATTTCTTCAGCTGCTGGCAATACATGTAACTCCATTGTCTTTAATAACGAGTGCTAATTTTACACCTGTTAAGGACTTGATAAAGAGCAGTGTTAGCAGTACTGTGCTTTCTGGGGTAGATAATGAGCAATTTTGTGTTTCTGAGCCCTGGTTTTCTCACTTGCTTGTGCTGGCTGGAGTGTTACAAGGGTAAGATGTGGATTTTATTTGCTGCTGAGCCTCCTATATTATTGTTCTGCTCCTCCCATGCTGCTGGTAGGCATATGGGTGGCTCTTTTGGGAGCATGCAAGCACTGTATTTTGACTTGCACCCTTGTGTAAATGGACTGAATGGCTTTCTTGACCTGTGTGATCAGTCCTAATATGAGAGGAACATTTTAAAATAGTCTTGGCTTGCATGTGCCTTTGTCTCTAGAAGTGAGGGCAGCCTTGCCTCAGCTTTGGAGGAGTTCTAGCGAGAATTTTTTGAAGCCACTAATTGTACAGGCCATCTGCTGTGGGGGGAGGGCTGAAAAATGGTAGGTATTGTCTTAAGTGTGTAATACAATTTTTTTTGTGAATGCAGCCTTTAATCACTAGTCTTGCAAAGTAAGGCATCTGTTTCTGAATTTAAGTAGCTGAGATTAATCAGACTAATTCAAGTTTTTCTGAAATAGGCCTAATTGATCAACCTAATACCTTTGCAAAAAAAAAAAAATTGTTTATTTATGTTACTCTTTACAGTAAGGAAGACAATGAGTCTTTTAATCACTTTGCATGGTAATCTTGCAAGTTGGCGTAGAAATTTGTTTACAAAATACACCTGTTTTCATTTGTCGCTACTTCAAAGCCTGGATTGTGCTTAAAGGGATAAGAAAGTGCTGATGTGTGTATTTCCTACCAGAGTTCTCTTATTCTCATAGTAGTGCAAAAAGTTACTGTTAACTTTAAATACAACTTTGCCTGAAGTTGATGTGAATTCTTCCAGTGTAAATTGTCAGTTTGAACTGAAGCATTTAGTCTGAGAAGAGGTTTTCAGTTAAGCCTTTTCTCATGTTCCTATGGCATGCCAAAATACTTTGGTTTCAGAGCTGAGCACCCTGCTGTGAAGAGAAATCATTAGTATATGTATTTAGGTGCACAGTGCCTAGCATTCAGTGTATTTTGCAAACATTGAAGCAAGCTATTATTACAAGAGTGCTATTGAGGGTAAGCTGAGAAAGACTGAAGGCACACAAGTCAGTGAGGCTAGTAGGTAGTACACTTGGCTCTTTGTTCTTCAATATGGCTGTTGGAAAATAAATCACATCCCAGAGCTACCAGTCTAATACTGCCCAGACCTGCCCAAACATCTTGAATCAAATGCAAAAGTAGTATTGCAGGACAAAAATGTGTTTCTGAGAAAAGGATACTCATCCTGTCACTGTAAAACTAGCAAATCTGAATTCTGCTAAAGTTGCCCCAGGTAGGAATTCACTGGTATTTTTACAATTGGATATCGTCACATTCCTGGGGAAAGCTGATGTGGACTAAATGATTCATTTTATTATACGCACAGACACATTCAGGCAGAAAACTGTGGTAGCAACAAAATTGCATTGCTTTGCTTTGTGAACTTGTTAAAATAAGGTGTTTTATTTGTTGGTGTTGAAAGCTTGAACATCTTCCTTACTGTTTTCAGATAAACCCTGATGTTTCACACAGGCCTCCACTCTGGGCAGATTATTAACCCTTGAATGAAGGTACCCTTGACTTCAGTCTAACATAGCTAGTGAAAGTTATTCATATACCTAAGCCTTTATCTTAATTATCATTCACCTACTGTATTAGGGAATGGTTAATGTGCCAAAGGCAAAAAGCCCTCTGCATTTCTATTCAGCAAGTTCTTATGGGGCCAGACCTTTTTCTTAAAAGTTATAGGGTATAGCCCTCTTTCCACTGTTCTTGTAATGGTAACCTAAGAAGAGAGAAAACTATAGTATTGAACATAATGCATTGAAACAAAATTTCGTAAGTAATAAAATGCCTATTGTTTCATAAGGCTCTAGTGGAGAATAACCAAGGGAAATGACAGGAGTAAGCCAGTGAAAGTTGGCTTACAAAAACCTGGCATTATACAAAGTCAGAAACACATGGCAACTTTCAGCTCACTTTATTTCAATTAGTTAATATTTTGCAGAGTGTTTGCATGTGTAGTGCTGATCACTACTAAGATCTAGTCCACCTAAGCCTTTTACCAGGTAAATAAACCAACATCCTCCAAATAACATTTAAGCACAGTCATCTTGACTTTATCTGTCATGAACATTTGTTACAAATGTTCTCATCCTTTCCTTTCCTATCTTTTACAAAGATAGCATCATAAGGTTTGTAGGATGTATTTGGGATGTTTCTTAACTCTCAGAAGAAATTGTAACATAAATAATTTTACTGAATGATTGCTACTTGAACATTCCCTTTGTACATGTTCTTTCCTATCATGTAACCAGGATAGCACCTTGTTATCACTGCAGTGGTGGAATGAGATATCTTGGTATCACAGATGTTGCCACAGAGTGAGATAAATGTCATCACTTAAAAAAATTAAATGCTGGGACAGTCTTGGACATAGCCATGGTGCTTTCATGTGGTTTGCTGTTCTATTAATGGTGTTGTTGGAAGTCTAGCATAATGTAATACTGGGAGGAATTGTTACAACCAAGTGTCTGATCTGTAAGTAAGTAGTGATCTAGTGAAATTTGTTACATGACTGTAGCATTCTGTTACCAGAGCTGAAATAATAGGAGGCTGCTTTGTCACTGGGCTGTTTGGTAAATTTAAGCAGGGGGCTCCTTATGAGCCGAGAGGCTCAAAGGGGCTTTTCTGAAAAACGCAGGGCCTGGGAAACTGGTTAGTTGTGGGCCTTTTTTTGTGTGTGCAATGGCAGAAAGTTAAGGAAGCTGTTGTGAAGATGGAGGAAACAGAAGGAGCATTTGCGGGGGACAAAATGAAAAAGGCAGACTTGTTTTTTGTAGCAAGGTAGTTGCCTGCTGCTGTTTGCTCCTCTGGTTCTTTGGTGACAGGACTTGGTGTGTGCCTTCTGCAACTAGGCAGCACTGCACCAAAGATGTTCCTGACAAGCAGTGGGCTTACACCAATAGCAGCTGATGGGAGCACTATCTCTCTTGTTATTGGATTGCAGTCTCTACCATGACTGATTTTTTTTTTTTTTTAACTGGAGTGTGGATACTGACAGGAGTTTTAAATATATGGGAAGACCCTTTCCACCCTCAAACAATCTGATACTACCATCCTTCCTGCAGAGGAGGAAAGATCATTGTATTCTTCTTAACTCAGCAGTCCAGAAGAGCACGAGGTATGAAACTTTTTTCACTCTGAATAAATGATGACGTGTGTTTTGAAAGTCAGCTCTAAATTTGCCATTTCCTATCTATCTTCTGGTGTGCAGCCACTTGCTGAAAAGTAACAGCTTTTGTGACACAGGAAGTATGAGACTGTCTAGCAAGAGGATATAATACAGTCCTCATCCTACTGTAATAGTTTAATAATCTCTCAAGGCCCAGTTGTGATCTCTGACCCAGAGCTGCCAAGATTGGAATAATCTTGGTGTTTGAGAATAGAAGCAGCTTTACACTTAAAATTCTTGTCCTGTTGGGATTTTTGCAGTCTCCCTTGAAGTGTTGCTATGTGTGTCTATAAGAGGTCAGCTTAAACTCAAAATAAAGTTAAGCTTTTATTTTGGTTAAAACAAAGCCTTTGGTAAAAAAATAGGCTTGCATGGTTGATTCAGCCTTGTTCATCTGCAAACACCTGAAGTGATGTAACTTAACTTATACACTAAGGATATTGTGTTTAGTCTGTATCCTGTAGTGTGGAGGGATGTGATCTACTTAAGGATCTTTCTCTCCCTAGTCCCTGCTCCAAGTTCAGGTTTTCTACCTGAATCAGGCATAACAGATTTGAAAGTAGCATTTCACACCCTGCTCTATTAAGTTCCTTTTTGAGGAAGCTCTAATCTGGGTATTGCTTCTTAAATCTAGTAGTCTCTGTAACAGCTAAGGTTCATGGGGTTTTTCTTGCCTATACTTTTGCTCACATGTCATAAATTTAAATGCTGGCATTTAGGTAGGGTGTTGCAAAACCTGAATACCTGCATGTTTGTTTACAGCATGCTGCATAATGCATGCACTTTTCCCCACATCTTACTATTTCACTCACTGGCTAAAGCTGTCTGCTGTGCTACAAGTTCAAGTCTATAAAAGTTAGAGTAGTGCACGTGTGCTTAAAACTAAAGATTGCTTCTTTTGCATTCTGTCCAGGTTAATCCATTTCAGCCAGATTTGTTAGCCCAAGCATTTGGGATCCTTTCCATATACAGCCTCAATAGATTCTGCAAAGATCTTTTGGTAGGGATGCTGACAGATGAGTATCTGATTAAGGGCTAAATGGGAATTAAGATGTCCTTAAGACAGTTTTAGGCACTCCTTTATGTTGGAATACTTCTAGTGCTGAAAAGCTTTGAGAGCATAGACAAACTGGTGAAGAATTGGGATTTGGGGACACCCAGTTATGTCTCTTTCTTTGAACACAAACACTTCTTCAGATTTCTCTTTATGGGAGAAGTGTAGGTTCTTAGGCTGTATCCTTAGTGGATGCAAAGCAGCATGGCTTTACTGAAGTCAGACTGATACTGCCTCTACAGGATCTGTCTTTAAGCTTTAAGTCTTTTTCATCACTTTGCAGAGCAAAACAGGTGTGCTTTCCTCTAAAAGACATTGTGTTCTCTGTGGAGCTTCAGTGATGAGCAAAGAGAAATCTTTCCATTTAAATAACTATAGTTTATATTGATGATAATATGCTGAATTCTATAACTACTTCCACTCTCAGAAGTATCTTAATACATCCTTGAGTTTTGGGACACCTTTTCATCTGGATGTAGTAGATGGATGTAGATGTCATGGGGTCTTTAATTTTCACTCCTTAGATTCATTTTCCTTCTTTCTGATTAATTTCTCTATGGGGTGTCTGCCTTTTATATCATGGCAAATGGAGTGCCGGGGGGAGGGAGATGTAATGTTATATTAGCAGCCTCTGTTTAATGTAACTGTGCTAGTCCTGTGAACTAAATATGCTATCAAATGTAATTCCCCTGAGATGAACAGACTTACTGATACTGGGAGAGCTGTAGAACAACATATACAGACTATAGAGGAAAGCTTGAAAAGACAAATCTTTTCTGTACATTTTTTTCTAAGCCTGACCCAGGGTCTTTTCTGTTAATCTTAAATTTTGCTTTCTTATGGAGAAGGAAAGATATTTCAATGTATAGTAAGTATTTGACAGCTGATTGAATGAAAAGGTTGAAGCTAATGCGTGATATGAATTGTACTGCAGTGGCCCTGGGAACATATCAAAGAAAGGCTGAAATCAACATAGTATATTAGGAGCCCATATGCATGAGGTGTGTTGTCTTATTAAGCAAGTTTTTGAATGTCTATTGAAACACAGAACCAAAGGAATTATAAAGTCAAAGACAACATCACTCCATTATGTCTCTGCTTTCACATCTTTAATAAGACTGAAATCCATATTGCTGCTTCTGTAAATTGCAGGTCACTGTTTCCCCTGTTAGTGTGAAAGTTAGGGCTGGTGGCACTGGTGCTGATGCACACAGGAATGAATACTTATAGCTTCTTTCCTCCTCTCTGGGAGAGGTTAGCTGAGTCTCATAAGCATTTACAGGTTTTTCCCCAAAGTCTTCTGCTTTAGAAGACTTTAGATTACTTGTGTGTCTGGATGCCTCAACTGCCATGAAACAGAAGCTGCACAATCACAAAGGACTGTAGGGTAGTCTATGGCACTGACAGGCATGAGCAGTAAGTTGTGATGTGAAGTTACAGTGCACTAGCATGAACTTGCCCATGTTCTTGGGGCTCCAAGACTGCCTTGACGTGAAGACATTTTATACTTTGAAAGGAAAGGTGGAATAAGCTGCCTTGTGTAAGGTATATCTGCACTGGGAGTGGTGTGGAACCTCTTTGGATTAACCTGTGCTTTAGTGCCTTATTGTCTAAAACTAAGCAGTTGGCAATTTAGAGAGGAGTTATTTTTTCCTTCTTTCATACAGAAAACATTACTGAACAAGCAGTACTTGCCCATGCTGTGTGTGGTTGGGTTACTTTGACACTCTGTCTTACCTAAGGAGTCCCAGATCTTGCTCCTGTCTAATTAGTTTCACCCACTTGTACTAGGGATGAACCTGGAGATATTTGGAAGTATGCCAGTCACAAAACAAAAGGTGTATGGGAAAGAAGTGACTTCAGATCTCCCAAGTGTAAGTCTGGTGCTTAGCTATTAAGCAGCCTTCCTTTTCGTGACTATAAAGAACACTTGAATCTGCCACAGACTGTTTAAGGGATCTGAGGGCAAGACACTTAGCTTCTCATTCTCTGTTTACTTCTGCAATGTATGGTACAGTAAATGTGTCTAACTGAATGAAGCTTATGGTGATTAGTAAACCTTCTTGAGAAACCTGGATGCAATATACCATAGAATGATGTAACAGTGGTATCTTTACTGATCAAAGAGTGATTACTTTTACGGGAGTCTAATACTAATGAAAATTTTGTAGCCAGTACTAGCAGAGTTCATTGCCCAGACACCTTGCTGCTCCATAAACCAACAATTCGAATGCTATATTGACAAGTCAAATTTATATTAATCAGATGTATAGCCCAGGACTTAGCACATCCTTAGTCATATGTAAATAAGTGTTTGTAAAAGAAAGGTGGTGTTCTAAAAAGAACTATGGATCTTCTTAGAATCCCTTTTCTAGATAGAAGAAGGGGAAAGGTAATGCATGCAACTGCAGCTCCCAACTGAAATTTTGAAATTTAGGTTCTGCATGTGATACTGGACCTGAACCAGTAACCTCTCCATGCATACCCACCTGTCATGTCAAAGGCTCCACTAAAAAACTCCACCCTGTTCCACACACGAATTTCTTTAACACCATGGCTTCCATTGATCTATGCTTTCCCTGACCCGCCAGTTGTGATGGTATTGTGGCCTGTAGGGAAGCATATCACCGATTGGTACAGTTTTATTACAAAAAAGCCTGATTCTTGAATGGCATTTTGCTGGGGGTGTTCCAGGAACTCTGCAGAAGAACTACTGCCATGCAGAGGTAGAGACATCTGTGGTCACTGACACTTTCACTACTTGCTTTTGGCCATGTATCCTTTTTTCATCCTTGGAATTTTTGCCTGCACTCAGTGTCTCAGCATTTAAAGCAAAAAGACAGGAAAAATTTCTCAGGAAGAGCTGTTCTTGCTTCTCACATGTTGAGATTTTTCTCAGTGGATACTAGTGCTTAGCCTCTCGTATATCCATCCAAGTCTTCACAGAACCCACTTCTGATTTACTGTTGATGTTCCTCCTGAAAAGGCAGAGGGATCTTCTGTCCTCTTGATGCTTGACTTGTACTACCTTTAGAGTTGAGTTTAAGCAATGAGTCCACCTTCTCCTGCAGTCACACTGCTGTGCTGTTGTCTTGGGGAGGAATTAATTGATCTGCAATACCTTTGCCTGTGACAACATCTGTGCAGGAAATACACATATCCCTGTGACAACCTGGTTGTGGTGGTTGAGACACAGATGCTCCTGCAGCACAGTTAGGAGTGATATAGAGGTATCTCTAGCCAACTCTGAATCATGATTCAAGTGACTGGATCCTGTTTACAGTGCCATGGGTTGGAACAGCCTGTGGCAGAAGTTTGGACTGAAGTCTGGAGTCATGCTTTTTAACTGTGTGCTTTGCAATACCACTTCCTGACACCCTGAACAGAGAGTGCTTGTTCCACATGGGAATGTTCACCCAGTTTGGGGGAATTTGAGCCTTAGTTCTTCCTCATCCATCCTTGAAGCCACAAGCTAGCGGACTACTTTATTTCCCTGTTGTGACGGTGTAAGGGACACAAGTCACCAGGTTTAAGCAGTGGGGGCTTGCAGTGGTGACCTGCTTGTGTAGGCCATGGACTGCTCTGTGCTGGTCACCACTGCTGCCAGCCAGCTCTGAGGCAGCTGGAAACAACAGTGGCAACCCATCATGGGCCACAACCTCAGTCAGAGTGCATGGTTTCCCTGCTCAAACGTATTAAAACATGAAATATTTCTTAATGAAGAAAATGTTTGTGCCACCTAGATCTCTTGTGCTGCCCATCACCTCATGGGGTGATTTCGACTGAGCGTAACTCATTGAAAATAAGGCAAATTGGGACTGAGGAACAGACACAATAAATGTTTTATGGAAAAAAAACTCACCCAAAACCCAACCTCAAAACCCCAAACCCCACCACATTATATTTGTGTGTCTGTGTCCTTTTTCTCAATGCCTGAATTAGTGATCAGAAATCTGTGTTATTTAGTAACAAATGAAGTAAAATTCCCCGACTTGAGTGTTTTTCTGATGACAGGCGGAAAGGTTAAAGCTGGTAAACTTATTTTAAAAGCATGGTCCCAGATCACAAGCCTCTGAAAATGAGTGTTGGGTGCTTAAAGGAGCTTTATGAGCATGCTTTTGTTAAATAGCTGCTCTGATCCTGCTTATTCAGTCTTTAAATTAATGTGTAAAAGATGCCCATAAGCAACCAGCAGCTGAATTGACTGTGATTAGATGGATTATTACTATTACTCAGCCCAACAAGTTGCTATATGTTTTGTGTACTCAAGCAAATTTTGCTGTGCAGGCAAGTGGAATGATATGCACATGGGGTAACATAAAATCCCTCAAAATATCCCAGGATTAGACAGACTTAGGAGTTGAAATAGAAATGAATTGTCTGTGTTTCTAAATTAGAGGCTTTCTGGTATTTACATATACAAATACCTTCTATCTCAAAATAATCTGTTTCAAACAAGCATCAACCCAGTTGCTCCTTTTCTCCCCATGCTAGGAAATAGGAGCTGATTTTTCAGAGCATCAAATGGTTAAGAAGACATTATCTGCTGTAGGGGCTCCTTTAAAGAGGTCTGGGGATTCTGCTGGGTTGCTGTGTTTCATTGAATTAATTTCATACAGTAAAAATCCAATCTCTTGGCTTTAAAATTCTATAACTCTCTCTTGGAAATAATGAGGAAGTTAAAGTTTTGAAGCCATGCAAATTGCATGAGGTTGCAAGGATCCCTGGTGATAAAGTAACCCTGGAGGGTCTGCATCATATGATGAAGAAAAGGCTTTTCAATGTGGACAATGAGCCGGGTCCAGTAAGCCAGCACTCCTTCCTGTGGTTGACTAATCTGGGCTCTGAGCTTGCACTCTCCTTAGGAAGGACTGAGTGCTCTTGCTGATGGACTGACTGGGCTGAAGCATGCTCAACCCTGCCTGCCTGCTTTAAACCCAAAGGGTGGCAGTTGGGTTAAGGTAGCAAGCCTTTCTTCTGTAATTTCTGGAGAGCTCTGGAGCTTGAGTTGAACACACTGATGGCAGGTAAACCTGGCTTTGAAAAAGGGTTTAGACCTGTGGATTTTTCAGCTGAGATACAGCAATTATATTACCACCCAGGGAATCAGAGGAGTAAAACCAGGAATATACTGGGAATGGGAGAAGAACTAGGAGGCCCTGTGGTCCTCTCTGCTCCCTCAGAGCTCCTGAGGACTTCATGTCAAGTTTTTTTCCAGACCTGGGGTTAGGATGACAGCTCTAGATCTTATTCTGCTCTGCAGAACATGTTTTAATATATGACTGAATTTTTTTAGATAACAATTTATTGTTCATTGTCTAGAAGGAAAGAGATAATTGATGCCCTTACTGCAAGACTGAAAATGGCTATTAAGACAAATCCGTATTTCATAATTTCCAGGTGTTCTTTGGAGAAACTCCATATGGCAGGAAATTCAAGCCATGAGTCAAATAGTTACAACACAAACAGTATTATTTCAATCAAGGGACCTTCTTCTGAAATACACTGTAAAAATACAGAATACTTTGTTTCCTCTTTAAGCTGTTGTTCAGGAAAGCACTTAATCATTTTAAGGCTCACTGACTGCAATGTAACTTACACATATGTTTAACTGCTTTATTGTCTAGAAGTATGTTCCCAGTGAGAGGCAAGCACTCATTGAGTATGTGCCTTGCTCCACGGGTCTTCTAGCTGGTCCAGATTTGTGTTTGCTACTACAATACAATAACTTTTCACGTTTTGTGATTGGTGTTGTGTTGGAGCCTGATGTACTGCTGCTCTGACTGCTGGGTTTGGACAAGAGAAGGAAACCATTGTAACCAATGCAGCAGCACTTTCTGTAATCTCCCTGTGTCTTGGAGAATGTATTTGCTGATGGCAATTCCTTGGATAGGTGATAGCTGGGGATCAGGAAGGCATAAATTTTGTGAAAACATGATAGCAATACACTGAAATACTGTGGTATTTTTTGTAAAATTTTATAGTGAGGCTGGATCACATTGTTACTAAAGTAGCATCTGCTGAAGGGGTAGGCAAGGGCAACCAGTGTAATGGTGACTTTTGTCCTTTTGCAGCGAGTTCTGAACAACAGCTTACAGAGGAAATAAAACATTCTCCTGTGTTTTTATAGTCCTGTAAATACCCTCCAGAGCTGTTTGTTTTCACGTTATGTTGTGCTTGGGAAACCCCTTGTGGCCAAGAACTCCTTGGGCTATTGTGAGCAGCCCCAACTGTTTATAATCCAAACAGAGCAGGCAGACAAATGGTGGGAGATAGACATACAGAGTGATGTATCCAGGGTGACAAGTCATCTTTACCTCTTCTTCCAGCCATGGGCTCAGCTTTTCCTGCACACACTTGTGTGACTCCTGCACAAGCTCTTTCCTGCGTATTTCAAATGCATGTTCTACCGCACGCTGCATAAATGTGAAACCAAAGTCAAGGCAAAAGCTTCAGACTTGTTGGCCCTGAAGAAAGTGTGGCAAGTTGAAAGTGGGACTTTGTTGCTTGAGTAGTTGTCCTTTATCACCCTATTGTGGTTTGTCATGTTGATAAAAATACTGAGCCAAAATAAAGACAACAACTGGCACTTATGCAGCCTGAAGAATATCTACTCAGTGGGTAAAACCTAGCTAAGTGGGTCTAATGTCTAAGTTAATCTTCAATCATCTGTTTAAAGCTTGCAGATCAATGTATTTTAATCATATTGCATGCTATCAGTCAAATGTAAAAACAAACTTCCTTTTTTAAAAGATTAATTTACTTCATTTGCAAAAAAAATACACTTAATGTACAGGAACTTTGATTTTTTTTTTTTGAGGGCTCTTTGAATGTTCATTGAAGCAAGATTTCCATTTATATTATATTAGAGTTGACAGAGGGGGAAAAATGAATAGCCATCTGCTAATCAGGTTATTTTTCATAATGAAAACAAATCTGCAATTTCCCTAATCTGAAGGGCATAGAGCACTAACTTTGCAGAGAGCCAGTTATTTGCTGTCCAGGGAGTCTGCTTTCATCTTGCAGAAAATAACTGTTTGTGGAAGACCTTGATTGTGAAATGCTGCTGCTAAACTCACCATGGCTCTGTTCTGCCTCAAGTCAAAAGTAGCCCTTGGTAGACACTGCGATGTGCAAGGCCTATAAAAACAAGTATCAATTAATATGGTCAGATGCATAAGGCTCCGTACCCAAGTCCCAGGCTTGTTCCTGTTTAAAAGCCATGCGGTTAGTGAACCTAATCAACAAACCCTGTTGGGAAGCAGTGCACAGCACACTAAAGGGGTGTGGTAATGTGAATGTGGAGTTTTTGGAGCTGTAAGCAGGCTCCCAGAGCCTCAGTGTCTGGGTCTAAGATAAGAAATATTGTAGGCTAGTTCCAAAATACTGTAAGCTAGTTCCCTCCTGCACTGCAACTTGTCTAATGCTGCAGGAAGTATAACCTAGAAGCTGTGCCTTTTGTACCAGATGATGTCAGAGAAGTGTGAGAGTAAGCTCTTGCAAATCCTCCTTTATTTAAAGAGCAATGTGAGGGGGAGGTTGTTTTTCCATGAATCTAGTGACTTGTAGCATGTTAGTAGCAAAACTGAGAACGTTCTTGCTTCAAAGTCATGGTTGTGATGTGTATTGGAGAGGAAAGGTGATCTGAACAGACAGCACGTGTTAGTGACAGATCCTGTATACAAGCTCTGTGCATAAGTACAAAACAAAACTGATGTTCTCTTAGCTATCTCTCAACCTGCTGTAATTTAACCCTAGCCAGCAACTAGGCACCACACAACTGCTCGCTCACTCCCCCCACCCCAGTGGGATGGGGGAGAGAATTAGAAGGGCAGAAGTAAGAAAACTTGTAGGCTGAGATAAGAACCGTTTAATGATTAATAATGTAATGAAAATGAGAGAGAAGTGAACCCAGGGAAAAAAGTGAAGCAACTGCTTACCACCTGCCAACCAACACCCTGCCAGTCCCTGAGCTGTGATTGCTGCCCAGCTCCCCCTGGTTAATATACTGAGCATGATGTCATATGGTATGGAATATCCCCTCGGCTAGTTTGGATCAGCTGTCTTGGCTGTGCCGCCTTCCCTCCTGGCTTCTTGTGCACCTGGCAGAGCATGGGAAGCTGGAAAAGTCCTTGATTAGCATAAGCACTACTTACCACACTGATGTTTTAGCTGTTGCTCTCAACATTATTCTCATACTAAATCCAAAACACAGGACTATACCAGCTACTAGAAAGAAAATTAACTCTATCTCAGCCAAAACCAGGACAGTATCCACCCCTTATTCTATGCCATTTATGTCATGCCCAGGTCCTACCCTTTCCAGTACACTCCAAGTAATCACCACCACTTCCCCTGTCTTTTGAGTAATATATATGTTCATACACAGATATCATTCCCTTAGTCTATGGACCACCCCTGTAAAATGTCTGAGTTCATTCAATCCATGCCTTTGGGCCCCATCTATCATGAATCTTTCAGGGCAGGAGAGATGGTGTGTGTGCTGTTGAATTGTTGCTTCCTGAAATCTGTTCTGGTTCCATCACCACTGCACATTGCTTGGTTTAATCCAAGTTCACTTTTCATTATTCTGCGAGATTCTTACTGTAATACCATTGATATGGCATATAGCAACCACAGAAGTGATGACATACGTTATTATAGCGCAATTAACATTGTACCATTCAGTTTATTGGCTATGTTCACCCAAAATCAAATTCCCTTGAGGCACACATCGAACTCCTCCATCCTCCCGCATCACCCATTAGGTGCATCCAGGTCCTCGAGCAAAAGCAAGTCCATGAATGAGTTTGCCTCTGAATGAGTTTGCCTCTGCCTGAGACAGGAATAACCCAGACGGTTTTCCCCAGCATATTTTTACATGCACTACAGGGACTTTATCCCCTTCCACAGTACGTAAGAGTTCTGACTGAGCAGGGCCAGCTCGATTGGCAGAGCCCCTGGTATTGACTAACCAGGTGGCTTTTGCTAAATGTGTATCCCAGTGTTTAAATGTCCCACCCCCCATTGCTCTCAGTGTAGTCTTTAACAGTCCATTGTCTCGTTCAGTTTTCCTGGAGGCTGGTGCATGATAGCGGATGTGATACACCCACTCAATGCTGTGCCCAGGTGTCTATGAGGTTGTTTTCAAAATGAGTCCCGTTGTCTGACTCAATTCCCTCTGGGGTGCCATGTCGCCATAAGACTTGTTTTTCAAGGCCCAGGATAGTGTTCTGGGCAGTGGCATGAGGCACAGGACATGTTTCCAACCATCTGGTGGTTGCTTCCACCATTGTAAGCACATGGCGCTTGCCTTGGCGGGTTTGTGGCAGTGTGATATAATCAATCTGCCAGGCCTCCCCATATTTATATTTTAGCCATCGTCCTCCATACCACAGAGGCTTTACCCGCTTGGCTTGCTTGATTGCAGCGCATGTTTCACATTCATGGATAACCTGTGCAATAGTGTCCATGGTCAAGTCCACCCCTCGATCACGAGCCCATCTGTATATTGCATCTCTTCCTTGATGGCCTGAGGTGTCATGGGCCCACGGAGCTATAAATAGTTCAGCCTTATGTTGCCAGTCTAGATCCACCTGAGCCACTTCAATCTTGGCAGCCTGATCCACCTGCTGGTTGTTCTGATGATCTTCAGTGGCCTGGCTCTGGATTATGCATTTTCCAAAAACCCACAACGCCTAAAAAAAGCTTGTGTTTCCTTTTTGCTAGTTGGTGGAGATGTGGCTGTTATTGTTGATCACATCCATTGGAATCTGACGACGTCCATCTTGCCATTTCATTCCTAAAAACTGGATCTCCTGTGCAGGTCTCTTGACATTTTTGCGAGGGTGACAGCATACTTTTTCCAAATGTTCTACTAATTTTTCATGATTCTGCACTTGTTCAGGGGTGAAGTTCTCTTAGCTATCTTCTTAACCTCATGGTAGAATGGCTCATATATCTAAAAATCTGTCTGTATGAAGGTGCTAGTGAGGGAGATGAAAATATATGTATTGAAAGTAATCTTTACTGATGTCTAACTCACTTAATGAAGCTGGTATTGAAAGATTTCAGTGTTAGTTACGCAAATAAAAAATGTCAGGTTTAAGATGGTTATGGGCAGTATCTTGATGCAAGGAAAACTTCCACTCTGAAAGCACTGGTGTGAGAGCACAAAACCAAAAAACCAGAAACCCACCCCTCTCAACTTTCCTTGCCAATATGTTGGTAGAGGGAATAATTTTCCTTGCCAGCATCCTGGAGCAAGGAATTTTTTCTATCTGTGTTAACTCTTGCAAAAACTATTTCAGCATGTAAAATGTGCATGCTGAACAGTGACAGTCATGACCTTCTTTTATTGCTGCTGCTGCTCTCCTCAGGCAGAATCAAGTGCAGGAGCTGGCAAGGTATTCTCGGATGAATCAGTGCATGAGCTGTGGCTTAGATCCTGAAGAGCAGCTGTAAAACTTAGTCTATATGGAACTGGTGCTCATGAGATCTGTGTTGGTCCAGGGTTGACTTCCAAGCTTCACACAGGCTGGAGCAGATGGAAGGGAGTGGGGGCCTAGGAGCCCACGGAGAGCTTGGAGAGGGGAGGACTGTGGCAGCTGGGAGGGAGGTAAGATGAGACAACTCTCTCCATAAAGTTTTGGGTGCAAAGTTATGTGCTGCTGTTGAATTGTGTGTTGTGCTGCTTGCTGCTTTTGAATCTTTCTGCTGTGGGTATAAATCAGCAATCCCAGTTTGCTGTCAATTTAGCGTGATGATGACAGTGACTGTGCCAACAAATTAATGCCTAGGTGATGAATACCAAGGAGTGAAAAATAAAATCCTTAAAAGCAGAGTGGTGCCCTGTTTTTTTTCTGCTGCTCTATCAGAAAGCACGTCTGTGGAGCAGGGACAGTCACTCACATAAGAGTTGGTAGCTTAGTGCATCAAGCCTGTGTGGAGCTTAGCAGTGCCAGCTGGACTGGGTCTGCTGTGAGACTGTGGATGAGACTTGTCTTTTGACACAAGTGGAGAAAATAACTGTCAAATTGGAATAGAAATATGAAAGCTCATTTCTGAGCTTTGAAAGCTGGAAAGCTTTTGGAGAGCTGCGGCTTTGACATGCCTCTTTCCCTGTTTTCCCCAGTTTTGGGGCTGTGGTGATGTTTCTTACGTGGGAATGTGCAGTGAGGAAGCAAGGAAACACAATTCTCACTATGAGCATACAGATGCTCACAGGCATTTGTTAAGGAAAATTTGTAGTTAAGCAGAAGTCTGTGGACTTTGGAGAAAAATTTTACAAGCTATGGCTTTTGAGTATTGAATATCAAAGGTGCTGAGTCCATAGAAGGATATGGGTTTTATTAGAGATCTTATTAGAAAGATGGTAGCATATTTTTGTATGTGACTTCTCCATGTTGCATGGAGATTACATGGACAGATCAACAATATGACATGACCTTAAAATCACAGAGCATTTATGTGTATATGTGGCTTTTTATATGTTTGCTTCCTTTTGAAGTAACTTCTCAGATTCTTCAACTCCTCTAGGAAAAAAAAATATTCTACACTCATGGTAAACATCAGCTGCTTTACATTTGGAAGGGTTTAGATGAGTATTTGAAAGTTAATGTAGATCATCCTCTCAAACATGCCAGGGTTTGCTCAGGCTGTCAGTGTCAGTGTATTTTTATACGTACCCTCTACTTTAAGTACTACATAAGCAGAAAAATGAGCTTTGTGTCAGTTCATACGGGAACAAAACTGGCTAGGACATCCTGAACTAAAATAATGTGATGTACCATGACTTCATGTTTTGGCCTGTCTGGACTGGAGTGCTTTCCATTCTTTCTCCTTTGATCCTAATTTTAAGACTTCTCTTATGGCTGCCCTTGATGTAACACGAATGCAGCCATTCTCAAGGTCCCTGTCAACTCCCTGGGGGTTTGTTTCCATTTCCTGTATTTTTAGGAAAGAGCTGATGAAGGAACTCTTGTAGAAAAGAGATTCCCTGTTAAATATTTCTTTGGAGTAGAGCTAAATCAGATTGTCTCTGAAGGGCTCTGAATTTTAGAGATAAATATTTTAAAGCACCTGAAATGCATGGTTTTCCTGTCTTCCCCTCAGTGAATGAAGTAAGTGCCAGATTCATGTGCAGTCCAAGTTTGCCTGTAGCTTTTAATCTGAACTGATCAGCTAATGCCTGTTGCTGATATTCTATTTTTCTATAGTCTACAACATACTGATGCTCATGTATGTGTGTTTCACCATGAAGATCATGGGTAAGGACACAGGCAGGGGTGCAGTAAACCTTTCTATAGAGGAACAGACCAACAGTTACTGGCTGAGAAGTGGCCCATGTAGACTATATGCATAGATATGAATTCAAAGTTCTGCATGCATTCCTGGCTCTAACACATGTACATGTGTTAGTGTAGGTGTACATGTGCTTAGTGATTATTTTTTAAGGTTTATTTTGGCCTAGTTTTATCAAAACTGTTTAGAATAAGCCAGTAGGTAAAGTTTTGGAAGTCTTTGAATTGCAACTCCAAGAGATTTCATTTTCACACCAATTAAGATCTGGTAATATCTTTAGGTAGTAAAAAGGAACCTCGTAAGGAGAGGAGTGCATCAGTTTAATGTTCATATGGTAATTACCTATTTTGGGGTGACATTTAATAGACTGAAGTTCACTGCTGTTCATTTTATCCTTTTGTGCGGGGATGGCTGGAAAAGAACGTGTACTTAACATTTTGGGTAGTGAGAAAGGAGGAGAAAATTATACCCCTTGGCTATGCTCTTTTGATCTTGTATTTTTACCAAGGTGAAAATGTAGTATATGTCAGATGTTAGCTACAAAGTACATCTAGACTATTTTTGTCTTGGACTTGCAGAGAAATTGGTCATTCAGACTGCAGAAACATTTCTTTCATGGAGGAGAAATTTTGGCACCTACCAGTGCTTTCTTTGAACACTTGTGGCTATTTAGACCATGTAGTTACTTTGCAGCAGCCAGTAACTCAGCTAAGTTTGGCAATATTGGAAGTAGAGCAGAGATATTCAATCTATGTTAAATCCCATTATACCTGGATTTCAATTTAATCTGTAGACAAATTAAAGGATTTGTGACTTGTTTTATTTTACTGTTTCATATGAAAGCAATACCAACACATCTGTGATTTTTAAATGGGAATAATTAAGATGTGCCCATAGAATTATAATAGGGGTACAAGCCTCAGTTTAATCAGTGAAAACTAAAACCAGTGTGATTTACCTGCATTTTTTTATCCCTCTTCATTTTAACATTTGGGAGTGGACAAGGAGTGGGTGTTAATAACAACAAAACGTAAAGGTTTCTGCCACCTTGGGGAAGGATATGGTGTGAATGATACACAGGCTAAATGTCTCTCAAGGCTTCATGGGAAGCTAGCAGTAGGGAGAGGTGTGAGGGGAATTACATGCAGCCTTACTCCAATACCGTGAGTCTGTCTATTGTAAAACAAAGATGTAGATATGCAGGAGAAAAGTGAACCCATGGTGTCTTCAAGTTACACTAACGTATGTAAAACTTGAGATGACTTTTCTCTGAATTCTTTTTTCTACCTCTGAAAATCTTCTCATGAGGCAGGTAGGTCTCCGTTTTTAAAAACCAAGAAATTTATGTCTGAGGAAATATAAGTAGCAAAAGGTGTGAGGGGTAAATGGGCAAAGAAAGTATTTGGATGCTGATAACCATGCCTCAGTCTCCATTGTTAACAGCAATTCCCCTTCTTGACAGACACCCTGCAGAATAGCAGGAAGCTCTTCAGTGAGGCTTTCTTGTGTTGTGGAGAGAAACGAAGGACTGTTTCTTTTGAAAAAGGCCCTTTCTTGGATGACTCTGTGTGAAGTGAAGCTTTACTGTTATTCCTCCAGTATATTGTCAATAAAGATGTCCAAATAATTTTAAAAAGCATCATAGGTCAGGATTTGCATGGAGGAAAACAGGGAAGAATAAGATTATTGGACTAAATTATTATCTGATCCGAACTGACTGGGGGGGTTGGTCTCCTGAAATCATAAGTTTTGTTGCTAGTTATGGGTCTGGCCCATTCATCACTGCTTATGCTTGAGTCTCTAGATATGACAAGGACCACACACTTGCTGATGAAAATGAACTGGATTAGTACACTTGGAAGATCTTACATCAGGTAATTATAGCTGTATTTTTTAAACCAGTGTTTTATACCNNNNTTATACCCTTCTACAGAATATATTTTCTGAACTAATCATAAGAGGCAATGCCTGTTGCTGAAATGAAGTACCAGAATCTCAGTCTAGCATAAATCTACCAGCCAGAGGAGTTCTTCTAGTTCATACCAGCTTGAGTCTCAAAATTTTCATTGTCCGCACAGGTATTTTATATTAAAAGAACAGAGGCCAGTAAAAGTGGCTGCAGGCTGAAGCAGAGGCTGCAAAAAAGTCTTTATGAAGAGCTGTATGGAATGGACTGATTTGCTTTTGAAAACTATCAAATCTTCTGGAAATCCAACCAGATTAACTAAAACTGTCACAAATTTGGATCATATTCAGTGATTTCATCTAGCTGAGAACTTTTTATATGTAAAGACTTTCCAATTTGTCCAAAACTGGAGTTTTCAGTTTAAAAATAAAAAAAATAAAGAAAAGCTTTACAAGGTTACATCCAAATTAAGTAGAAGAGTTTGCTTTGAAATTGAACTGTAAGTAATTTTTTAACTTGTTCTTCCCCTGATATCATGAGATAGTTTGTTTGAAGTCAATTTGAAATTTTGCCCTGAGTTTTTTTTCGTCATGTAAATTGAGAATTAGTTGTTCACTACATCTAACACATCTGTCACAGTAACATTCAGGAAGAACTTTCAGACTCAAAAGACACCCGTATAAACTGAAGAGCAGTAGTGCCGTACGAAGTACCCAGTACCCATTTCAACTGAAAGGGACATTAATTGCTTGTCAAACTGAAATGTGCCACATTCTCATCTCTGAACAAACTACTGTACCAGAAGGGGAACATCAGACTCTTTCCCCCTCCCTCAGATGAGGAATTTTGTTATTAAACTGTTTCTTCAGAGTGTCTTGCAGTCTCAGAAATCAAAGGTCATAAAGGTAGAAGACAGGGGTTATTTATTTCTACCCTGCTGCTCTAATTAAAGGGTTAGAAGCAACCAGAGTGTCCCAGTTCCCTTTGGTTCTCAGTAAGCCTCTACAATTTATTCTGGAAGAGGTGGAGAGAAGGGAGGATAAAATAGCCATGTCCTCCTGACTGCTGATCTTTTAAAGTCTTTGATCACTATTTGCTTGATTTTTATTTGCTTTGCAAGAGGAAGGAGCATTGCAGAGCTAAATTAAATAAATGCATTTAAATAACCATGCATCTGATTTAGAGAGAAGGACAGGAAGGAGTGCTGCTGCTGATGTGAGTTGCAGAAAGAACCAAGTAGCAGTCTTAGCTCATCGTTTCCTGCCTGCTGTTGCTTTAATGTTTAAGTTGTTTTCAACATTATTCAAATGTATGTATGCTTTTAAATTTCTTTGTTCTTTTTTCTATTTAAAAAAATATATTGAAGAAATATAAACTCAGCAGGCACTCAAGTCAGTGAATATAACTGCAACTGCCCTCTGGGCTTTGCAGGGTTGCGTCTCAGGAGCCAGAGGGAGTGTTTGTGGACAATAAGGTGGTATGTGCTTTGTACCAATGCATCTGGCCTAGGATGTCATGGTCTTAGGGTGTCATTACAGGTTGATGTGCTATAGTAATCTTGGGGCTGTTCTAATGTGCTACAGCATCATGACTACCCTCCTTTCACTGCACTGAGTTCTCAGTAATTTGTGGCTTATGATGGAGGCTGTGCCAATGTATTTCTGTATATATATGAACATATTTATGTACACGTAAGCAACACTAACTATATGTGGTAGGTAATTGATTTACCTCACTTCTGCTGTTAATTTGCATCATTGCCATAAGCACTGAGGCTAAGGGCTTGGAGATTCCTGAAACAACTATACTGTCATGGTTAAATCTCAATTATGTATGGGTTGAGGTTAGGAAAAAAGCAAGACTTTGCTCACTTGATCGATGATGGTCTACTTTCTGGCTGCCAGGTTTGGGTATTTTGTTATCCTGTTTTGTACTCTCTGTATGCACCTGGGTGAATTGCCTGAAATGATGGGTAGTGTGGGAGTTAGCACCTGAAGATTTGTCTCCTAATCATATCTTCAGAGCATCAGGTGAAAACATGTTATTTGTTGACTGCAGAAATGGTAACATGGGCTATGTTTTCAGTGGAGTCAGCTCTCTTGCTCTTACAAGGAAGCACTGGTGTTTCCAGCTTTTCAGCTTTCATCTTGAATCTTAATATTTATTTAGTGTCGCTTTGTTTCAAGCTAGTACCTGAGATTCTTGGTTTAGCTTTTTGGCAAGAGGTTTGAAAAAGGGGTTCAACTACTCAAAAAACCATCTCAACTCATGAACAATGATAGCATTTCTAACTTATTCCTGATTGTTGGAAACATGACTCATAGGGTCTGTTTGTTTGAAGGTAGATGACACTATACTTATTGTACCAACTGCAGAAGACTTTGCTTGCAGCCTTTGGTTAATTTGTAAAGATTGTCATATTCTGTTTTTTTTTAAAAAAAAGATCTAAAATAATTAGATATTTCATGTGGGCTGTGTCTGCTTCTATTATTTATATCAAAGTTGCTTTTGAATAGTGTGAGCACAAAATTAGACCTTAAAATTAAGCTCTTTNTTAAGCTCTTTACATTTATTACCACAGTCAACCTCCAAAACCATTATTTGGGGGGAAAAAAAAGTAGTAAAGGAAAAAAGTGTATCAAATCTGAGCTAAAGGGAAATGTTAATGGTGGACTGAAGTCCTGAAAACAGACTCATGTAATAGTGTTACAATAGGAAATGATGATGTTATATAATGCACAACAAATATTTGCAGCTAGGCTGGTGGCTAGCAACAGCCTCCTTAAGACATTAGAAAATTTATCTTTTATTCTACTCTAGAGGAACCATTTTAGGTGAAATTGCTTAGAGGCAGTGACTGCAGCACCATGGAAGCAAATAGAGTGCAATCAGTCCATGGCTAGGTAACTGAGGTAGGCGTTGTATCATCTCACCCTTTAATTTGTGTGGAACTTATAAAATATGCTGGGAGCCCCAAATAGCAGTGCTGACAAACATGAGCTTCACATGTGGTGTGGGGGAATGTACGTTGTTATAAGTGGCATATTACAGAAGGGTAAATGGAAGTTCTCTCATAAGCAGTTTTTCTAAACCTTGTTAAATGCTGATGTCCCATCCTTTTAATTAAAACAAGCTGGCATTTATGGCTGTGTGTAATCAAGAAGTGGAAGATTTTATAACACCTTTTTATCCCCTGACATGTGGTGAGGGGAAATACCAGTCTGTCTTTATTCACGTGCATCATCTGTCAGAGGGCAAAGTTTGTCCAGTTTTCCCATGCATGTAGATTTTCATTGCTTGTGTAGCTTCTGTGGACATCCACATTGCCCGTCTGTATCTGCTTCTGAAGTGAACCTAATCATACGTTGTTAGGTGATTAGTACTAATCTGCTGGCCTGTGTATAATAAAACAACTGTGCATGCATTGTAATGGCATATTTAGCTGAGTGGTCTTGCTTGTTTTGTTGTGCTTCTGCTGTTGCCAGTATTTTCAGGATATTATTACAATATACATTAGCCAGTACATGAATCATGCCTGTTCCCAGGCCCCCATCTCTACTGCCAGCCGTTCCGTTGGGTTGGGATGACAAGTTGTGGTGCTTTATGCATGATTAGTTACTCTGAATATTTCTCATTCCTATTTATCTTCTATACTAAAATTGTCTTTCCCCAATTAGTTGCTGCACCTTAGCTGTACACCTTAATGCCCACCTCTTCTCCCCTGCTATGTTTTATGTGCACATTTATGATCTTTGCAAATGATCAACTATAGCTCCTCTAAACTGCCAGAGACTCAGTGCTACTTGTACTCAAGGATATCCAAGTTGAAAGATGGCGTTGTTCTTCTTTATCTTTGGGCTGGTAGTGGTTTTAAATGTCACAGAGGTGGCATGTTCAGTCTCTAGGGGTAAAGTTGGCCTACTACTGATTGTAGATACCTGATGCTGGTTAAGAATGAACTGTTAACAGGTCTGCTTTTTGACTAAAACAAAAAGAAATACAAGTGGGAGGGAAAAGGAGACTAGTTAAAAGCATAACAGGTAAAATGTCATCTTAGTAAATTGTAGAGTATATTTTAACCTATAGTCTTAGCTATGCAGTCCAGGAGACTATTGTTCCTTATGGGTTAAGGATAAAGCTGATGATACTGGGATTCAAAGCCGAAGGTTTAATTTTAATTTTGCAGAATTTCATGCTGATGCATTAGAAAAAGTGCATTGCCACTTGCTTTTTACATAAGTGAAAGAATGTCTATAAATCTTTATTTGACTCTAAACTCAGGTTTTATTTTAATTGTTTTTAGGAATATGTCAAAAAGGTAGATACTCTAGACCTCCAGTATCATCCCACTTTTATCTTTACCAGGTTGACTGAAGAGCTATTTGATTTCCTTTTTGGGCTAGGACTGGCAAATGCAGATGCCTGCCTGAAATTTCACTAGTTGCTGCTGCACAAGAGCTTCCCATGCTTGTTGTAGTCAGAGGCTGCTAAAAATACATGTTTTTGCATGAAGGCATAGTTCAATGGGGAACTAGAAGAGCATTAAAATACCAATAACCCCCCTAAGGTTGCTGTTCCCAAAATTCTTCTCAAAATAAAAACAACCAATGGAACCTGTAGGGATACATCCACCTAAATGTACAGTAATACTTTTCAGAGGCATGGATGAGGAAGTTAAACTACTTGTTTTGTGTAATATTTCCTTTCTGAACCCCTAATGGCAAATAAGGAAAAACTACCTATGTGGCCTAATAGCTCCTCTTCGTATTCCTTGATGAGTTCCAAAATAGAGCTTCTACTTAGAGAAAATGCCAAATTGTACGTCTAAGGAAGTATCCTCAACAGGCAACGCACTGGGTAAAGGTGAAATAATGTGGGTTGTTTTTTTTTTTTTTTTTTTTCAACTCTTGATGTCGGATCAGAGTTTAAAATATTTTATAGTATCCTGGGCAATCAACTTAGGCAGAAATTTTCTTTGGTATTGGTCAGAAAACAACCCTTTGTAAGCAATACACTGGAATACAAACTTGCCAGTCAGGTGTGTTGACTGGCATTTCTGATGTATATTGGAAAAAAATTTCCCTTTAAGGGGAAGATGAAGTATTGATCTTGCCTAGTTGCTATTCCTTCCCATATTTAGGCTAACATGGAATTCTAGGTGCACTATGAGGCTAATTTTATCTCTTAGCATAGCTGTAAGAATATGTTATTAAACCAATAGACCAAATTTTTGTTAGCTGAAGCATCTTACTTCCTGCTTTACATACATCTTAATTGCTTCAAGGTCTCTGAAATCTACTTCATGTTCTTCTAGAAAAAGTTTGAAATCCCTTTTTTTACTACTCATTTAGGAATTCTGCGTGGCTTAGGTGTCAGGCTCCATTTGAATTGAACATGTAGTGGGAGACTGATACTGCAAAAGCAGTTTGGGACGTTCACTTTCTTTGCAAATACTAATTTTTGTCTCTGTTTAAGACTAATGCTTGACAATGGCTTTCTCTTTGAGGGACTACAGTTTGGTCCTATGCAAAATGTCAATAATGGCCAAAGTACAATTTAAATCCTTAGATAAAGGTCCTAATGAGTGTAGGGAATTGGGGCTTGTATCCTTAGAAGGCAAACAGTGAGCATAAACTTTATCAAGATCTTTCAATCTCTACCTCTTCTGAACACATCCCTAGCTATAGACAAGTTATAACTGGGTTCTCCATATGACGGGAACTCCACCCAGTGTATCTCTTGGTGAAGCAACCATGTCCAAATGCAAATCTGTTCAGAGCATGCTCAGGTTCAAGGCTTCCAGGAGGCCATAAAGATTTGGGGTGAGATGGTCTTTAAATGTGGGTCTCTAGGCATTAATCTTACTATGAGTCCATCTTATCTGAATTCAAATAGACTGAATGCATTTTTTCCCCCCCTCCTCATGACAGCTGTGTTCAGGAACAGTGTTACAAGAAGATTGCCAGTCATCGCTAGGGCTGAAAGAGTTGTAAAGGAACTGCATTTCTGTGAAGCAATATACCATTCTCGGGTAATAGGGATGAGCCATCACCATCTTATACAGCTTAGCTACAAATGGTTTGGTTGCTTGTAGAGGTATCAACTGAAAAAATCCAGGAGTTATAACTGTTGTTTACACAGGGTTGTAAGTGAATACGACATGTGAATGCTTTTGACTAGCTTTAGATATAAGCATCTCTTCTTGATGGGTCTTGAAGGCCTTCTACCAAGAATCCCACGCTGGGAAAATAATCTGTTTTGCCAAGGCTTTTTAAATTAGAGGGTTTTGATTTCGGTGCACATGTTTCTATTTGGCCTTGAAATTACACAATGGTATTTTGCTTTCTTTGGGCTTGAATTCTTGCCCATTTATTTTTGCACAAAAACAAGAGAATATAGTATTAAAATATAGTCAGTTCCTCAGCTGGCATAAATCAGTGTAGTTCCACTGGCTGCCCTAATTTAAATCCAAATTTGATCAAATAATTTCAAATTGGGCCGCAGAATGAATTAAGTACATATAAAAAAAGTCATTAGGTGCCTAAAACCCAAGTCTAATTTTCCAGTAGAAGGGCATCAGCTGCTACCTTGTGCATTCACAACCTCATATTAGCTGCTTATGGCTCAGTAACTGATATTGACTGTGAAGCAGACACTTGGCTGCTCCTTTGGCCAGCGGAGAAGAAATGTTGGCGGCTGGCTCTCTTGAAAGAGCAGAGCTATAAAATGAGGAAATAATAAAACATGATGATTAGGTTAGGGTCACAAAATATTGTAAATAGGAACATATTGGCCTTTCTGCTGTTTTTAAAGCTCTTTGTATTTGGCTAGCCAGCTTCCTGGATGTCTGTGTTGCCTTAACTGTTTGGCTGTCTAAAGGTGATGTATAAGGAGGGAAAAAATAAACTGTTGGTGACCTTTTGTGTACACTAAGGCCTGAAACAACTGTTTTCTTGAAAATGTTTCCTTTCAGAATTTATTTTAGCAATGAAGTCTTTGCTGTCCAGCTGTCACCCCAGAAGTCTTGGTAGCATATAGGATAGTACAGGACAATTGCAGTGACCAGTATTTGTATCAACACGTTTAGACTGGTATTTTTAACCCATCTATTTTTGCACAGCTCCTGGTTCATCTGAGAATTACAGGTGCCTCGGAAAAGCAAATACAAAATAACAGTGTATGTTGTTAGAGGCTGCCATGCCAGGAAATGGGAGCTACTGCCAGGAGCGATTCACAGCCATGACTTGGTGTTTACATCTGAGCTTTTTGCTTCACAGGGGTGAGCTGGCTTAGCTTTTTTAAAGCCTTGAACAATCAGAAGATATGGGCTTCAGCAGGAGCTCTGTTGACCAATGACTTTGAATATGAAATAATGTGTAGGAACTGAGTGGTGATGGGTGCCCTGGGCTGAGGGTGAAGGGCAAGCAAGAATAAGTGTAAAACTGCAAGTCTGGCCCATTGCACTGTATCTGCCATGTGTACATGGGTTTCAAAGGAAGGTTGAATCAGAGTGCGTAGGGCTTTAATGCTGAGTCTTATATGAATTACCTTCTATGTGCAGGATTTGATTTCAAATAAAATCTTGGAAGTGTTTTGTACTGCTATTCTCTCTATCCCAAAGCTCATTATCATGGATTCCACATTTGTTCTTGTACAATTTTCCTGAGCTTTTACAAACAGGTCTTTTGTTGTTTTTTTGGGAAAAAAAATATTTTTGTTTCTTTCCATTTGGTGCTGGATGCAAACACCAGGATAATTATGGGAGGGTACAAGCACTTGACACATCCAGAAATATTTGGTACATTTGGCCAGGAAGACTAAGCTACTTTTGAGCTTGGTACTCAACACCAGTCAGTACCTATCGAGGTGAGGTGGGGAGAGGGGTAAAAATCTTTCTGTGGACATAGACTGAAGGAACATGCTGTGTGAAACCTCATTAGCCTGTTATTGGGACACAATAGCTTTACAAGCCATGAGATGCTCGTTTGTTGATTCCCACCTAGGAATGTCCACCTGTATGCAATTCCACTGGGTCTGTGGCCTAACAGATGGTCCTAACTAATGAAAAGAGTCCTTTTAATTAGTCCGTCTAAAGACATTTATTCACACTGGTGGGCGCTCCCAATAAAGTTTCAGTGACTAGGTTCTGTGTTGCTGGCTTCCAGCAGTCACCATCTGTTTGGTGGCAGAAACTGGCCATGATATCACTGCATGTATTTCCCACTCCAGTGGGCTGGAAACAAGTTTAAAGTGTGGGGAAGGAGGGGGGAAAGGTCTCCTGGTTACTGCATACAGCATTTTGAAAGATGTGGTATCCCTGCTTCCAGACCTAGGATTACAACAGTTTATCCTGCTATCTCTAGCAGCAGTTTCAGAAGGCAGATTTAGAAATCATGCTTACTTCCTCTGGCAGCAGTTTTTAATATTTGAGAATACCTTCAGTGTATTTGTGTTGTAGTTTAACCCCAGCTGGCAGCTAAGCACCACGCAGCGGCTCGCTCACTCCCCTATGGTGGGATGGGGGAGAGAATCAGAAAAGTAAAAGTGAGAAAACTCATGGATTAAGATAAAGACAATTTAACAGGTAAAGCAAAAGCCACACACACAAGCAAAGCAAAACAAGGAATTCATTCACTCCTTCCCATCGCAGACAGGTGTTCAGCCATCCCAGGAAAGCAGGGCTCCATCACGTGTAACAGTTACTTGGGAAGACAAATGCCATCACTCTGAACATCCCCCTCTTCCTCCTTCTTCCCCCAGCTCTATGTGCTGAGCACGATGTCACATGGTGTGGGACATCCCTGGGGTCAGTTGGGGTCAGCTGTCCCAGCCTTCTCCCCTCCCAGCTCCTTGTGCCTCCCCAGCCACTCGCTGGTGGGGTGGGGAGAGGAGCAGGAAAGGCCTTGGCTCTGTGTAAGCCCTGCTTACATAGCCCCATACTAGCTACTGTGAAGAAAATTAACCCTACCTCAGCCAAAACCAGCACAATTTGCTAAGGCTCTTTTTAGACTGTTAGCCTATTTCTTATTTTAATATTGAAAATCCCTCTATTTTTAATGACTGTTACAAAATAATCCAAAATAATCATAATTAGAAATGTAATGTCAGTAATGCTTATTCTAGGAGGACAGGAGTTTGCACGCTAGAGGAACCTCACTGGCTGCATATTAAAGGGAACCACTTAATGACAACATTCAATTAAAAATTAGGAGGGATGATAGGGAGTTGGAGCAGTACAATAGAAGATTTGCAAGGCTTTATCACCCATGACTAGTTTTATTTGTCCTCTGCATACTAACAAACTAGTTCAGTTAAGGGGATAATTAAACTGGGGGAAATCACAAAGTTTCCTGGAGAAGAAACATAGGCTAGTGATGAGACAGGAATTGTGGGAATTCAGCATCCTTCAGGAAAATTCTGACTAAAGTGGTGTTTACATATTCAACCTACTTACAGCCCTTCCCTGGCCTCCTCCCAGATCCTCCCCACTCCCAAGCCCTAGCCAAATGCTAACTTTATTTTTCCTTAAGCTTTAATTTTCAGGTCTGTTTTTAATGAAAGCTTTTTGCAGGAAAAGGACAGTGGAAATATTCGATCTTGTAGTTTTTATTAAAGACTTCCTGATAAAGTTTAATCTGTCAAAGACAGATGTCTGAACTGTTGAGAGATCTTACAAATCATTGTGCCTGTCACCTTCATCTTCCCCCTCCAAGTAAATAAAGGTATCTACCATTTATTTTCTGGTTTCTGTGTTTTCATTTTCATGTCCTTAAGCTTTTGCTGAAATGCTCTTTTTATGTAAAAACTGAGGCACTGATGCCAATAACATTTCTCGAAGAGGTAGTATTAAATAAACCCCCAAATCATGAAACATACTAAAATAACAAGATATGGCAATATTGTAATAGTCAAAGGCAAAGATCTGACAGAAGAAGTGGTACCCATTTTGGATTAGTACATTTACTTTGATGCCCCCCCGCCCTGTTAACGTGATCAGATTTTCATTGTTAAATTACCTGCCATTCTCAAATAGCCTGAAGGGCAGGCTTGAGGTCATATTCACTCCAGCTGTCACTATTGCTTGTGGAACTCCTTCAAATGTCATTTACTTCTTAGGTGGATAGTTGCCATTTTGTTGACACTGGGAGACTGGCTTTTGGCAGATAAATGTGCCTGACCTTTGCTTGGAAGGACCCAGAGTTTCCTTCCCCAAAGGCAAATTGGTATAGGAGGCAGCCTCATGCCAGGATGTGTGCAAACCACTTTACGAAATTATGGCTCCCACTCCCAAAGACCTACAGCTTAGCTAACCATAAAGGTAATGATTGTGCTGAAACCCTTATTGACGCTGTGCCTGAGTTGTAATTTTTTTTTTTGCTATACTGCCTAGTCATGGGCCAGGATCCTGCTGTTTTGGATATTATACAAACATAGAACAGGGTGTCCTTGCTCCAACAAGTCTATGCTAAGTACAAGATGGCAACAGACAGTGGCAAACAAAATGATAATGCAGCTCTAGGCAGACCCAGCAGTAGCTGCAGGCTATTGTCAAGCACCACACAGGTGTGGTCACAAAAATTAAAGGAAGTGCATGTTAGCTGTGAAGAGCTTCAGAAGGGAAAATATAAAGATGTGAGTAATGAGTGTTAGATTAGTTCATGGGCTGATTTCAGGTGGAAGTCAGGTGAGAAAAGGACATGAAAGACCTTCAAATTAATAATTTTTAGATAAATTAATGGAAAATAATAAGAAGTATTAAACCACAAACAAAAACTCTGGTTCAGGAAAATCAGCAATCCTGGTTAACAGGGGAGTTCCCAGACGACTGGAGACTTGCCGATGTGACGCCCATCTACAAGAAGGGCCGGAAGGAGGATCCGGGTAACTACAGGTGTGTCAGCCTGACCTCGGTACTGGGGAAGGTTATGGAGCGGTTCATCTTGAGTGCGCTCACCGGGCAAGTGCAGGACAACAGGGGATCAGGCCCAGCCAGCATGGGTTCATGAAAGGCAGGTCCTGCCTGACCAACCTGATCTGCTTCTACGACCAGGTGACCCGCCTAGTGGGTGAGGGAAAGGCTGTGGATGTTGGCTACCTGGACTTTTAGCAAGGCCTTTGACACAGTCTCCCACTGCATCCTCCTGGAGAAGCTGGTGGCTCATGGCTTAGACAGGTGTGCTCTTTGCTGGGTAAAAAAACTGGCTGGATGGCCAAGCCCAGAGAGTTGTGGTGAACGGAGATAAATCCAGTTGGTGGCTGGTCACGAGCGGTGTTCCCCAGGGCTCAGTGTTGGGGCCGTCTTGTTTAATGTCTTTATCAATGATCTGGATGAGGGGTCAAGTGCACCCTCAGTAAGTTTGCAGATGACACCAGATTGGATGGGAGTGTCAATCTGCTCGACGGTAGGAAGGCTCTGCAGAGGGATCTGGACAGGCTGGATC